>JARPRG010000270.1:2133112-2143998 GCA_031001745.1 Hartigia nigra
CTCTCTCTCTCTCTAGAAGAGGGGTGAGCAGGGGGTGGAACTTTGAATATTTTCCCTTCCCGACGAATCCTTCGAATCCCAAAGTCCCTTCATAACAGAATATTTTATTGGGGATTTTTTTGTTTTAATTCGCCTCTTTATAACCAGGGAATTTATATACAGAGTAGGAATTTCTCTGGTGAATTCTTCTTATTTCACAGACCGGAAGAGATGGAGGAAAATATAGTGGGGGTTGTATACCAATAATTTCTCCTCTACCTATTATAGCCATGGTGGTACGAATTGTAATGGCGGACGTGCGAGTTTACGGCTCGAGCGTAGATTTCTTGCTGGTCCAACGTCTCAATTAAGTGGCTGCCGATCACGTAATGCCGAGTTAACTATTAACAATTTCCACAGGGATTTCTTGCGTCGGGAGATCCGGTTCGCGGAAACGCCGATGCCCCGAGCCGAGGGACCAATCGATTACCACACTTTGATCGAGTCGTTTTTACGGCGAAACGCGTGGATGATCTTGAATAAATCCATCTTCGCCGTATCCAGGGATCACTGAACAAGACTGGCCTAAAAAAGAATTCGACCAGTTGTCAGTAGCCGTGGAGCTGTTGTTGCGAACTTACCAAATTCTGAATTGATCTAATTAAAAAAAAAAATATTCATCCACCTGACTGACTGATACCTTACCAATTGATGATAACGTCATTTCTATATGATGGGTCCTGGTCCATACTGTCATTGGCACTGTCAAGGATCACGATCGATGACAGAATAGGACGGATCACTGATTGATCATTTTACATGATCTATTTAAGATCTCACAAAGCTACATCTAGGAACTGTACCGTACTTCAATTTATTTACGTCTCACGGCAGATCACACTCGGATCTACGAAGGATAACTTTAGTCTACAGGATAGATCCAAAAGTGATCTGAGAATGATCTTTCATGGATCATTTATAAATCATAGATTCAAGCCATATGTACTGTACGGGAAAAATAATTTTTAAATCAGTTTTCGATCTATCCCGTAGACTGTAATTACGCTACGTAATAAGATCAAGTATCACTAGACATATCTGTGGATCATGTAAAATGATCAATCAGTGATTCGTCCCGTAACTAAAATTTTTATTCCGACTTTAATGCCCGTCCTCGTGCCTGTTACGCAAGCCTTGCATATTACGCATTAAACGATACGCGCGGTACCGCTAAATAGCCAATAGAAATGACCCTCTGAGCGTAACGGCGGATCGTTACGATCCATAAGAGATAGTGGATCGGATCGCTCGGGGCAAGATCTATAAAACACTGGAGAGGATCGGGAACGTAGTCGTAACGCGGGGCAGTTGAGCGGATCTTAAACATAAATATTCATCGCTCATTATTCCCACGTAACACGATACTTTGCCCTTTATGGCTCTTTAATTATTTCCTAGAGACACGGTGGTCCCCATGTGATTCTCTCTCTCTCTCTCTCTCGCTCTTTATCAAACCTGCCCAAACGCGAATCGCCACTTCCACTTGTCCACCATACGAAAATCTACTTCTCACGCGATCTCACGGTCTCCTCGAACGACGCGGCACTCGGGTCGTTCTCTTCCTAGAAGAAAGATCGTATAAAAAAAGTCATTGGAGATTGAGTCGCGCTGAAGCGTGTATAGGAGAGGAGAGTGTAACGTGAAGTTGTCGAAAGTATTTTGGTTGAAGTCGTAAGAATGGAACTGGGCGGGAGAGGTAGCACGCGTTATGGAAGCTACGGAAGAGAAGTAAAAGGACGATAAAGATGGAAGGAGCGTGGAGACGCGGTTGCGTGGGATTTGGACATAATTAAATTAGGAGAATTTTCATGGTTCGTAAACCGGTAACATCCGGGAGCTCAGTCTTCTGTCTTCGATTGAAGCCTGACAATGAAACTGGAGGATCCGATCCGATTCAGATGAGAATGAGAAAGGAGATTCGAGCGAGGGACTTGGAAAGCCGCTTCGACACGGAGAAATCGAGCATTCAGCCTGCACCAGGTCCGATTCCTCGAAGGACTTTCTGAGGCTTCTGAACTCGCTCGTAATCGTCCGTGTTCCGGTGGGTCTCATCCTTAGCCAAAGGATCGACCAATTAGGAAGCTACGTGCCAGAGGACGAGCACCAGGCACATTGCCCGGCGATAGGATGATCGAGTGGCGCGATGGTATCGGCGCTCGCGTGCCAGGATGATGCCAGGATGATGCCAAGACCCAGGACACACGATACCCCGATAAGTAATGTACTCTGATAGGATGATGGAAGGTATCGCACAGTCCCGTCTCCTTTTACGATTGGGACCTCAGGAACCCTTGGACCCATCTACGATCTCTATCTCTGAAGTATCAAGAGTATCAAGCTGGGTATCAACACTCCAGGGCTTAGACGTTGAATTAGAATTCTAAGTCCTTCTCGAGAAGCAGCCAGTACCAGGAAGCCTTCCACTTGGTCGGGTAAGAGCCCTGAGGGGATGCTGCTGCCTGGAAAATCTTGATCACGTGCACCTTACGCACTAGGTCGGGGCATAGCTAAGCAGTCAGATAGGTTAGGTAGGTAGGTAGGTACGAAGGCGTGGGGTCCGGCTTAGCTAAGCAAGAGATTGGAAGAAGAAGGAGGTGGACCTGACATCCCTCTGTCCGGCAGCTTCGGATGTACAGCAGGCTCCCTGAAAGGGGGCAGTCGGCAAGAGAGTGAGTGAGTGAGGAGGTCAGTGAGAAAGAGAGAGAAGGTGGATAAGCCTCAATTATGCCGATTGACTCCCCGAGGGGGTGGTGGGTAGAGGGGTTTGCTCCTCCCACTGCCCTGTCACGCAGCCTCTTCCGAGCGCTCGGCCCATCCGCGAAGGGTGCCATCCCCAAAGGGCTCCTCTCTCTAGGGCCAGGGTTCTCTCCCTCTCTCGCTCACTCTTTCTTCCACAGACACATACACCTACACTATCCTTTTCTCTCTCTCTCTCTCTCTCTCTCTACCTCTCTGCCTCTCTCCTAGGGTAGCTCTCCTCTCAGGTGAGAGCAAAATGAATCGAGAAACCAGTTCGAGCTTGCGCTCCGCGCGGATATAACACGTCCTTGCGATAGCAACTACGAGGACGAGTCACCAGGAGTTCACGTCGAGCCTGTACAGGAACCGTCGGAAGTCGAAAGCTATCGAGGGAGACTGAGATACAGCAGAGGACATCAGGAAGAATCAGGTGGGCTGGACGGATCTGAGACTATCTCGAATATATCTGTCAAGATCGATCGATCGATCTGTCCGATCCTATATTAAAAATTCTCTAATCCAAGATCCTAATGTATTATCAGTTACTGCCATCAGGGTTTGACGATTCATTTTATAGCAGCATGATACGTGTAATTTGATAAAGGTCTCGCGATTAAAATAAAAATTGAAGAAAAAAAACAATAGATCCGTGGTTACGTACAAACACAGTTGATTCTTGGTCTGGTAGTATGATGATAATAGCAATTGATAAAAAAAAAAAAGCAGAAATTGCTCAATGTTCCTGAATATCGCTGGAGGCTGCTGGAGATTGGTGGTTGGTACTTACCAACCTATATATACTAACTATGAGCTTCCTATCAGAGATCGGCCCTCGCGCATTGCGCAGTGAGTTTATCTACGAGAGAGAGAGAGAGAGAGAGAGAGAGAGAAAAGGATTTGCGTGACAGCTCCGTAACAGAATCAGATTCTCCTCCGGTCCATCCTCACCACAGCCACGCACTCTCACTCTGTTTAAATCTTTCATTTTCTTCCTTTCTTCACCTCCATCTTTGTTCTTCTCTCCTTCCCTAGACATACGTTGCTATCTCCCTCTCTCATTCTTCTGTCCTTCCCCCTCACTCTTCCCTGACCGTGGATCACGATCTTGGCGTCTCTTCGCTACTTTTGCTACTTCTGCTGCTGCTGTCGACGCCGACGCCGACGCCACCATCACCACCACCACCACCACCACCACCACCACCACCAGCATCACCATCACCACCACCGCCGCCACGACTACCATCACCACCAGGGCTTTCATCGCTCACGGGAAGTTTGTCCTTTGCATCGACTGTTTGCCAACGACTACGAGTACCAACTACGGGGGACCCTAAGGAGGAGCCCAGACGAGTTTTATTTTATTTGAGCTTGACACTTCGTCGCGAGCACATACACCGGAAGTGGCAGACCTCCTCTACACGGGCTCACACCCTTCCTGTTCGACTGACTGACTGACTGCTTGCCTGCCTGTCCGCCTGTCTTATTACCTTCTTATCTGTCTCTTTGATCTACCGGCGGCCGCCATCGTTTTCTCGCGAATCACTTCTTTTTTTGTTTGTGATTCTTCGGGATGTGGAGGATCGAGCAAGATCAGTGGCACGTAGTCAGCCCGCGACACTCTTATTGCGTTGATAACATGGCCAAGGATTGACGTCGTCGTCTAGGCTCGTAATTGTTCACGTTTGTTCGACTTACCGTAAGGGATGCTGTGCAGGGATCGATCGCATCGCGTGTGAATGTCGAGAGGAATTTAAATTTGATCCAACAGTTAAAAGATACGTGTCGCTAAAGTGAGAATTTTCAGGGAAAGTGAAGGTCATCCCCGAGATAGGACAACCGGAAAGAAGAAGGAACAGATGGACCGACACACTGCTGGAGACACTTGAGAGAGGCTGTGAGCTCCGAGTAAAGTCAGAGATCGACACGCAGGACCTTCGCTCGTGAGACATGAGGAAGCTGGAGGCCAAAGACAAGGACTCGGTCAGAAGAGGCGCCGACGAGTATTCGTGAAGCTTTTTAAGATCAAAATCTCGAAAAAGAAGACGAGTGTCGTAGTAAGCAAGAATAAATTTAAAAAAAAAAAATAGGAGAGAGAGAAATGAATGGATTCGATCGACAGCTGGTGACGCTACGCGACAGTGGTAAGGAAAGATAAAGAAGAGTAACTGAGAGTGAGAGAGAGAAAGAAAGAAAGAGTAAAACATGAGTTACGAATAGGTGCCCTGTAGGAGGTGCTGGAAGAGGAAGTGGTGCGAAACGGTTAGTGAAAGACTCGCGACGTAGTGATCAGAGAAAGTGCCCGGCGGGGGTCTTTCGGGAGCCCTTCGGATGCACCCAGATTGCATCGGGCTCTCGAAGTTGACGGTTGTCAAAGTGGTGCCGGTGCCGGGGGCGAGTCCTCGACGCGTGCCACGCGCTGATCAGAGGCACCGCTCGCGAGCCGCCAGCCAGGGGTTGCCGGGACTGCAGGGGTTGCAAGGCCAGCAAGGGTCGTTCCGTTTGGGTGCCAGGGGTCCCGGAGCTTCCACGAGGGCTCAAACAGCCAACAGTCTAACCCAAGAGATTCCCTACATTCTAAAGTGGACAAACCGTGGAAAGGAGCTACGTGCCCAGGAGGAGAGACGTCGAGGCGATGACAGGATGCCTCCGTCCCGACGCTGCGTCCCTAAAGGACCACCTCGTACGAGGAAGCACACCGGAAGTCTCTGTCGACTTGGACTGATCGCCCTTGGACTCGTCCTCTTCGATCATCGGTAAGTCCATCTACACTGACACTCTTCGGCATACATCTTCTTTTCGCACTTCAAATAAACCTACAGCATCCCGACGTAGATCCTTTCGAATAATCTTGACGGTTCCACCCAAAAAGGAAGCCAGGATCGACCATTCTCTCGAGCGACTCGAATCCAAGTCCTTCCGATCGTGACTAATTTCTTGGTGAAATTTTTCAAAATTTACGATCTCTCTGACAATCAGCACATTCATTATATTCACTGTGCATTCAGTATATTCAGTAGCTGCTTGCGAAGAGAATTCCTGAATAGGACTGTGACTTACCAGGAGCACAATAGGCTACCCGACCTCCAATAGTGACCAAGAGTCCTTGTTCTCCTTCTCTTCCTCTTCTATTTCCTCTTCGTCCTCTTTCCTTTCATCACCCTATCCGCATTGAACTCTTCAGAAATCAACAACCCCCCCCCCAGCCACCCCTTCGAGTATCCCTTTGATTCCTGACTCGTCGCGGACAAGTATAGTCACGTAGATAATCGTCCAAAGCACGCGTGCAACTTTACAATACGCATTGAATCACTGTACCACTTACATAATAGTCAATAAACCAATTCGCGCCGCGACGCTGAGCGTCTACGTCGGAGGAGCCTTTAAATAGAAAAGACACGATTTACAAATAATTAACATTTTTCATTGAACATCATTGTGTTCATAATTCTACAGATTTGATGATAAGATATAAGCGATAAATAGTCACAGCGCGGTACCGATCCTTTGAGAATGGACATGGATCGATCGGTCACTTAGTCGAGTAGTGAACTTTAATATAAAAGAGCCACGCCAAATACTTGGCCAAGAGAGTGTCCTGTTACTTGTACCAAGTATTCGCCATTAAAAGCGAAATTCCACCCCCTACTCCTCATTTAATTCGCACTGCCAGGATCGCAACCGAATAAACCACTCACCGCGGCCATCTTGGATTCTTTTCGAAGTAAGACAGGAAGTAGGATGCCGCACGCGGGGATGGCTCATATCGAATCTCGTGTACGCGGAGCTTGTTATCTAATAGAATTATAGGCATCGTTATCTCGTGCACTTTACTGCAATTAGCCATTAAGTCGTGGGTATTTAAAAATACTAAAACAATACGAATCCTCTTATAAAACATTAACGTAACGTTACCGCAGGCTGGAATTAAATGTAAATAAATAAGAATATAACGTCCAAGGAGTTACCGTAGGAAGCTAAAGCACCCAAGGAAGCTGAGGAAGCACTCCCGATTGCCGATGGCTGCTCCACGCTGTCCAGCAATTTGTTGCCCGAGTTACGATCATTAATCTGCTTTCGGTAGATCATCAATAGCGCGAAAGATAGTCGAGGACGGTGTACCGGTAATGGGAGCCCTCAATAACCCCAGCGACCTAAAGGCGCGCTCCTACGTTCCCACACTCCACCTCGGGTCGCCATCGTCGCCATCGTCGCCAGCAGCAGCACCAGTACCTTGTCCTTCCCCTCCTCATTCTCCAAGTTAACCATTTGACTTTTTATTCAAGTTGGGTCCGACATCGCTTTTATTTTAAAGATATTCATTATCATTAGTAATTCGTAGCGTAGATATCCCAAGACTGGAGTCGGGCCCATTTTAGCGAGCATTGGTACCCAAAGTATGAAAAAAAAATAAATCGATCACGACACAGGAATTTATCTTGGGAATAATCCTGACATTCTTAATATCGAATCAGTTACTTGACTGGATGATAATAAATCTACTCACGGACTCCGTAAATTTCAATTGCACCACGTGACCTTATCGATCGGATGATCGATCGCACTTGGATCATCGATGATAGTTCGATCGGCGCGATCGATTGGGATCCTGTGGACTCCGGCATCGGGAAACCTTGGGAGCAGCCATCGTTTTTCATGTTAGAATCGATTAGGACTCTTCGAGGTATCTAAGCCAAGTTCACATGAAAGCAGACGGGACTGACAGAGCCAGCAGGTCGTTTTAATTTCCAGACTCTTCCGTCCATTGCGCTTATGAACGCGTCTGTTTTACGTTCGATGAGTTTACGAGCCGAAGGTCAAAGTGCAAATGTTCAAAGAACCAATAAGATCCGATAACGCTTAAGCGGACGCTCTTAAGTGTTTAGCATCTTGGAGTCTCAAGGCGTGTATCTTAAGTGATTCTTGCTACTGGCCACTCCTAATAGTATAAGTGCTGCTCGAGGATCCTGCTTTATGTCTAATCTACTGTAGACAGTCACGCCATCTTGAAATTTGATTCATATTCAAAATCAAGAATAATTAGTATATCGCTGAAAATAGTGTCTAACTTTTTATCCAATTAAACAAGGAGATTAATAGAAAATAAATAAAAGTAGCGAAGTCGCCGGGATGGTGGATGAGTAAGACCCAAACAAAAAAAATGTGGGCCTTAGGATCTTCCTGGAATCGTACCGATTTTGATAGCGAGAGTCCAGGTGACGAGTCTCGAGTCTGAGGGTCTGATCTGACCAAGGGGAGCATATTGTCCATTTAATCGAAGATGGACCCAGGAGCAGCAAGGGGCTGCTAGTGCCCGTGTTCACGATGAGGAATCCGATAACGGGAGGTTTCGGGAGGAGATCATGGCATACCATCCACGGGAGGAATGTCCCCAGCCGAATTCCCGAACCCTAAAATCACTCAAACCGATCGAGGTAGCGCCCGTGGGAAAATTAGCTCCTCTTCCTAAGATAACTTCGACCTCCAGAGATACTGAGGATTTTTCTGCAATTTTTAATAACACGTTAAACAAAGAATCTCTGTTTGATTAATATTATTATGATGAATTTCAGTGCGATGTGTCTGATGAGCAACTCCGTTGATGACTGGGTAAGTGGCAGTGCTGTCGTGTGCAACGGAATCCCAGGATTGACCAAGGAGCAACGGGAACTCTGTCACAGGAATCCGGATGTGACAGTGGCAGCCCTGAAGGGACTTCAGATGGCAGTAAAGGAGTGTCAACATCAGTTTACCTGGCACAGATGGAATTGCTCTTCCTTGAGAGCGAGTAGTAGAAATCAGCAGAGCAGTGTTTTACTCCAAAGAGGTTAGAAATACATTTTTTTATTTTTTTTTTTATTGTCAAAGGGATAACCTAGGGGATCGTCGCCGTTGCTCTCGTTAAAGCATCTAGTAAAAGTTAAGTAGGGCCCAGTCCAGAGACTCAGTGGACAGTCGGGAAAGATGATCTTATGAATCTAGAGGTTTTCTGAAGATACGAAGCAGACACCAAGACGCTGAGAGAATCTCCTTAAATCAAAGACACTCCGGGGACCCAAAACCTGACCCAATTCCATAACAAGACGCGCACGGACTGCTCTGCGGTGTGACATATAAATTCGTCTCGTACGTGCGTCGAAAGAGGAAACATATATCGTGGCGGATGAATGTGGCAAAGGGACGGGGCGATGGACCCTGAAAACCGGGCGCACCTGACCTGAAAACTTAAGCGTCACGAGACGCGAGAAACGAGAAACGAGAAAGAAGGACTCTACTGACTTGTTATCTCTTGAGGAATCATTTCTCTCGCGATTCCTTAACGGAAGGTGTCGATGACAGCTTCCCATTACTGGGTCCTGGACCGGTCCACACTTTCTTCTATCTGCAGCTTTTTCTCGATTCCACCGATTTAACGATTTACAGATCCAGGAAGAGTCTTATTACTTTGAGCCTTATCTTCTCTGTATATCATAGTTTCCATGTAAAGATACGCACGACTTTAGTCCTTTGTGCGAAGAAAGTAGAACCGACTCACACCTCCGTTACTGACTGACTGTTTCTCTCGTTTATATGTTCATTTCTTGCCTGAGAAATCCACCGTGACGAATTCAGCAAAGTTCATCCTCGAGTGGTCCACCTAGTCGAAAGACGCGTCGTTAAGTCCCTCTGGCTTTCATAATTCAACTGTGGTCGTCATGGCCGCCGTGGTAAAGGACTTAATATATTATGAAAATACGAGGAACACACGTCCTGAGGCCACACACGTGGACCGTCCAGTTGCCAATGTCAAATGGGACTTGATGGGCAGTGCTTCATATTAGATTCTGTTGAATGTACATTTATTAGTCATACTTAATATTGACCAATTAATATTTTCAACGATCGCAACAAAATGTCACACCGGACTAGTCAATATATTCAAGATTAGTTTCATCTTCCTGGAGACACTCTCTATTCCATTTGTCCAGACGTCCAAAGACAAACTGACAAACGTGAACCTCGTGGCCGTTCACAACAACCGATCCTTTCACGATCGGTTCTCCAAGAGAAGCCAAAGAGACAGAAGACATTCCCCCTGGTCTTCTTCTTCCAGTCCGAACCTCAGCTCCAGCTTGAGATTCACGTCCTCATCCTCGTTCTCGGTTATGGGCAAGGTGGTAGAGACGCGGGAGGCGGTGGATGAGGAAAAGAGGCTTGGAGACGTACAACTCCCGGGAGAGGATTTATTACAAGTCCCCTCGTCCTGCTCCTGTCCAGCAGCCCCAGTAGCTATCTGCATTATAAAACAGTTGCTGCCAATAGCCGTATATAGAGAAACTCCCAACCCTCCCACCAGATATCCTTATAAAGACAAACTCTACAGGCCCCTCGACCAACTCAACACTAACATTACCAGTTACCACTAGTTACCATCAACGTCATCGTTGACTATGCTTTTCACTCCTTTTGTCATTTCATCATCTTGACTATACACCACCATCGCACTGTTATTTCATTCTAGTTCCATGCTTCGGTGTTATCTTATCTGTCAATTTCCCCTCCAAAAAAAAGAGCTATTCCGTATAGCACAGTGTATTATTATCAGTAGGGAAGGTGGCGTGATTTATCGTGATTGATAGAGAAGAAAGGTTAAAGATTCTAGAGCCAAAAAAGAAAATGGTCAGAGGGATGGAAAAACAGGCAGCGAATGGTAGTTTGCGAAAGTAATGGGTCAGGATGCCGGGTAACGGCTCGCGATTCCAACCGAGGAGCATCAAGTGTCGATAGCGAATACCACAAATCCTTTGGAAGCGCGGTGCGCAGCGCATCGAAGCACATTGAAGCGCGTTATGGCGCGTAGCAGCACGTTCGAGCGTCTAGAGCGGCGAAGCGGAGCCTCATGAATACTGCAATACCGAGGAGATCGGATTGGCCGAAGAGGAGAAACGCATTGGCCGTCGATATATTGCGCTGCTGCCGAAGCGCTCATTCCTATAAAGAAGGCGCGCGTTCTGTATTCCAACTCGGAGCCAGTCATGTGTCGTATCGTTTGTAAGTTGACAGCCACCACTGCAGTTTGATGCTCAGCTGTCCGTCAATCCAACTCCGGACTCACCGGACTCACCGGACTC
>JARPRG010000270.1:2154667-2174373 GCA_031001745.1 Hartigia nigra
TCTCTCTCTCTCTCTCTCTCTCTCTCTCTTCCATTCCCTGGTGGAGCACCTACGTGTTCCCTGAGCCCGGTAGCGATTCGTCCACGGTCACTCTTGCGGTAAATCAGACCACGCTGACGTTTAATGCCGGCAAATTACACGCGAAATAAATGCCCACAAAGAAGAAGCAGATGAAGAGAATGAAGAGGAAGAGAAGAAAGAATGAGAGAATGAGAAATATAAAGGAAGGATAAGAAGAAGAAACTATCGAGGAATGACGATCTAACGTTCATCCTATTATAATAATCGAATTTTCTTTATATATCAATATTTATATAAAATTGTTATCTAGATAATTATCTTTTATCTGTATCGTGTATCTAAGCTATTATCTTGACTTCTACCAGAGTACATCTACCACTAAGAACACCCAATGATTCGAAGCAGAGTTCAAGATGATGAGTCGGATATTAATGATTTGACGCGCATGCCACCATCTTGCAACCGACTCAGGACCGAGTGCTTGTTACACGTGCGTTAAGCGGCCGCAAATTATAGATCCTTCAATTTGCAGTAAATCTATAAGCGATTCTGTTACGAGATCGTGAGACGTGGAAGCTTTTATCATCTTGCGCAATGTACCCTTAACGACAGGGATGGGAAGCTGCTTACGTCCGGAACGTCTATCTGAACTTTCAGGCGCTGGTCCATCTTCATGAAAACAACGTCATCCATCGTGACGTACGTGGGAATAATGTCCTGCTGACGAAGGAGGGCGAGATCAAGCTGGTCGACTTTGGTATCTCGAGGATGATCAAGGGTGAGTTGGGAAAGAGGAAGACCTGCATCGGATCTCCATGCTGGATGGCACCGGAAGTCGTCACGAGCAAGAATGATCCTGAAACTGGTTACGGAAGCAGAGCGGATGTCTGGGCGATTGGAATTACAGCGATTGAATTGGCTGATGGAAAACCACCTTTTCAAGATATGCACCCTACTAGGGCCTTGTTCCAAATCGTCCGGAATCCACCACCGGGTCTTTACAGACCTGCCAACTGGTCCCAGAACTTCAATGACTTCATATCGGAGTACGTGATGGTCCGAACAATACATTTTCTTTGTCACCTCGTTAAGGCTGGTTTTTCTATTTTTTTCTTTTTTTTTTAGATGTCTTGAAAAGAATCCGGACAACAGACCCTTCATGGCGGAAATCATAGAGCATCCGTTTCTATCAGAATTGCCGGAAAATGATTATCCGGTAAGACGTTCGTTCATCATTTTTTTTTGGCCTTTCACTTTATACATGGGAACTGTATAATACGTGTAAAATTGTGAAAATTAAAAATTTGTCATTACAAAAATAAATAATGCCTACTTCATACAGCTCACTCAGGAGATCAAGTCGTTAGCCATGAACATGAGCGCAAAGGGAAAGATTGATAGAAAACCGGAAGTGATCGTTCGCAAAGGATTCCTTAAGGTCTGTTTATAATTCAGTATCTACTAAAATCTTATTTTATTTGTAAAAAAAAAATATATTTTTCAGTCACATCAAACGGCACCGTCCGAACCGATGTTCACGGAAGATTTGGCAGCGCTCGAGCATCTTACGGAAGATGCGATTCTCGACGAGTTACACGAGAGACTGAAACAAGGCTCCTTTCAAACCTTCATCGGAGACGTTCTTTTAATTTTAAATCCTAACGAGGATCAGGACGTCTATGGACCGGATGTAGGAATTTTATCTCTCTGGATGATCCACGACTTAGACTAAACATTGAAATATCGTGTATCTTATTGATCTTGTAGTTCCATACAAAATATCAATGCAAATCTCGATCGGACAATGCACCCCATATCTACACCGTGGCAGACAGCGCATTTCAAGATGTGTTGCACAACGAGGAACCTCAGCACATTCTTCTGGCAGGTGAAAGTAATTCCGGAAAAACGACCAGCATGCTACACGTCATAAGGCATCTTCTCTATCTTGGAAAGGTTCGCCACGATGATATATTACTATGATTTAATAACAATGATATTATTGAACCAGGGAGGATGAAAGGTTTTCACTTAGAGAGGAGTCACGTCGTTCTAGGGTTTGCAAGATACGGGAGTGAGAGTGATGAAGGCCATTAAAATAATCCATGCGTTTAGCCACGCCGCGACGCCATTGAATCCGAACTCTACGAGATGCGTCTTGCAGACACAAATGACCTTTGGTTCAACCGGCAAAGCATCGGGCGCCATTTTCTGGTTGTATCAGCTAGAAAAGTGGAGAGTCTCTACGAAAGACAGGTAAAAGATTTAGGAATGTAAAGATATGAAATAATTGTATAATCATTAATGGGATGCTGGTCCGACGCGCAATAGGTCTCTAATGTAAATAGAAAATTTAGTGCGCCTTGCATTATGCAACCCTCCAGCAGTTCTGTAAGAATTATGACGTGGTTGCCTATATGCAGGTGCTCACACAAATTTTTTCTTATTTCTTCATAGAAATCAGTCAAACTTCCATATCTTTTATTACTTCTACGACGGCTTAGACGCTAAGGGGAAATTGCGAGACTACTCCTTGATGACAGGAAGGCGACTTCGCTACTTGAGAATCGGAGATAAAAGCACCGGAAGTAAACGCTCGTTCAAAGTGAGAAACGATCCTTATGGGAACGCCGCGAAATTCGCAGAGTTCAAAGAGGATATGAAATTAATGGAAATGGACTGTCTCATGGAGACAATGTGGCAGATCCTAGCGGCCATTTTGATTCTCGGCGAAGTCAAGTTTGTGGAAGGAAATAACGCCGAGGCTGAAATCGACAATATCGATATTGCCAATAAAGGTAAGCTTGCAATGGTAAGCGACTATAGCGAATCGTGATCAATGAATTATTTTCAGTCGCTGATCTTCTGGGTGTAGATCATAAAAAATTTACCTGGTCCCTCGTAAACTATTGCTTCATCAAAAAAGGCTCGGCTATTAGAAGAAGACACAGTTGCGAAGAAGCAAAGGAAGCCAGGGACGTTCTGGCAAATACGATTTATCAGCGACTCTTGGACTGGCTCGTTAACAACATCAATCTTAAGCTCATGACCACCCGTACTCTTTTGTGAGTATTCCAGTCGTCATATTCAGTTCTTGAGTATCTTCATTGCCGGAATATATTCTATTTGTAACTCTTAATGATTTTATGTGAAATTCCAGCGGTGACAAGTTCAGCATCAGCGTCCTGGATCTTTATGGGTTCGAATGCTTCTCTGTCAACAGAATAGAACAATTGGTAGTAAACACAATGAACGAACAACTCCAGTGTCATTATAATCAGAGAGTTTTTGCCTGGGAAATGGTAAATGGTCCTTTACTCTATTATCGAAGAAAAAGGACTCTATTAAATAAATAGATTGATTATGAATGATCTTTTAGCAAGAGCAAGAGGAAGATGAGATTCCGGTACAGCAGCTTCATTTCTATGACAATAAGGAAGCCATCGATCAGCTGATGGGAAGAAACTATGGTCTCTTTCATATAATTGATGACGCCTCAAGACAGATGCAAGACGCGCAATACATCCTGGAGAAGATCAAAAGGTCCTCCAAAGGGATCCACGTGAAACCCGTGAGTTCGCACGAGTTCACTGTTGCCCATTACACCGGGAAACTCGTCTACGAGGCCAATGAGATTGCTGAGAAGAACAGAGACTTCCTGCCACCGGAAATGATTGAGACCATGAGACTCTCTGGAAACGATGCAGTCAAACAGATGTTCCTTAACCAGCTGACAAGATCCGGGAACCTGACGATCGTCATGGAGGAGCCGAAGGTTCCTGAGAAAAAAACAGTTAAGAGTAAATGGGGTGCTGTTATGCAGGATAATGCTAAGCTAAGGGTAAGATATCCGGTCTTCCCCAGACTTCCGGTGACGTTTAATCTCCTTTTTTTTTAAATCCAAAACTTTTGCCTCACTATTTAGAAATTTAATACCGCATCGAGGGGACAATTCTCGCAAACCCGTAAAATGCGAACCTGCGCCGCTGTCTTCCGGTCGACCAGTCTGGAGATTCTGAAGAATCTTTCGATAGGAGGCGGAAGTGGTGGCACCCATTTCGTCAGATGTATACGAGCAGACCTGGAGGGTATACCTCAAGGATTCTACAGGGATGTCGTAAGACAGCAAATCAGAGCCCTGGCAGTTCTGGATACTGCTAAGGCTAGACAACGTGGCTATCCGCACAGAATTCCATTTCAAGAATTTATCAGAAGGTAACGAGAAAAAATAGTAAAAGGAAGATGCCTATCTTCAGGCGTTCTATGTCTCTATCCTTATAGTCACATGTTCACTAACATCTACAGATATAAATTCCTGGCATTTGATTTTGACGAGAACGTAGAAGTGACTAAGGACAACTGCAGACTTCTTCTGATCAGATTAAAGATGGAAGGTTGGATTATTGGGAAGACGAAAGTCTTCCTCAAATATTACAACGAGGAGTATCTGTCACGCTTGTACGAGACCCAGGTGAAAAAAATCGTAAAGGTCCAATGCATGATGCGCGCCTTCCTCGCTAGAAAGACAATGGCGACAAAAGTGACCAAAGGGAAGAAAGAAGTCGGTAGGTAAAGTAAGGAGCGCCAATCTTATAACGAATCAAATATGGCGGAAGGAACCTTTTGAAATTTTCACTTAATCGTACGAAGTATAAACAAATTTTTGAAGGCTTTTTATTTTGAGCGAGTGAATGGCGTGAAATTAACCGGAAATGTTTCAGTGAAGAAAGCGTCGATAAGCAAGAAACCGAGCCAGGAAATGACGCAAGAAGAAGCAGCGTTAGCGATACAGAAAGGTAGGACAAGGATGAATACCGGAAGCTGATTTTTTTTCTTTCTTGTAATGCAAATGCATTTAATTTGTTTTTTGTGACATTCACGAATCGCTCGAGCCAGTAGAAAATATAAAAATCATAAAATATAAAATAAGCATGTATGTTTTTCCCGATAAAGAACAATTATTTAGACCTCCAACGAATGTTGTAGCGTACAGGGGTCATGCTGTCAGGAAGGAAATGACTCCAGTCCTGAAGGGAGAGATGGATCAGGAGACGAAGGACTTCATCAGGTTCTACAGCAGCAAATGGCGGTCGAAGAGTATGTTTCAAGTCCTCCTACAGTACCGTGCAGCCCGTTATCAAGACCTCGTGCAATTTTGCCAACAGGTAAATCTCTCCCTCTACGTCGCACCCTAAGATCAATTAATTTTAACATGATTTACATTGGATCCAGGTTCATCTGTTCAATCAGGCGATAGTGGGAGTACTTCAGACGAACATTGACCGTGTACCTCTAGAGAGGGTTGAGCCAGGGATAAAGATTTCGTCCTACCTGGGAAATCGACGGCCACCACAAGTACACAAACTGCCCTTTGACATACGTCAAGAGATGCCCTTCTTTGACACGAGCTTCATGAATGACCCCTCGCATAAAGGAAACGGGTAAGCTGGAAGATCGAAAAGATTATGAAAGCCTAAAATGAGGTGAACACGGTGAACGCGCGTATGATGAGATACGTCCTGGCGAAGCAGCAATTTTTGAATTTTTGAATTTTACACGCATCCGCAATTTTGTTATGTGAGAATGCGTTCTACAGATCCATATCATCGTTGACATCTGACGACGAGCACGAGGCCTGGGATGCCCCGTTACGCCGCCAAACCGTGCCCTGGGCCAACGCCAACGTCCACACCAGAGGTGCCTATTGCAAAAGTTCACGAGCCTATCCAAAGTTCACTTTGATTTCCATTTTCTTCCTGATACTCTCAAAATATACCTTGAGAACGACTAGGACCTCGCACTGTGCACGAAGCGAATCACGAAATTCACAATGGTAACACCGATCCAATTGATCCGGGTGATCCAGTTGATCCTACGACACCTCGATGTCGCCTTATGATCTATTCTCGTTCCTAAGCCTGGAGCTTATCCCGATGCATAAAACGCAAACGTCCCTGACAATGCGTAATATTCGAACGGTCATCTCTAATTCCAGACGTCGAGGTTCAAACAACGAACTCTCCTCATCGGGTAGCGAACGCACCGATCGCCGGAGGCCAGAGTCTGATCAACACTCCGTTTTCCAGGGACCCCAATGTCCCCGTGCGCTGTCCTCCGGAAGACGTCCCCAGGTCTAAGTCAACTTCCGGATTTTCACAGTCAGCCAGTAATCGTAGCCCCGTGCGAACTAGTAACGCTCGTAATCCTCGCTCAGTAAGTTGACAGGAAACTGGACAGAAATATAATTATATTAAAATCTCATTGTTCATCCGATCTAATTGATCTTATCGTTAACTTTTAGAACAATTACGATAATACCGGTTCGATTCGCTCTAGAAAGAAAGTCCCACCGCCACCTATTCCGTATAATCAAGCAGGAACCACAAGCAGAGTTCAAAATAGTTATCAGCCTGAGAATCGAACCGGTGCTTACAACGAGTGGGAATTCGAAGACAAACTGAACAGAAATACCAGCAGTAATAGTCGGTAAATATTCAAATAAAACAATTCTCATGACATATATGCCGACGTCTCCTATTCGAGAGAAGACGCAAGTCACGCGTACCTGGAAATTCTCCTGAATCTTTCTATCTGATCGCAGAGTCAATCCGATTCAAGAAATGCAGATGATGGCACGTCGCAACAACAACCATCCAGAGTCAGAGGATGAACCACCGTTCAATTTCCAGGTAAGCTAATAAAGTCCATCGTGCTGACGTAGAAAAAAGATCTTCCTTATACTAACCAAGTACTTTACTTGATACAGGCGATGCTGCGAAAGACGCAGCATCCTCGTGCCTCCATGAAGCGTACTCCAGTCTATGAGAGTTACGGAGGATACTCGGGTGGTCGCGACGACGTTTACGAGTCTAACGTCATCTACAGGAGCAGTGGAAGTAGGCGAGACTCGCCGGAATGGAGTCCGAACGAGATGGTCAGGATGTCCGAGAAATATGGTAGGGAAGGAGCCTGGGCTCAGAAAGAACGTGAAAACGTCTTGGACTACGCCGAGAGCATCACGACTGAACTTGCACCGGGAATCGTGGTGGAAGGTTACGTGGCGGATTTGTAAATCTTTCCCCAGGAAAAAAAAAAAGAAAAAAAAAAGCAATTGGACCAAGCGAAGGAGGAAATGGACACTGAAGTATATAGACAGGATATTTCTAATCGCTCAGCACAGCTAGAAGATTATTGAAGATATTAATCAAGAAAATGGAACATATACGGAACTGCCCAATGGTACTAATGCTATTCTCTAAGTTCTAATCTATTCTTATCATTCAGCCGCATTGTCAGATAGGTCAAAGCGTAATTATCCTTATGGTACGGCAAATTTCAATGAGCCGTATAAAATGCCATCTCATTCGACCCTCTCTCTTTTTCTCTCCCTCTGTATTTCAATATTTTGATCGACAATTATTAAGTTTGACGCGATCAACGATATGTATTATTAATATTAAAATCGCAAATAAATAATTAAATATATATATATATATATATATATATACGTACGATAAACGTAAATACCAATTACTTGCTTTCTTCAATATATAAAAGTCGATAAAACATTTAATTCCTGGAGTAAAGAACGTTTAATCGTAATAGGACAAAGGTAAATCTCTTCTTTATGCTATACTGGCCATCAATAACAACTATAGCTATAAACGCAACTACATTGTATAACATATAACGTATAAGATGTACGAGTATGTACGATGCTTTTCTGAGAGCGTAACGTGTCGAAGGTAACGTATCGAATAACAATGAGTATTCCAAGACGGCATTTGCTACGTTACATTCTCCGCGTAGAGTTCCCAGAAGAGCGCACAGTATAAATATAAAATAACCATCTCCTCTTTCGGCCAAAGAAAAATCTCTCTTGAACGAATCAAGCAACTTCACTAACGATCACAGTGTAAAATACGTATCGCGACTAGTAGCTCCTCCACTAGTCCAATTGCCATAACGTCAAATTCGATCGTCAAAATCTTAAAGTATCACCATTTGGTCCGATAAGTCGTCAAACTGATTAGACGTTCGCGTCTAAAATATTGTTTAAACAAAACAAAAAGTATACATTGAGTTGGTTGAGCAGAAAGCTCAGGATTTATCAACGTGGCAGCATCGATTGATAATGCTAAATAAAATAAAAATTGCGGCACTAGGTGTCGTCGTCTAGAGGCACTTTGTAAGGAAGTAAAGAGACAGAGAATGAAATATAAACGGTAAAACAGTATATAACGCTACGCGTTGTCTTGTCCACTGTTCTGTTGAGAACTCTGCTTAATAATATTAACAAGGGTGTCCAACCTAGTAGGATGAGCGATTTGGAGAACCATGTGCGCCTCCTCCAGGATAAGCAGTCCATTGTGTGCATCGCTGGCTGATAAATTGTGAGCGGATATAACGTGGCGCCTCCAAGCAGCATGAGTAGGAAGTACCTGAAGAGTAAAAGAGAGAGACCAAAGTAGAAAGAATAACAATGGCTAATTATTATTCGATAAATGAAATTAATAAAAAAAGAATAATAAGCTCACACCTGTAAGCACCACTTGCAATTGAGACTGGGTGAAATCGTATGTACTGCCTTGATGTGTCTCCTGCGAAATCCCCAGCTGGTGTAAGCCCTGTCGCAAAACGGACAGGGAAATGGCGGATACGCAGCTGACGATCCTTTCAAAGACTGCGAGTATTCCGGAAACTCGGATATCCCGGTGTTGGTAAATGATGAAAAGCTTTCCTGTGACATCCCTGGATTATTTTCAGAGGATAAAGAATGCCCTTCGGGAAGTTCACTCCTCCTGTCGTCAACGATGGCATCCATCTTGGAATGATCCAGCGGCGAACCCGATGACTCGTCAAGACCTCGAGGATGACTCTCCCGATAACTGTCGACGCACGAGTGCTCGATCTTATCGGATCGTTGGGTAGGAAGTGCGAAGGATGGACCGGAAGTGTCTCGAGCCTCAGGAATAACCGTCACCGTTGGCTTTGAGGATCCTGCAAGGATTCGAGTTAACCAATAAATTACCTAGTAAATCCCTAGGCATTTTATTTATTCTAACAAGGATCATGGACATTGACACGGTTATTCCTGAATAAAAAGTTCATTAAAAATGAAAAATATCTTTATTTGTGATCGATCGTGTGCCTCGTGTACAGTCGTACAATATCGATTGAAATAGTCGTCGGTGCGTTAAATTAATCGTACGCTCGAGATACTCGATCATAAATCATCAAGAATTGCCGATCCTTAATATTCCGTATTCCCGTCTCACTGCGATTCGCGCAATGTATCGAACGTGAAAATTTCGCAGCGATCATCGTCTCAGCCAATCGAAACGTACAATTGCAATATATCCTAATAGGTAAGACGCTGTCTGGCGTCACTTCGTTTAAATAATCTACAAGCATACCCTAAGTTGCTAGTATTTCTTTTATCTCATAAAGCTACCTTCCTCTTAACGATAAGTCGTGGCCGGACAGGCCTAGTGATTTTTTCACAGTTTCGACGCTCGCGTGAAATTACATACATACAATACACGATTACGCTATGTGTTTTCTGTCCTTTTTTTTTATTTACTTATCTATCTTTATTCTCTCTACTCTCGTACGCACATCCATTCATTGACCGAGTCATTCGTTACGTCAGACACTCACTATAGCTGGCTGCTAAACGTATGGATGATTTATAATGTACGCTTGTTGCTTATGCTCCATCCATCGTACCGGTGCGAGACTCGTGTGAATAATTATGTGACCGTGTTTTGTCGCTCGTACGAAAGTGCATATGAACGCAGCTTAAAAGTCCTCCTGTCCATCTTCACTGCTAGCTACACCAGCCAAATATAATACACGTAAGTATAAGGACTACGGCGAGTGCGTACCGTTGCGTGAACACCGTGTGCACCTTAAGACAAAAAGGAATGTTCGATTACTAAACACATAACATTAAAACAACTTTGAAGGATCGTCGCAGTACTTGGCAAAGACAAACAAATATTCGTTGCAATCCCGGAAACGGAATCGGTTCCTCTCTGTCTGAAAAGGCAGGCAGGATGATCGTCCTGACACATTCCCAAGACAGAGGATATAAAAGGAATCGTTCCAAGGAAGGAAAGCCTTACCAAGTGGAAACCACAGAGAGTCATCATCAAAGACGGAAAAGCCGGAAGTCTTAAGAATTGTCATTTGCTGGAAAAGCAAATATCAAGCGTATATGCTAATTGTTTAACGACGCCATTAACAATTTCATTCTCGCAATTCTTAGATTCCAAATTAGTCATTCTTCGCTTACGTAAGAATCTACGGTCTTGATACCTGAATATTATTCAGAGTGTGGACTCTTCGTGAGAAATATATAAGCGAAGGATCAGCGCTGACATTTCCAAATTATGTGAGCTTTCCGGAACACATTAATATTGTCAAGAGATTCTCTCCCTAATGCCCGTGAACGGTCAACGACCTATCAAACTATTGAAATCCTACTTTAAGATTATTATTTTTTTTTATAATTTCTCACCAAAGATTTTACCTTCTGAAGGATATTCAGGTTACAAGAGCACCTTATTACATACTTCCAATGATCTTTTTTCAATTAAAAAAAAAAACATCTTACACAGTCATTGCGTAAGCGGCGTCTTCCGTCCGCTCGATGCTATTGCACGTACAGTGTGTCAGGGTGTATGCGCATATGGTATTTCTCCCCTATACTCCTGCCCCTTACCCCCGTTCACCCCAATCCTCTACAAGCACCCTCGTGCCCGCGTATAACGTGCAGAGCGTGTTTGCCCTTTTTTCTCGCAAGAGAATGAGAAACCTTGAACGTCCCTAAAATGTTTAAATTACAGGGTGATTACCCATCATGCACTGGACCGCGCAATTTTCCAATTTTTCCCAAGGCTTCGTTATACGCCAAAAACTTTCTCGTCCAGGAGATCAAAGGAATTATGGGCTTGACGTGTATAGGTTGTGCAGGGTAGTAGGCGTACTACTCGAATGTTTTATTCCAGCCAGTGGAAACGTTTCCGTTTGACCCCTGACCTAAAACGCCCTAGTCATTGGGTGTAGACGGAGCGTCTCTGAAACAGATACCTTTTCAAGCCCCTATTGCTCGTATCGATTTTGGTAACGCAGTTCTTCCAAGCCTCCTCCCACTCTACGCTGTTCGGCGCAATACCGCTAAAGTGTAGAAGGACCTCGCGAATCAGATGTATCTTGTTGCTGTCGAATTGCTGCTTGCCCATTTTACCGTTGACGTTGCAGAGTATTCTCTCCTCGGGTGTAAAGAGTATTTTCATGAGATCACAGGCCAGGTGATCCATCGGACGCGATGACGCCCACGTGGAGATTATGTCGGGACTCGGTAGAAGCTCGGCGTAAGGTAGTTGCTGATATGCGTAAAGCAGTGGCTTGGCGTCCGAGAATCCAGATAGTCCGGATAACCCAGATAAACCGGAAATGTCTTCAGCAGGGCTGTTCCCAGACCCTGCCACACATCAGCACATCGCGCTTTAGCGATTTCCGTAAAACTTTAGCCAAGACACGGCACCTAACAGACTATCTACTGTACACCTCAGCATCTCCTTCTCACTCTGTATCCGCCTTTCTCTCTCTCTCTCTCTCTCTCTTTTGTTCTTTCACTCTCTCCCAATTTCATTCGTTCTCCCTGTCTCACGCACGCACGCACTTGATTGCTCATTCGTTCGGTTCATGCATTCTCTTTTCATCCTTTTTTCATTCCTTCTCTTTTTCTCCCTCTTCCCCTCTTGCACGCACATCACATCGATCAAAGGAAATGCCATGTTATTAATTGAGCAAACTGAAATTGAGACTGAAACTGACACTCTTAAAAGCTCGCGAAAATACCAAAGAAAAAGCTTTGGTACTAAAGGCGCTCGCCGGTAGTCGATCCGAGTTGCCGAGACACACGCGTGAGATGCTGCCAGAAGAACGATTTGCAACTAAATATAAAAGGAATCGTGCAGACAAACTGCACAATGTAAATAACAGTGCAAATACGAAACAGGTAGTTTGAGAGGCTCTCGATATCAATGGAAAGCAACAAATTTTAAATACCTTGTGCCGTAATGCGTACTACTGCCGAATAACAAGTGCGCCACATATAAAGAGTACAAATAAGCGGAATTTGAAATCAGAGTGCAGTTCAATGGATTGTTTGTCTAGTTGAAATATCGTACCGAGACGTTAAGGAATGTTGGAGAGAAGGCGATGCCATAAATTACGAAGAATCGCGGAATGGGAAGATTCGTAAAAATCATGCTTTTTAATAACCAAAAAATAATAATTTCAGAACTCTCATTTCAAGGAAAGAAATAAAATAATGATAAACCTACCCTGTGTACAGTCTGTCTGCCCCGTATCCAATCTCTTAGCAAGATCTTTCCCTGTTGTTGAATCTTTTTCAAATTCTTCGACAGGCATCTCGAATGGTTCCATCTGTAAAACAGAATAATCCATGGAGTTTATTTTATTGCCTCGCACCTGATGTGAAATTGCTGTATCTTTATGATATGCACTAACTTTCATCTCTAGCCGATGATAAATGGGACTAGGCAAAGGTTCTGAGAGATCATCATCCTTGAAGTTTTGTTCGTTAGCTGTAGATTCACTGGTACTCTCTGATTGGGATATCTGTGGAGTAAGTGCCTTCTCCAAGATAGAATTGTTCTGTAGTTTTCCAATTTTTGGCTTTTTTTTTGGAGTCTCCTCAGGTACCAGCACCGAGTCTTGAGATTCAGCCTGTTCCAACTGCACAAGCCTTTTGTATGATTCCTTTGCAAAAACATCGCCACCTGACAGTCCCCTTATTTGCAAGGTCTCTGCAGCCTTCAATAAAGCAGGCAAATTCTTCTGCTCTATATTCACTTCACCCTTATAAATAAATATAAGTAAAGCTTCCAATTCACTGAAGTGCACATCTTGGAGAATTATTACTGGGTGCTGGCATGGATTCGTCTGTAACATTTTAATATAATTCTCAATTGAACTCCTGAAACACTAAAATCAAGAAGGTAAACAAAAATATTGACAATCTCACGAAATCACTTGAAACTGTTGATTAAACACAAAATAAAAACTGTCATGCCCGTAATTCATAATTTTACTAAACCCCATGAACCAACAATGACTTTAAATAAAAGCAATTAATTCAGCAGATATAAATTAGGGTGCTATAGCGTGTCAGAAAGCAGCGAAAAACTATGAAATAATGACAAGTCAAACCTGTCAAGAAATTTAAAAAGAGACTGACACTGAAATGCAATCAATGATAATCAATGTCTTCTAAATCTTTTACCTGGAAGACCTTCTTGAAGAAGGGGCTGCTGGCCGAGAGAATCACCTTGTGCGCCGTGAGGCACTGTCCGTCACTTGCCAGGGTCACGTCGACGAGACCCTCTTCCTCCCAGAGGCTCTCGAAGCTGGTGGCAATGTTGCTTAGGAAGCTGTTCCACTTGAGACATATTTGGCTTGACATCGCACCTAGCCAAACACCGTTCGAGGATTCCTCGAGGATAACGTTACGCGACACGAGTAGACGCGATCCTTACGAGAGAACGACAACGACGGCGACGACGACGACGACGACGACGACGACGGCGGCGACGACGACACGAGAAAAGTCACGCCAGGCACCACGCACAAACATCGTCAAACTGAATAGCCAACATGGCTGCGGCGCTCGATCCGAAGCGCGCCAAGAACGAACGGCGTCGGGCGTGCCTGCGCAACGCACCTTACGATCCTCACCATTCTCTCTCACAATAATAAGATCCTCCAAACGTAGATTAAGGAAAACTCTCGATCATTCTCTACCTATAAAAACCTTAATATCAACCCAATCAAACTTAGTCCCTGATCCCCTCATTAAAATTTAATTTCATTATCTATAAGCTCCACTTCTTTTCCTTCACTATTATTCGGCTAATTTGTTAAACTATCTCAATAAATACGAGAATCCTATCCTACAAAAAATTATATTCTAAGCATCTTTATTCGTTTTCTCTCGCTACTCGTCTTAGTAACAACTATTATTTCTCAACTGTGATAAGCAAGAAAGGTTTTTTCAGTATAAGAGTACAAAACAAAGATCCCTCAAACGAGAAGTCCATATAAAAAGTAATACTGAACTCTGAAAGGCAGAGAGCCGTTGCCGAGGTAAATTAAAAAGGAGTCGTGCGTGCGTGTCAGGGTTCGTGTGCCATTGCGTGCGTGCGTACATTCAACCTTACACTCGGCCGTCCGTCAATCGTTTCTGGCTCCGTGCGTGCGTGGCTTCTGCGTGGCTGCGTGCGTGCGTGCATGCATGCTTGCGTGTCTTCGTGCCTATGCGAGAGTTCCATAATCGTTAAGGCTCTACCTTATTTTACGTCCTAAGCCTATACGAAAATACACAGACGCCAATATAACTCTGTGGGGTGTAGCAAAATATAACTCGAGAAAAAAACCATCATATCTTAGGATTTTATCGAGCGACCTCATACCTGTTCCGAGGCTACGGATTCTCCAGAATTTTACAAATCAAAGCTTCAATTATCCTTATTATGACATATATATTATATATCCAAAATAAATCTTTCGTAAAACATGAGAACAGATGTCAATTATCCACTGTGATCATTCTATCCGAGATATTCGTTAGATTTTCAATTTTCTATACCTCCTGTGAGTCTGAGAGAGACAGACTTATGAGGCATTACGTGCGTAAGAAAAGGACAGATATATCTTTCATTCGAATCCTGGATGATTGGTCGTTCGAAGCTTTTTCAATCGATATACAATGGTCTTTTCGTCTTCCTGAAGTAGAGATGCAAAAAGTATCTGTTAGGCCGATGCTCATTAAACTCTTCTAGTACATCCACCCTTTACCCCCCTTTTATGACGTATACCGAAAATGGACCTACGACCATTTCAAAGTTGACTCATCGACGCATGCTATAAAACTAGCAAACTTTCCAAAAATGTAACCATTAACATTTCTGGAGTTAGTATTTAAATATCGCTTTGCGAAGTTCTAGACTGGCTAATATTATTAAATTTGCTTCGAGCGGAGTTCCAATAATATCAATAATATCGAAGAATGGCTGCAGATATCAACAGAGAGATTTCTATGGAGAAAATTACACTGGATACGAAAATGGTAAGATCTTCAACCCTTTAGATAGATATAGATATACGGATACCCTAGCTATACCTATAAGTTACGATTACTTTAAATTCACTTTTGGGATTCTTTACAGGATAATCCACGTTACCGCACTCCAAATCAAAATAATCATACGCATATTTTCATGAACGATTCTATGGATATCCCGGAAGTCCTAGAACCGGAAAATTCAAATGAAAAGAATGATCCCTACATGCTACTGATGCTGGCGCTGAGAACATCCTTCGTATACAAAAAGCGGGATAAAAATTGTGTCAAGGATGAGGAGGATGCTGCTGCAGGTCCATCGAATTTGAATAAAACTGCTGATTCGGTTAATGATTCTTTGGTACAAGTCAATGACGTATCATCTTCCGATACGTTCTTCGTCAAGCGCCGCCATCTTGTTGAAAAAAACAATTCACCAACGGAAAAACAGGGTATCACGTTTTCGGTGGAAAAATATTTTTTAAATAACATCAAGCAAGACACTCCTCCACCTAATCATTATGATAATGATACCGATATGGAGATTGACGTGATGAACATTGAGAAAGACAAGAATGAGATACCCAACGTAGACACTGAAAATATTGCGAACAATTTGCAAAGCTATAATTACTATGCTCTGACGCAAACCTGCTGCCTTTGTCAAAAGTCGCGTTGTAGTATAAGAGATAAATATCACGGAGAAAAATTAACGTACCAGAGCATCCCGGAACCACCGCAAATTATTCCAGCGTTGAGGGAAGAAGTCAAAAATCTTTCGCAGACACAAAATACCCAAGGAAATCAATACTGGATGAAGTACGTGGAGTCTGCACCACTGACTGTTTCAAAATGTTCTGAGGAATCATTCAAAGATCATCAAACGAATCATTCATTTGGATCAATGTATCCTGAGATGAGAGGACTCATCGCACCAGTACCAGTCAGACCCATCAGGCCCTATAATTATCTGGATTATATGACCTCTCGTACTTCGACTTCTGATCAACAGAGGATCAATCATTTGCAATATCCTGAACAATCAATAAAAACAGGTTCTGGTCCCGTTTTATCTGCACCTCTTAACTGTGACTATTGGAATCTTCCACTTGGAGTCAATCATACTGAGGTACCTGAAGCTCCACTAAACCTGACGACGTACTCTCAAGATCATCTTCAAGCATCGAGCAATCTGGAATCATTTTCTCAACTACAAAGTTCCGCTTTTGTGCCTTACGAAATTTCCGAATTTTTGTACTCATCGACGCTGCTGAATAATCATTGTCAACAGTCGCAATATCATTCGAGCGTCCTGACGCCAGGCGTCCATTCACCTCTTGCCGACAGCGTTTCCTCTACTGTTCATGATCAAAGATTGAGCGTACCTGATACTCTTTTACCTGTGAAGGAAGAACGTGCTGATTTTTGCCAAGAAGCGCCCATTGCTCGTTGTGGATATTGGTGCCCCCCACCATCCTATTATATCCCTTAAATATCTAGGAGATACAAAATATATATTTACAAATTAAAGAAACGTTCAATTTTCTAATTTTATTTATTACCAAGAAAATTATTTATTGAAAAATTGACAGAATTTTAAACGCTTCTTTGATCCTTGTCCGATGAACGTTGTGATTGAATTTTGCCATTTTTAAATGGACGTGCGAATGTGCACTTTAATGTATTTTAAGTAGGTATTTAAATAAATGTATATTTTCTCACGAAATATTCCTATGCACTTTTTATTTATCCTATCCAGTTATGAATAGTTAATAAGTGCAATTGGCACGACATTTAATCCACTCTCTTAGGTAGTTAAGCTGGCTGTAAAATATTGCCCGATCGTAGACATTGGAAACAATAAACTACAGTAGTAGAAACAGGGCCTAATAAAATGGCTTTTAAAGGGCCGTTGCAGGTAAAAGCGGGCAGAACGTCGCACGTCAACATTATTAATTTTAACGAAACAATTGCTTGACGTCCATCTCGTTCGGCAATCGCGTCAAACGGAACAGCTGACAATGGAATTAACGCACCTGCAATCTAGTACTTGGTCGCCCGGCTTAACCTTCGTTTCAATGACTCTAGAAAACCTAGTATAACTTTAAAGGGACAGCAATTCTTCCTTATGACGTCTTTCCGTCGACCAATCAGAAAACTTTTTCAGAAAAATCCAACCGCCTATATATACCACATACCTTGATCTTCCAATTCATTAGCCAGTTTTTGCCTGTGAAGTAAGACTCTGCAGTTCCGTGCCAATTAACGAGAAGTCAAGGAAATTTTGACTACAGAAAAATCAAATTTTATTATATAAAAAAAAACGATCAGCAAGCAGACTTATAATGCCGAGGGAACGCAGAGGACATGGAAATAAGAGAGGAAAACGTCAACGTCATATTCAAAATAATGTAAATATTCGTCAAACGTCACTTTTACCAAGTTTACTTCTATTATATGGAAAAGATAAATGAAAAAAAAATACACCTATTCTTGTTTACGTTATACTTAGATTTTAAATATAATCAAGTGCCAGGCAATGATTGTCCTATCTTATTATTACAGGACGAGGCCCAAAGAAGGAGCAAGAAATATGTAAGGACGTCTCGAATGACGGAAACGAATCGCTTCAGTCCATTCATTTCCACCGAGCGACACTCTTGTCGCGATATCGCAATGGACGACAACATTGCTTATTCCCAAGCGCGATACTTGCACGCCAGGAGTAAGGAAATAATCGAACGAGGAATGGAGTATATCCTGTTTCCTTTACAACTTATTCAAATGTCAATCTGGGGATCGAATTACGCGAACGATAATAAGACGTCGAAGGAAACAGAACAAGTAGAAGCAGGACAAGTAAGAGAAGCAGTGGAGGCCATTAACAGTGAAACGGGTTTATCGTTTGAAAAGGAAGAATATGTCGAGGATACGTGCGAAGCAAGTATGTTTACTATTATCGAAGATTCAGACGACTCGTCGAGCGACCATTGGAGCAGCGCAAATGATTTTACTAATATGAATATGTCGATCGATCTGGAATCAGAATACGAGCAAACAATTATAAATAATAGAATTGTCATCGAAGAACCCATGGATATATCCATGGAGGAATCGAGTTCTAGAAAGAGAATGGAATCTGTGTCTTCTTATGAATCTGGATTTCAAGAAGCAAGACGTTGCTCTCAGGATACGACGATCTGTGACAGTAGCGAGGACGACGACGAATCTTCTCTAGGGGTTAGTGAAAGGGAAACCGATCGGGAGGAATCGAGCTCGGCTGTCAACGAAGAAATTTCGAAAATTCTTAACAGACGTATTTCTGATGACAATGATAATTATTCTCTCTCTGGCGACGAAGAAAATGGAAGACGCAATTATCCATATTTTCGAAATTATGCCTCGAGCGAGGAGACTAGTACTTCCGGAACTGAAAGTGTCAATAGTCGACGACAGGTTAAGAATTCTCCACGAGATGCTTCTGCGAGGAGGAGAAGGATGGTTCCGTGTTGTTGTTGTCTGAGTCCGCGAGAAAGAGAAGAGCACAGAAGGTCCATTTTTAAAAATTATGTAAATTTTGAGGTTATGAATAATCAGGCGGACAGTGCATTTTCTGAGGAAGATAGAGAGATAAGTGCTCTAGAGAGGTCTTTGCTGAAAGCTCACCTTAATGGAAACTTGTCTAATCGGCGAAAGGGAAAGGAAATGGAAATTATGGAACAGGATACGACTCTGCAAGGAGAAGCTTTAAGCTTTTTTGAAAGGAGTCCGTCGTCCTTAAGAGAATCCTCGAGTAACGTCAGACGCAAAGATTACGATAACTCTTCGATATCGACTGATGGATATTCCGAACGTTGGAACACTTTTTCAGCGGACATTGTAGTACCCAATGTATCTGTTAAAGGACCTCCTGGATTTCCAAATCTTCCTCAAAATCTTCCGCCGGTCTTTTGCTCTTGTGGAAACCCAGAATGTTTTATTTTGCCAGAAAATAATATTGGCAAGTCTAAAATAATTTATCCAAACGCACCTCGGCCTTTGAGACATTTGTATTATCAGTATCCTGAATTCATGGAATCCCCAACCTCGTACCATAATTCACCTAGTTGGTAAAAATTTTGAAAAATCAAATGACCATAATATTCTATCGTGTGACGATTGTATTTTGTATCAACTCGGTGTATAGCGAATAAACATCAAATAGGTAAATCCTATAACACATAACGATATGATTCATTTATTACTCTTGCATCCTGGAATATTCTTTAAGTCCTCGCAGATCGTCGTCTTTGGATTAAAACCTTGTCCATCGGGACATCCGCTAAGCTTCTTCGTCCCATCGCTGATGCATAACAAGAAATATTTACATTGTCCCGGAATCGGTTGACGAGAATGATGACCATAGGGATAATCATCCTTGGCAGGACATTTAAAAGCATCTGGATCAGGTATCAATTCAATTTGCTCATTTTCACCGGTACGTAAATCGTCAACACTTCTTATACTGTCTGTGAAAACTGAAAAAAAAAAA
>JARPRG010000270.1:2174473-2187264 GCA_031001745.1 Hartigia nigra
TTCAAGAAATTTAACGATTTTAGCTTCAAGCTAGTTACGATTTCCATTGTCCTCGTAGCTAACCGTTAATAACGGAGACAATCGATAAAATTTGATAGTACTATCAAACAGTAAAATTTATATCGTCTTACACTTGGCGTTACGTAATTAATGACACTCCCATAAAATACCTAAAGACATAAGTCTAAGCCAGCCATGAAATTGAAATAACAAATAAGTCGCAAAAGTAGAAGGTATAGAAACTGCTTGATTTTTTGGTATCCTTATCATCGTGTCCTTTTATGAACAGAATGAACTAGATTTTTCTAATTTTACTTATTAATTCACCTTTTCCGTTTCGTTCCGCCCAGGAACTTTTGCAAACTACTCTTTCCTCCGGTGTAGGGTGACGGCATTCTACTCTGACCTCGTCGTACATCTGACCTGGAGGACAAGCGTCGGGCTCAGGAACGCCCTTGTAGCATTTAAAAAAATGTCCACAGCCCTTTTTAGCTGGATAATATCCGTACAGTCGAGGACACGCGTCATTTCCTTTTGGTTCCTCTATTGAGAATTAATATATTAGTTGAATATTACGTGACAATTTTATTCGAAATTATTTTTGTATTAACAATATATTACTGATACAAATTATTGATTATTTGATCGATAGACGATCGACGTACGTAAAAGGTTTCGAGGTCCACATCCAACCTGGTGAAGCAATTTGCATCCTGCATATGGCACGAATCCAAATCCGTCCTCACAGAATTTCTCGATTATTTGATTGTCATTGCAAATGTAATATTTGTCGCAATATTTATCGTCTGGGATAGTATATTGACTTCCTGGGTGACACTGAATCCATTCTGGAATTATGGCTGACACGAAGCAGCCTCCGAGTAAAAAAATGCAGAGCGTTCTCGACCACATTTTCATTGACACTGTACCTCGACGAAAAGAACCTCATATTTTTATACTAGTGAAAATGACTTTTACTATATTCTCAAAACAAGGAAACGCCTCGGGGTCATGAATTTTCGAGAAATACTCGTTTCTCTAGTATTTATGACTAATTTATGTAATTTTACAAAAATATTGATTAACGACATTTCAATTATTTGAGTTTTTGAATACATAATTTACTTTCATGGAAATTCAATGATTTCGTGATTGCTTAACTGCTTTATGATAAATATGATGTAAAGGAAGATGACTAATTGAATGACAATGGATTCTTTTAATATGGAGAAGGAAGGATAGGAATAAAATGTGCACGGTAAGTCATGAGTTAGTTTAACAGTTTTATTATGACAAAAATCAAAGATTTTACGTCTCGTCAAACCGAAAGATACATTTAATATCCATTATGGATTTAATAGATGTTTGAAAAACAGCAGTTTAAGGATAAGTTTAATTTCTTGGAAAGTTCCTCAAACATTTTTCATGCAATGGCGACGACGTAACAGATATATTTCACCAGGTCTCCAGGAATTCGTATAAAGTGCTCCAGTACTGCTGGTGGATTCTTTGAAATTCTGGAGAACCTTGAAAGCACCACGTCCTTTCTTCAAGGTAATATTCACCTACAGAAAACCATAAGACAATCTTACAATCTATAAACCCTGAAATACATAATTCCTCCTTTTTAGTGAATTTAATGTATTTCAGGGAGCGTGTTTCAAAGTTCGCGTGAACGCACTCCCAAACGATGGCTAGTTCTTTTTACTAGTTTTTTTTGGGGGGGTAGAGGGGGGAAGGGACTTAAAAAATTAGATTTTTTATTTTTTTTTGTCTACGACACACTGTAGCAGTAATGCACGAAACGTTTAACGCAAGTTGACGCGGAGCAGCATTCTCAAAGCATCTCCAAACTCACTAACCGAACTGTCAGAATCGGTGCCTGCAAGTTCAGTACGTTCAATGGACGAATATTCCCTGTTTTCACTGTCGAGCATCCAGGAACAATCCACTTCACAATTGTCTAGAGCAAAAGCAGTGAACACAGTCAATTCGGATGATCTGGAGTCTTCTGGTAAAATGAATTTCCTTGTGTAAGCCATGCGTTTGCGGAAGCGATTGTATTCGTCGAAAGCTCGAAAAAAGGCAGTGTTCTCCAATTCCTCAAAGCAGAATTTCTCAGCCATTCTACAGAGCCGCGTCCAATCAGAGCTCCCGGAACTCTGAGAATCGTCGGAAACGGTACTTGGTGAGGAGCTGTTGGATGTTCGAGGACGTTGAACAGGATGATGATAATTGTTCTGAGCTCTAATGACGAAATTGCGAATATCTTCAGTCTCATCTTCAAAGTACTCGACACCATCAGAAATTCTTCTATAATCTGCAGTCATCAGTTCGTCGTGTAAGTCAGGGTTTTTGAACCCTACCACACTACCTTCTTGAGTCTTCATCGTTTTGGCAGCTATGTTTCCGGTTTGTTTGACAACGTCGATAGTTTTCCCCGTTTCTTGAACGACGTCGGCGTAAGTCTTCTGACCGGAAGAGGGTGTCTTTCGCCACTCAACCGATAATCCAAGTGCAAGAGATCCGTTACTTACAGAAAAATCGACAGCTTCCGCTGGATACCCTTTGGTCAATTGAATATCGTCAAGATCCAAAGGTTGCTGAAGTAGCACTGGTACCGGAAGTCGATTTTCGTAACTCGTGGATTGGCTCCACTTTCTGGCGTTGGAACGATCTTCGTATCCAAAGGTATAAGATATTTGAAACTTATGAGCGTGATATGAAAAGTCAGCTTGAGTACAGCATAGAAGTGGTGTCAGGTTTGTTGTAAGACTGATGGACGTCAAACCAGCCCGAACATCCCTTAGCATGTCAGGAACTGCCTCAAAGGCGTTGACAAGTGGGAGGGTAGGTTGCTGAAAGGATGGAATAATTTGGGTCCACCCAGGTGCAATAAGAGTTGCCCCCGTTGTTGTATATAGACCCTCAATACTAGCGGTAAGGGCGAAACAAGTAGTGAAAGAGAATAATCCGGAATTTTCATTCTGTCCATTGGTCAAAATATGATATTCCGTTTGCTGATTAGAATTCTGTGGAAGGGATAGCAAGTAATTTCAATAAAGGCAGTAATTAAATGTTGAGATCTAAAAATGTGAACTTTGTCTACCTGACTGACTCCTACAGGAACTTGATGCAACTGTTGCTCCTCAGAATTTCTCAGGGTTAACGTCTGCGTAAGGGTAGCACATTTTTGTGGGAGCGGAGTAACAAAATAAGTATAATGACTCGCCTCCCGTTTCTGTGGATTCAATCGTTTGGAAACGACCGAGCTGTTCGTTGTGCATGCTGCCAAAATTGCATAATGTTGCGCATACTGTTGCTGCTGTTGCTGATGAGAAATTCCTGCGAGCTCAGTCGCATACTGATTACTAGAGAAAAGTTGCACGGGTGGCTAGAAAACAAATCTATGATTTTAAAATCAATATTTTCACACAAAAAAAAACAAAGTCTGTTTTCGTGTTACAATGTCGTGGTAGAATGACTACTTAAGAACCGTAAAAGAAATTTTATTTCCGCTTTATTTCAAGAAAGAATATGCATTATGGCTTTAAGTAAATATTCGAAATTATATGGCCGAAGGAGATTCCACCTTTATTAATCCAGCGCACAGTTTTACGACGTCCTAATCTGCAAGTGGACTGGCCCAATTGTTTGGAATCGTAAATTGTTTTGTAGTCGCCTGGCAGGCACGTCATTTTTAACAACCCTAATTTCCCGGATTTAAAGGGAATACTTGGAAAGCATAGTAACAGAGTTAGTTGATAGAATCGATCTACCTGAAAATATCGTAGCTGTGAAGTTTGTGACTGTTGCTGATTCCGAGGACTAAAAATTCCATTGGTTGTTGCTGCTGCGATGCATGCACCACGTTGCTGCCAGTGTGTTGTTGCTGTTGCTGCCGAGTGACTGGCGACGCCAGATGCTGATGCTGCATAGAGATTCCTATTGCCAGACTGGAATTGTTGCTGCTGTTCCTGCTGCGGAAGGATCTCACGATTTTGTCCAGGTCCTATAGAATCTCCTACTAAATTTGTTTGCTGTTGCGCACAACTTGAACGTTCGCTTTAACCGTTATTCGCAAGGAACATCGTTCCTTCTCTTTCTAACAAAAAAAAAACCTCAAGTTAAGTTTCCTCAAGAATTATGTCGCCCCCAGAACCATTACGGGTTGTAACAATATAAAACCATGCGTGAACCTTAAATTTGCTTACAGGTTTTCACTTTGCTCGGAAACCTTCATAAAATTAATCTATTAATTTAACAACAGGGATTAAAATTCAAGATGTAAACCTAGTCTTCGAAAAAATTTATCTAATCGAGCAGTAACCTTCACGATTCCATTATTTATACCCAGATTTTTCGCTACTCGTTCGAACAACCATTTTCTGAATACTTACCCACCTCTTGTAATCCATGAGTTACGTCATTAGTTACAAATTCTACTGATATTAATCTCTGTAATTCAGAATCGCACGTGTCTTTACAAAAATATGCGTTTCGAGAACAGAGATTACCTTTGCCAAATATTTATTCTTTTTTTTTTTACCACGAGACCTGCTATTCGATCGTCATTTGCCTGTGTCATTAATGTCGCATCTACGTTTAATCTCATCTTTCACAGTGTTGCGTAAGTCAATATAATAAGGAAAAGAATAACTTAATGAAACGTTTATTTAAAAACAATTATGAAAGCTTCCTTATTTACACGAAATCCTGTTACATAAAATCATTCTATTGAGTTGGAGTAAATGAGAGATTCATTGGGGAAAGCTGGCTGCTAGGCGTTGTCTCATTGCAAGGATTTCTTTCCATTATTGGATCCGTCTCATTCATATCTTCAACCTAAAGTAAAGAAATAAAAATGACAAAAAGAAAAGGTGTTATAATTATGCAAATCAATGTATTCCTTACCACCATAGGATTCTCTTCCACTTTGACCCTCTTCTGGGCTATCGTCCTCAGAAAGGCCTTGGCTTCTTCCTTCGTCTCATCAAACTGTAGACACTTTTGAGCATAATGATTTGCCTGGTCCAATTGATCTCGTTTTAAATGATACTGTGTTAAATATTTATATGCATGACTCAGCTCAGTTCTGTCTGCATTTCGGAATTCGTCCATTACAAAGTCAGTGTAAGCTGCAGCGGCGTAATCATGTTCTCCTATCTTTTCATAGAGACTGGAAATAGCGAAAGGATTATTTAAAATGTATTTTTTTTTTATTAATCAGATGATATCACTTACTTGGCCAGTCTTATTAATGCCATTCCTTCTATGTCTCCTACGTTACAAGCTTTGTAATAACATTTAAGAGCATCCTGCGTTTTGTCCTGCTTTTCATAAGCTTCGCCTAACGCAAGTACCATTCTGCTATCGTGTGGTCTTAAAAGTTGAGCCTGTTTATAATAGTAAAGACCATAAAAAGGCATTTTTAAGATCTCATACGTTTGTCCCAATCCGTACCATGCTCTGTAATCCCTTCGATTGACCTCTACAGAAAATGTAACGATGACACTGAATCCATTTGGTTTTTAACATTTTCATTCTATGTTGCATAAGCATTTTATGGTACCCAACTCACCAATAGCCTGTCTGTAACTATGTATGGCGGCATTTGTATTTTTCATTTCCATAAATTCATGACCAAGTAACGTCCAAGCAGATAAGTATTGTGGATTTAGTTTGAGTGCTCTTTGGAAATATAATACCGCCTTTTGATGATCCGTTCTTAAACTATAGTAATTACCTAGAAGTTATACTACACCGTAAACAATCAAAGAAAGTATGAAATTTCATTGAAATTATTAAGCATCGGTTAAGTTTTTTTTTTACCTACTATGCAGCAAGTTTCTAATCTGTACTTGTCGATCTCTGTTGCTCTGTGTGCCAAGTATGCCAATTCGACTTTAAGCGCCTTTACATACAGCAAATTCGAATACGTATCCATATTATCCAGACAATAAGGATCATCTTCGATAATTCGTTTGAAAGTATCTATGGCATTATCCACATCTGATGGAAGACAAGAAAATCTTGGGGAATTAAAAAGAATTTAGATACTTTCAATTCGACACTGTCTTATAGCTACCTCTTCTGTAATGTACTGCAATTGCTGTTTGAGCGAGAACATAGCCATTTTTTTCAAATCCCATAGATTGCAGTTCATAGTATAATCCTAAACCTTCGTCGATCAATTGCAATTCTAAATACATATGAGCTACAAAAAACTGTCTCATCCAGTGATTAGGCAACGTAAGACTTTCCAACTTTTCCCTATCCGTGATTAAGGCAGCCAATTCTAACCAAGTACCCCAATGCATCGGTTTCTTATGCGTAGATTCTACAAGGACATCGGTGGCTTCTCTGAGTAACTGTAACTTCTTCAGAACCACACCAAAGAGATAGAGACCAAAGCCATCTAAAGTTCCTGCTAGATGATCTTTTCTTAACTCGGCACACAACAACTTCAAATTATCATTCTTTAAGGGATCCGGTGGAATATCCGTCATATCATCGATCTTCTTCTTTTCCCCTGATAAATACCGAGAATACAAGCAGAGAAATCTGGCCTTAGGAGTTTTGCATTCCTTAGTAAAATATGCAGCACGATCGTATTCTTTGAGATCGAAGTAACTTTTAGCCAAGATGTACATATCCTCCTCCTGGTTACTTTCTATTAGACCGGCATCATTCGTCATATCATGAATATCCAGCTTCACGTCTTTTAAAGAAAAATTTAGTTCTGCTAGCCTACAGAAGAAAATATCTTATTAAATCAAAGAACGTTATACGAGTAAGCCAAGATTTAATTTTACCATTTAGTAGTATGTAATAATCCTCGTTGAGAACATTCATTTATAGCTCGTAGAATATCCATCTTAACCTCTTTCGTATCTAACTTTATTGCAGAATCCTCCATGCTGAATCATGCAAATAAATATTGCCGTAAAATACTCTTTCGAATTCCTAATAGTTTCACTTTTATATTACTAATTCGAAATATGACTTTTCTCCATAAATGTCACATCGCTAGTTTTTACCGGCGGGAAGAATGTGTTGTTTGCTATTGTTTACCGATATACTAATACCACCTATAGTTTCGTATAGAACTTATATAAAAGAATATGGATATTTCTCCATCTATATTACGCAAAGTTCTGGTTGTATTTTCGAATGGCGTAAGTACGACTTTCTGGCCAGTCGTTTATATTTCATAAAATATTTCATTTCCGATACGTCAGGACTATATTAATTATTAAACATCAATGGGATAATCATGCCGCATATTCGTTTATTATCCTGGGTAAGAAAATGATCATTTACATATAAATAGTTATGAAAAATTTCTTTTCCATTGATAATGAAAATTTTACTAGATAATGCACTCGATATATCAGGCTGATCTTACTTAACAAATAGTTCACTATATTTCTGTAAGAGGAACTTCTACGTGTAATTTAAATGTTAAAAATGTCACGACACAAGGTAGAAAATTGCGTAAAACAAAAATTGACCTTCACAGGGTGCAAATTCTCACGGTCAATTAGGTCATGGTTTTCAATCGGAACAATCGGTTGTACCCAAAGAAGTTGACTTATCAGAGATTTCTTTGGAAGCTGAGAATATTAAAAAAATTGTAGGAGGAGCTGGACACTCCTTGATCTTAGACAAGAATGGCTGTGTTTACGCATGCGGATGGAATAGCAAAGGCCAAGCAGGAATTGCTGGTGAAGAAATTTTGTTGAAATTTCAAAAAGTCGAAAGCCTCAAAGATGAAGTTATCACGGATATAGATTGTGGATGGGACAGTAGTATGTGCCTTAACGAATATGGTGAAATATTCGTATGGGGCTCTAACAGCTTCGGACAACTAGGAATAGATCCTCGACGTCAAAGTTGTATTGCGCAACCACAAAAAATAAGAATGAATGAAAAAATAAAAAGATTTTCACTAGGTCTACGGCATACAGCTATAGTTACAGAGACTGGTAAAATCTTAACATCCGGCGCAGGTGGAAAGTGTCAATTGGGTTTAATTGATTCAGAAAACAAGCCAATCGGATGTGTCAACATTTTTACCGAAGGTAATTATCTGTTTTTGAAATAACCAACTGTTACGAAAATTTGTTAGACAAAAAGATCGATTCTGATCAGTTTACACGTGCGCATAAAAATTACACAACCCATATTCCCGAGGCCACGTTTCTTCTTCTCAAAATTTATTAACAAAATAAACCAGTTCCAGGGTTATTTAAAGTCGCACAGGTATCTTGCGGTCAGCATCACACAGTTGTTAAAACCAAGGATGAGAATATCTTCTCCTGGGGAGACAATAAACATGGACAACTTGGACTTGATTCGACTGTGCATCCAAGAGTCGCTTCGCCCCTAAAAATCCAACTAAAGAAATTCATGTCGGAAATAAATATTTATACCGGATGGACACATACGGCAGTTCTTGGTGCGTTTAGCAAATTCGATTTCTTTCATTATTATTAGTGGATTACCTCCTAAGCTCCTATTACAATCATAAATTTCACTAGTTAATGGAAAAGTACTGGCGTGGGGTAGAAACACCTACGGTCAATTGGGCTGCCCAGAATTACCGAAAGCAAAAACGTCAAGGCCCGATTATATAAAGAACCTTCCAGAAATTTCTCGACTGTCTGTTGGTTCTGAGCATAATATCGCACTAACAGGTAATATCGCAAAACTATTCTTAGCAAAGTAGTACCATTTAATGGTCACCATTGTTCTTACAGAGGACGGTAAAGTTCTTTGTTGGGGTTGGAACGAGCATGGGAATTGTGGTAATGGAAATGACAGTAACGTTACAGTTCCTGAGGAAGTCGCCCTTCCTCAAGGTTCTACGGGACTTTTAACCGGCGTTGGCGCTGGACATTCTTTTGCTGTAGTAAAATTACCTTATCAGGAATAACTAAAAGATACAGTAAGAAAATCATATATTTGTATTTATTGTTATGTCATCAATGGTTACCAATAGTAAATAGTAAAGGTGCCGCAAGAGTTCTAAGAAAATATTTCTTGGACTGTCTCCTTCCATTCACTCTTTCTCCCTCTTTCTCTCTCTTTCTGACGCAATCGCTTTTTACTTTTATTCACACCAATTAGCATGTCCCATGCTACTACTAGAGTTTATGAGTATTCCCACTACTCGATTTGTCCTTAGAAACTTTTGACGAAATCTTTCACAGGATGAGTATTTAAGGCGCGTTTGTCACGATTCATGTATCAAAAAGATAACGTGAGTCGCTGTACGATCGACTGAGAGTCAACAATTTTTGTTAATATGGTCAACATGAAACTTTTTACGGTATGTAAATAATATTTTAATTTAAATAAGATATTTGTATTATAAATCGTATTTTTTTTTCATAGATCTTTGTTCTGGTCATCCTATCATTGGCTCTTGTGTCTGCAAGTCCAATCGAAGATTCTGATTATATCCAAAATAATTACAACGACGACCTCAACGTACCTGGTGCAGAACGATCGATTCATCCAAAACTTCTGCTGAAGAAGTTGAAGAAGATCCTGTTCTAAAGTGTCATACCTCCTTATGCTAATCAATATTTCATGGCGTCAGTAATCTCATCCGATAGACAGAGATCAATACCATCTAGATCTTAAAGACTTTTGTTATTCTTTGTAAATATACACTTTTTTACTGTACAAGAGCCGATGGGTACAACATATAAAATATATTTAAATACATTTAATTTTTATTAAGACTTGAACTGTCTTCGTTAAATGTTATTAAAATCATTTGATACAATAATCATAGATATTCCTGAATAAGGATTCCTGCCAGTTAATTCGTAGGGACTATAGAACGTAGGGCGCAGTCTCACCTGGTTACCAGTGGTGGTGGTAATAAAGCACCTGGCACCAACTACTACGAACCACTAGGCAACTGTTACTCCAAATAAACAAAACGACTGAAGCTTCGTAAAGGGACGACAACATTCTGTAATAACAAGTTAAAGATTAAAATGTTGCGTGTACGGTCGCAGAGTAATATCTGGTAAGTAATAAAATCACTAAAAAAAAAAAAGAGATTGAGCGTTACTCGTTAATTCAGTTTTAAAAAAATAAGAAAAATTTCTAGCGAACAAGAAGCCAAATTCGTACAAGAACGAATTTCCTGCGTGGAAAAACATTTTGCTGAACTTTGCACAATATTCGCAGCTTTCACCAGAAAGGCAGCCAGGTAATTAACGAGCAATCAATATTTATTATTTCTTACATCAGATCCGATATGTAGAGTCCAATGTCATTCCTAAATATAATTGTATCGAAGGAGTTTATAATTTTTGCTTTTTTTTAGGTTACGCGACAAAAATGACGAAGTCGCCAAAGTCATTCAGACGTATGCCGAATCGGAAAATATTAATCAGTCCCTCAGGAATGGTCTTACAAATTTTGCTACGACTCTTTCGGTCATTGGCGATTATAGAGACGCTGAAGTTCAACGATTGGATTCAAAAGTCATAGCACCAGTTTCACAGTATTCTATGATCTGCAAGCACGCCCGGGAGGATGTGAAAAATACGTTCGCAGCTCGCGATAAGGAAATCACTAGGAGACGACACTTGGACAAGATACGTGAACGAAATCCACGTAATCGTCAGATGATTGTATCCTTCGATGATGTAATTAGCGACGAAGAAATTAATTGATTTTAATAATTGTCAATCCTTAACACGGATTATTAGTCGCAAGCTGAGTCCGACCTGATGAAAGCTACCGTCGAAGTGTCCAGGGTGGTGAAAGGCTTAGAGGAACAGATCGACTCGTTTGAAAAACGAAAGCTGCACGATTTGAAAAGCGTCCTTTTGGATTTCGTAACGATCGAACTGAGTTTTCATACGAAAGCAGTGGAACTGCTGACCAAGGCTTATCAGGACGTGGCAGAGATCGACGAACAGAAGGATCTTGAGGTTGATTAATTTTATAAGAAAATTCATATTAATTTTTTACGCGTTAGAATTTGATCTCTTTGTTTTCTTTTTATTTTTTTGTTCGTTAGAGTCTATAGAATAGTCTTTGTTAATTCTACCCTCGGTATACAGGACTTTCAAATCGCGAGGGGAGACCTAAACGGGGTAATTTCAAGAATGATTAATATTTCATTATCCAAAGGATATCTGATCCTTAATATTATTGATTTCTGGAATCTAGGAATTTCGAGATGCAATGAGGGTACCGGATGCTGTGTCCAGACTGGATACTGTGAGAAGAACATCATTTAGACAAGCTTACTCCTTGACTAATCTTGCTAGCCGATTGTCATCTTCACCTGCCATTGTGAAAAAATCGACAAACAGAACAGTCGAATCACTGGTAAGTAATTAACTGATAAGAATAATAATAAATTAACGATTTATCAATTTTATTTATTTATCAATCATTCTAGCAAACTAGAAAGGGTGGATTTAGAAATTCCTCAGAATCGGTCCAAATCGAGGAGTACGGGATGAGTTCGGAAGAATCTGAATCGAAATCGGAGTCTGAATCTGAATCTGCACGGGGAGAAAGAGTGAGAACTAGACATAAATCAATGTGACTTAACAATATGAAATTGGAATTTTTCATTCTCTTGATTTTATAGGAAAGAACAATAAAATATTTAAATCGAAGAAGACCCAGTCGATTTACCATACGAGGGATTCCTGTCATTCCTGCTTATCAGAAATCCTTAACATCCTCCATCATTCACAGTATATCCAACGTACAATAATAATCTTGAAAAACAAAAAATTTCAATTAACAATATAAGATTAAAAATATAGATTACAGAGTTCGTATGTTAACGAAGCAAAAAGATAAGTATAAGATTGATACGAGAGTCAATAAAAGGGTTTCCAAAGATTTGTAATAAAAATCGAGAAAAAAAATTGGCATTCTCGCAGATTCCCATGGAAACAGACTAGAATAAGCAGTGGGTTAGAATGAAGGGCCGAAGAACTTTAGGGGATGATTGCGCATGCGTTGTCTGATACCCAGAGGGGTTCATCATCAAAAAGAGACTGGGAGTCGAACGCAGTACGTAGGACGCAACTGGGGACGCAGTCGATTCGGTGCGTGTTGCGAATTTGAACGCCTTTGCAATATTATTAATTAAAGCGTCAATCAATAATTAAATTTATAAAAATAGTAAAAGGAACAGTGACTCGATGACCATTCGACTCTTGGAATGCTAGAAACCTACAGACATTATTCGTCTCTCGCTGCTTGATAATTGGTAAGTAAAACAAACAATGACCTAATAAAATGAATAATTAAGAAATATAATTAATTTCAGTGTATCCTATAAAAATAGGCAAAAAACTTCAAATTTGCTCTAATAGAAATAGAAATTCTGAGTCTTCCAGAGCACGATCTCTCTCCACATACCATTCATCTTAAATCTGTCATATCTTGAGTCCCAAAATAACTTGATATTTTTTATTTGAAAAATAGTCGTTCGGTATAAAATTTCCAAAAATGAGTCTAGTCTACTCCTACGGTTTCGTTTGACCTATCGAACCATTCGGAGATGTCGTGACGAGGCACCGTATTCACGTGGTACCTGTGTGAGTGTTACACCCACCATATATTCAATATAAATTCCTTTCTTAGTCTCTCTGTATTCCTACATAGTTCCACGACTTACTATACGTACGCCTATAGCAGTGCTAGTGGAATTAGGGCTATTTTCAGTAATGGCAAAACTCTAGGGCGGAGGTGCGACAATGGAGGGTAAAGCTGGAACCGAGACTCAGGGTGAG
>JARPRG010000270.1:2192737-2212715 GCA_031001745.1 Hartigia nigra
AATTCAACCTCAGTAAGCGACCTACCCCCACCACTGAAATTCGAGGAAGTTTCAAGACCTGTATGTAAGACCGTGCTCCGTACGATATACAATATGTATTACTATTCTACAAGTTTCATAAAAATCTCGACAGATGTTGTTTAAGTTTCAATTTTAAACTCGAGGAATTTACTGAACTTAGCGCGAGATTCACCGCTTTTTTAATTTATCTTAGACACTGGAGGATCGAAGAAATTACCACACTTTACATTAACGTAATATAAATTTATTTACAAAAATTACAATAAATAATGTAAATACACTGTCCTACGCTGTCCGACGTATACTGAGCTGTCCACTCGCTATCGTTCAGGCTGTTTTTAATACGTGATACCTAAATCGCAACGTAATGTAAATTGTTTACCTTACAATTGATTGTGACAAATTATTAGCAAACTGATTTCCATTTTCAGTTGTGAAACTGAAAACATATTAGAATGCTAAGATCAATACATATTTGGCATTCATAGAACAATTTGAAATCCATACAATTGAATTTTTTTACATTTTTCCTTATGCCTAATGATTTTTATTGTTTCCTTTTAACAATATTCAATTAGCTAATACTCTGATAGAATTAAATATCTCATCAGAATCTTGGCTTTTCTCGAAAGCATTCTTAACTGGCTAATATTTATCCATTGTGAGTATATCGACTTAATATAGTTAGATTGGTAGACAGGGCTTTCCTTTAACAGAGCATTGACTTTAAGTAAATTAACTGAAGTAGAACAAAAGAAAAACACCTTTTTTCAAATTAACAGGTGATTGTTCCATGCATACAACTTTTTGTAAAAGATCTTACAGTATCAAAGTTACCTTATTAGACATTTAATTGAGTATTAATTATTCCCAGGTAACACTAGGTTAAATACTTGTATACTAGAAGCAAAATAGATAAAGTGAGCGAGTGGCATCTATAACGGATAGGTATCGTAGCTCATCGGTTATTATCACATTCTTCGTAAGTAAACCATAAAACATTACCTGTTGAATCATCTGACAAATGAAGAATCATTAAGCAAATGTAAATGATGTAATAAACATAAAATCTCATTGGATGAGGAATTATCCCTTACTTTTTCCTTCTGTCACAGTCAGTAGTCTTTTGAATAATAAGCTTGTTCCGCTGTCTGGTGACTTTAGTAGTAGGTCGAGTATTAGGTGTAATTTGTTTGAGTCCTTGTTGAGGTATTCTAGCAGGACTAGCAGTTCTAGGTGCTATAGGTCCTTTCAGTAATGCTTCGACATCAGCCAGTCTTCTACGTAATGTACGATTCTCTCTTTTGTACTTGCCCAACTCTGAATCCTTGTCTAAACGTTCATGACCCGAGCTACTAGTCTCCTCTGCAAAATGTCTGAACATTAGATGTAGCTTTTCTTCATGTTCTCTTTGCATTAAGACTATTCTCCGTTCAGCCTCTAGCTTAGTCTGCTTCAGAGCATTCGTTAGAGCTTGGATATGCCATTCCTGAGTCTCAACATGTGCCTCCAGCTCAGTTGTCTGGATCTCTAAGTTCTTTGAGCTTTCCTTCAAGTCAATTACCTTCAAGAAATATTTGTAGAACAAGGTTCTCATTTCACCATCTGACAGTTTTGCTAGCCTCTCCATCAGCATCCTCTCACCCTTTTCACGTTTGGCTTGATTCTCGTCAAACCCTTTGCGACCGCAGATCATTTCATTTTTGTGTTCAATCATCGCATCTATTGCTTCGATTGTCTCACCACATTCTAGGAGTTTACGCTCCTCGACGGTCGTCAGGGTACGCTCCTTCTGGAATTTTTCATCCAAGTCACACTTCTCATCGACTAAACAGTCTCTGGTCCTTCTGAGATTCCTAATTTCGTGTCGCAACGCTTCCTTCTCATCGGTGTCAGCAGTTCTTTCTAGGTCCATTGATTTCTCTTTGAGGACATGGTCCAGGTGTGAGATTCTGGCACTTACTTCTAGCAGATTCTTTTTTTTCTCACAGGAATCACTTCGAGACTTTACATTGTTTCTCTCATCCTCACTCTCTGACTGCATTTCCTTGAGCTTTGATGCTGTCAGGTTGTACTTCTCCTCCAGGTCTCGTATCTTTCTCTGGTCTTCTGCTAGTTCCTCTTCTAACTGCTTTTTCCTCTCTTCCTCTTTCTTTAATTGACGTTTAAGCTTTTCCATCTGTTTCTTCGAAGAGTTGAGAGAACTCTCCAGCTCAAGGACTTTCTTTGCAGAGTCCCCTGCTATTTGCTTTATCATTTCGATATCCATCAGTCTCTTCTCATAATGGATTGCCATATTCTTATATAATTCTATCTCCTTCCTGTGGGTGGATTTGTCATCAGAGTCTTTGTACAACGATGCATTCTCCGCTTGAGCCAATTGAGTTCTGGTATTATAATACTCCTCCTCGAGTTTACTTCGTTTACGTTGAAAACGTTGTTTGGCACTAGCTCGAGCGTCAGAGTTTTTGATCATGTCTGCTATGAAGCGCTCCTTTATATGAATCGTTGTTTGGAGTTCTTGTATTCTTTTATGAGCACCTTCCAACTCAGACTGAATTTTCTTCACTTGGGTTTGTTTTGCCTCGTTATTCAGAGCCAAAGTTTTCAAAGCTTTTATTGGTTCTGGGACTTCATCGGTCTTGAGGGCATCAATCAGTAAATCTGGAGAATTATCTTTCTTTGGAGGACATTCTTCAGTTTTTTTTAACAATTCATCTTCACGATTGTCAGCAACCTTTATTTCGCATTCTGGAAATTTTTCTGGACCTTGCTCCTGAGAGGGCTTTAAGCCATTAAACGCTAGTACACCGTTACACATGTCAGAACCAGGAAGCATCGAATTCCTTCTGGAATTAGGATTTCTGATAGGGACAGGTTTTACAGGCTGCACAAAGTCTTTGGTACTAATTTTTGAATGAGATGGTATTATAGTTACTCGTGTGCCACGGACTTCATCTTTACGCGAGTCAACGATTGTATCAGTTTCTTCCTTAAATTTCTTCATACACTCATCTAGCTTCTCTAAAAAATCTGGATTCTCTGATCCCACATCACTTTCTTCCTCCTCCTCTTCATCAGAAACTTCACTGTCCGATATCGAAAATTCTGACTCATTACGAAATTCTATTCTATTCCCAGACTCATCTGTTTTCTCATCAGTCTCTGTAACTTCTTCGATACGTTCTAAGGAACGCCTGGTGTTTTCCGCAATGCCATGTAGACTAGCAGTTTCGTCACTGGCGATGCATTCTACATATTCTTGTTCCATGCACAGCCACTGTTCGATTAAATCTTGTTCTGAATGTGGTAACTTATTGCTAACAACAAGCTTCTTAAATAAGCCTTCTGCATTAGAAACAAGCTTAAACAACTGTTTAGCTGCAAATTCATAGCGAAAGCACAAATCTGCACTATAGCTACGTTCCCCAGAAGTTGCAGAGGTTGTAGTATCATGTGTTTCATCACCAGTTTGCTCACTCTCTTCTTCAGGAGGTTCTGCATGATGACGGAAAGCAGTTTCATCTATGTAGTTCCCGTAACAACGGTTGTCTAACCCATTTGGGTGAATCCATAAGCCATAGTGCATCATGGCTGGCTGGGTAAAGCTTTTCTACTATACTTTCTTTCACATTCTTGGCTCCTGTAATACAAAAATTGTACCCAGTACATTAATAATCATGTTATAATGTGCTTCACTAAAAAAAATTCATAACACGTCCCACAATCTGTCCTATCTAAACAACCTGATGTAATCAAGTATACAGTTGATTAAGGTACTAAATCCGTAACTCGTGTAATACTTTGATAACAACATACCATAAATTAACAAAGTTTAAAGTAATAAAATGTTTATTGTATAGACATCCACCAATTTCACACAGAAGAGTTTGGATGCTTGGTAAAATCAAGATTATTATTTACCCGTTGAATTTTCTCAATATTCACTACGTCCATATAGACATTAATCTCCAGAATTCCTGCCTCATCACGTCTTCTTAATTAATGAAAAGAAAAGTTCAAAAATCTAGTAAAAATTGATGATATTTTATGCACGTACTTCAATAATCAAGAAGAAACGTTAACCCTCGTTTCTAAGTCCCGTGAGAGTCGACATCTTGTACAATTGTGAACGCCGCTGAATTTCACTATACTGTGTACTGCATAATATATAAACATTGCAATGCGCTTCACGTTTTGTCCTGTAAATGAAACGGATACTTGATAAATCATTCAAGAATTAAAGAAAACGTCTTTGAAAGTTCTTCACGTGCTATTATATGGCGGGATTATATGATATGTTAATCCTATCAGTCTGATTTTAGTCTAGACTAAAAACGTCACCCGGTTGGTTCCCATAATCCGTACACGTGAGCTCTCAATACGTAACCATATTTAGTTTTAATCAATCATTCATTAATCAATGTACTTTGAAATAGAAAAGAAACTCGTATATCTCTTAATCCAGATCATGATCGACGGATGAAATAATTGTCTGGCTCTTGTCTAGACAAAATTAGAAGTCTGTATGTTCCCGATTGTGCAAAGCTAACTGATTTTTTTGTACTAAGAATTGTCGGTTATGCAATAATATTCCGTAATTATAATTTCTACTGTAAAATAATTAGTACACGTTAGATAATTATAAAAGCTGGTAGGTAAATTATACCTAGTCCATAAATAAGGTGTATTCCAACGAGGACTCTAGGAAGAGTCGTCGTTTTACAAATTTCAATGTATAAGAATCCCTGAGACTAAATTTTACATATGGATGGAAAATATATTTTTAGAAGATTGTCGTTTGGTTTGTATTAGGTGAATTCTTTTGTATTTCATTTTAAGTTAGTTACTATTTAAACAGCATTACCATCTTGAAGAAACAATAGCATTGGATTATTAACAATGACCGCTAAAATGCTGTTTATAGAATTTGACTAATATATTACATCCTGGTTTTAATGAAAAATACTCGGAAACGATGATATCAGTATTTTTATTTCTAAAAGAGCAATAATTGGGAAGATTATTAGCAGTAACGTAAATCAGATTAATTTCTTTTTGATCGGCATATAAAACATTAATTTCACGTGATAAAGTCTTAAATTAGGATTTTAATTAAAAGTGGCAGTGTTCATCAGAATCCGATGATGTAACGGATACATCTGTTCATCACGTGAAGTAGTACGAGCTGATTGTTTGTTAATTTAGGAGTCATGTTGTAAGTTCTGTCTGTTATTCCTTTTCTCTCACTTACTGATACTCTCCTTATCGATTGATTTTTTTTCTGACAGAATTAAAACGGGATTTACAATACGTCACTTATAATAAGGTGTTTAGAAGTTCCCGCCGCTATTCCTACACATACCACATCCATTGCACAGCCTTGGATAGTTTTCCTCTTTTCTTTGTGATCACGATCAGTTCAGTTCAGTTGAGTTTGGTTTTCAGATTGGTTGGACGCCATTCAATGCGACTTTCCCTTTGGCACTTACAATCACCTTACAATATTCAGCTGGCTTTTGTCACTTTTTAGTCTTAAATATTCTGCAGCTGATTATTGGTTATTATATCTTTTTAACTAGAGAGGAAAAAAGGGATAAAGTGATTTGTCTACAGAATATAATATTTGCATCTTACATCTTCGATAACCTATAATAAAGGGACCAGGGTGATTGAAATAATTAGAGTTGGATTTTTAAGTTTCATCAGTACTAGGTAAGTTTTTTAAATTTATTTCATAGATATTTATGATTTTTGTTGTGTCTGAATAACACTTATGCTCTAATGCTTTTGACCTTGTTATTCATGTTAATATTATCCTAATCTTATATTTAGTATTGCATTTCTTTAATTTTTAATAATATGAAAGCTATTTATCCTTTGTCAGTGTAGAAACAAAAAATGTAGTTGTTTTTATCGTATAGTATATATTTAAAAATTGTTTAATATGATAACCTCCTTATATACATATATATATATATGGTCAAGGCTAACTGATATTTCTTACAAAAGAAATTGTCATATTTATTTTTGAATAGAGAATCGTGCGATAACATATTAGCGAATATACAATTGATCAATATTTCGTTGAGGTCTCATAATTACATGTGTATATTAACATTTGCATACTGAGTTTCAGTATGTCTAATTGCAATATTATTCCCTGACTTGTTCACTTAGCCACCAGACAGAACATTTTGCAAGATTTGTATTCCAAGAAATAGTAATTAATATCTGACTTGATGCTACTTGGAAATCAAGGATGAATAAACCATAAAATCATAAACTTCAACAGGAAGCAATGGAATACTATAAATATTTTATAATTCTGTGACTGTTTACTTGCACTTAGTTACTCATTAGAAGCATATCTGTAACGAAAACCAGTTTTACAATAACCGTGTGTTATATAGTTACTCAATAACCACTAACTTTCTATTCCCATAATGAGCACACGCTTCCTATTGGTGATTGTGCCAAAAGTGAGTGAGAAGCAGAAAAAATATTGGAATAAGTAATTACATTAATTATGCTTCATGATAAGAAGTTATCAATAAGATTTCAATCATTACGATAACAGAAGCTCTAAATATATGTTTGATATTCGATCATTACGCCCGCACAGCATCTTACTCGTACGACTTATCGCGTGTAATACGTATGGGGGACACGTAACAGTGACTCATAGAGAATCTGAATGACGATTAAATGTGGATCTCACGCTTACCGCGTCAGACGTCAATGTTTAAGAAACAAATATGAGTAACTGATAGTTTCTGAAAGTCTTGTTATAAAATTCGAATTAACATTTACAGTTAGTTGAAGAATCTCTAGCTACATCAGTTTATTACAGTTAAATAATAATACATTTTACCATTGACAGAATAACAATGGAAAAGGATCAAGGTCTTCCTGGGGGAAGCAATGCTGCCAGTGCACCAACTCCATCAGCTCCACCATCCTATGAAGAAGCCATGGCACAGTCCAGTGTCCCGATAGCACCTGTGAATAATGCACCTTATCCTGTAGGACCCATAAACATGCCAATGCCACGTAAGTCCCATTTTATAATTATTGTCGATAAATATTCATTTTTTAAACATATCCTGTATGCCTTGATGAGCATCAGAAGCATGAACTTTCCAGTGAATCATTATCTTATGTTTTTCCAGAGACTCAATCACAATCCCAGCCTCATCCTCAACTACAACAAGGAGTATCATCGATGCCAGCACCACCAAAATTCACATCACAACCCTACAGACTTCCACAAGTACTGTCCGGACAAGCAAATTTTCCACAGCCTCCACCAGAAGTTCGTAGAGCTCATACAATGACGTTCGTAATGGGTCCACATCCTATGAAGATGACATGCCCAACTTGTTTCGCTGATATCAAAACAACAACAGTTTCTGATCATCAGCCCAGTGCACATATATGTTGCATTGTCCTCTGTCTCATTGGGTAAGTGTCAATCTTTTTAAAATACCTAATTTCCATTTGAGTGACAAGATTTTTATGAAATTATGCCATCGCAGATGCTGCCTGTGTTCTTGCCTGCCCTACTGCATGAGCGCTTTCATGAGCGTCCATCACTTCTGTCCTAATTGCAAATCCTACATCGCCACATGGAAGGGTTGATTTGCCGTCCTCTCATTATAAAAAAGGGCATATTGATTAAGTTCCAGTGACAAGAGGATGCGGAGTTCCTCGACGGTACTTTTTGTGCTTTTATACGCAAGACAAAGTGGCAAGGAAAAAACAAGAAACATAATCGCATACAAACGTGCTGGCTGTGCGCATCAATGGCGTCTCTTTTATATTTTTTCGCCACGAAGACACTTAGTTTAGATTTAAGTATCAACGCGTGACGGTAATGAAAAACACCGTAGAAATAAGGAAAAGCAAAGCCAAGAAGACTTGACAGAATAAAATTGTTGTATGAAAACAAGCGTATTCGCTTTTGTAACATTCCATCGGGTAATGAGATCCGACGGGCCGTGCCTTGTACAACCGGTTGCCTGTACTTGGCGCGAGACTCGACCGAGTCTCTTGATTGATGTACAACTGTATCTCATAATTCCACGAGATTTCGATGCTAGACAATTTTTTTTTTATTAGAACTGTGATAAAAAAACATGGATTTCGAGGAAACAATAGCGTGGAATCATGACTTCATTCTTTCTGTACGATTTAAGGATTAAATCGCTTCCGAGATAAGATGAAATTTCGACGTAAGCCGCGACGCAACATTTGCGGAATTCGTTTCTTTTGTATTACTTTTTATTTTTACTTTTACTACGTGCGTCACGTTATTACGAGGAAACAAGATAATTGTGCACCTCCTCTCGCCCCTGGCCTCTCTCGATACGTTCATCTTGCATGTATAACAGATATATACTGTGACAAATATTTACGAACTATCGTTCAGCTAGTGTTTTCTCGTTATTACAAATAATGAGAAGAAAAAATTATTCTAGACATTTATGATTATTGTAATAACGATAACGATAATGGAACAATAATATCATCATCCGGATTAATATTACTATACTGTATTGTGTATCTGCCAACGGATGACTACATTACTGATGGGAGTCTCCAACAAGTGTGAGGTGATATTGCGCTGATAATTTTTAGATGTCAGGTTATCCTTAGTTACATGTGTACACACAGACACGCGCGCGCATGTATGTTACTCATTGAATAACAGGACCAGAAAGTGAGATAGAGCGAGAGTCTGTGCTGTGTATGAAAGAGATAGTAATTGGTGCTAATTGATAAATTAATAATTGATCATTTTGATCATTTGTATTAGTATCTATGCATTTAAGGGATTTTATATATATTATATATGCGAGTATTAGCGCTATGTACTACTGCAGCAGACTGCAATAAATATGTCATTATTCGGTTCTCATATTATTCTTTATTACTGATTCAAATAGTTATCATCATTGTTTCACATTCTTTACCATTGTTTGTCCTAGTATAAGAAGGATAGTTTGATAGATAAAAAGACTGTTAGCTGTATTAACGTTTCTTTTCTTGATTGACAACTCGAAGTTGTATGTTATGATAATGTATCAGCGTATCGTGATAGCTGGTTATACTAGGGTCTCAAGAAACTTTTGATTTGGTGGTAGGAATTGTTGTTGAGCGACGGAGGAGAGCTCCATGTCTATGGGTTTGGTATCATCGTAAAGAGCTGGTGCTTCGCAGAGGATTGTAAAGGTGCCAACGATCGAGGCAATTGTAAAGATCCAGAGGAAGAGACGGTCCAGGACCATAGCTACGAAGCCCCAGTCTTGATCTTCCTGATGACAAAAAGTTTCACATGAAGCTTATCACTGGACTCAAGGTCATTCTAAGATCTACTCTATTGTAGGAGGGAGATATATCCTTAATGACTGTACGTACTGCATTGAATTCATCTTGTCGCTGAATGTGATGCTGGATGAACATTACATTGTGAAGAGCCTTTTCTAATTCAAAGGGATATTTTTTCTTAGGTGTTACATCACTCAGAGATTCGTCAAGTCCGGACATTACTGTGGGGAGACCATTGTATCCGCCAAGACCACCCACCAGGAATCTGTTGTGAGCAGTGGTGCTATGAAGTCCGTTACATCCTGTTTAAATATATCAGATTAGATTACATGGGTAGATACTAAGATTTTAATAATTACTGTTATCACCTCCTAGACCCTGATGCCTTGCTGAATCTGGTGATGATACAATAGATGATGACTGAGCTGCTGCGGCAATGGCGGCATTGAATTTATTCTTGCTGTTGGATCTTCCACGACCCTGGATCTTGTGTGCTGCTAGATCATTGAGGAGATCGTCTGGCACTCTCATGAGTAATAGCTTTGGCAGTCTTCTTATAAATACTTTTCGCACCCAGGGTGCCATTTTGTGAGTACTTGGCTTTCGGTAGTGCACATTCAGTATTATAATTGTTATCACTACGGAGAGCCCTACTAGTATCATTGTGAAGAGAAGGTATTTGCCTAGCAGTGGCAATGCTAATGATGTTGATGGAATGATTTCTGATATCAGAAGGAAGAACATGGTTTGAGATAAGAGGATGTTTATGCAGAGTGCTATTTTCTCACCAGAATCTGCTGGCAGATAAAATGCTAGTACAGATAGGTAGGAGATGCTCACGCAAGGAACTATCAGGTTGACAGTGTAAAATAGGGTTTTGCGTCTAAGGGTAATGTTAAAGAAAATGTCAGGATAAGGTTCGTGGCAGCAGGGATAATATTTCTCGTGTCTTTCTGCTGGGACACCCAGTATATCCCATTCGACACTTGGATAATATTCCCTGAGGTCAATTCCTACTTCGACGTTGTTATCGCCCATGTTCTGATTTATATGCTTCAGGTCGATCTGGATAATGAAATTATTGACGTTAAAAATAATTTAAGGACTAACTTCCAATTTATAATAATTACTTGGAAGCCGTCGTAGGTCCAAGAACCAAATTTCATGAAGCAGGTTTGCTGATCAAATGGAAAATATCGTACGTCGATCTCACAAGAGGACTTGAAAATGGCGGGTGGTGTCCAGAGAACCTTTCCGGTATGATGTAGAACAGCTTTTGTCATGGTTGTCACACCGTATTCACCATCGGCACTAAATTTTTTATAAAATATTTATACGATTGTTACACAAGTTAAGATTAATTTTACGTACTTATTGTACAGGACTATGTCCGGCAACCATATGTGTTCACTGGGTACGTAAAGTTCAGTGACCCCACCATACTCAGAAGGATCCCATTGGAATTTGTGATCCTGCCATTCCTAAATTAAATGAGTACCAATAAAAAATATGGAATAGGTATAAAATTTAATCATTCAATTCTACCGAAGACTCACATGCTCAAGCCAGACATTGGTGGTGAGAATTTGATCCTTGAGATTCTAAAGTAATACACAGAAAACGATAAGATTCGCAGTTCTCAGTTATATTAACGTTATTAAGATATTATCAAGTTTCATTACCAGGTCGATAAGTTGCGACAATCTGAGTCCCAACTTGACAATAACAGTGTCAGTATTATTAGACACAGGACGTATCAGTCTATTATAATTAGAGAGAAGATCGTCGTATAGTCTCTTGGCATCAGGATTACCCAAGGAGTTCCTGGCCAGGATACTAAGCACCACAATTCCAAGTTGGAGTATCATCATACTCCAGTTTACCTAGTCCACATAAATCCTGCAAAATGACGTAATAACAAGATTTCATTGTTGGTTCTCCAATTTATTAGGAGTACCAATATAGGTATGGAGATAGTGATATAAAAGCATAGCTAATTCTCTCTACTTGATGAGTATTCCACTAAATTAGAGAGTACTTGCGCTCGTTTTGCGGGCAATTACATCGAGGCACTGTACCCCTGTCCCCAGCATGCCCCCTTGTCCACCCCAAACACACTAATTGAACCCTGTTATTTACGAAGCTCGTTAAATCGGGAACCATTAGAAATGCTTGAATGGACCAGAGCTCCTTTTACATACCATCTATAGCTGATATTTTAATTGATCGTTACTTCGAGAGGTCATGTCGCTTTAGAAGACTTAATCAAACACTTGGACCTTCCCTGATAAAGAGCTAAACAATGATTGAACATAAAATTTAGCACGTGAAGTGAAAAGATAAAAGGATGGAAAACAAAGGTGAATTTTTAATTGTATTAACACTTACCTGTTGCATGTTAAGCTTAGGATAATCTTATATCTATTTGTGCAAGGTTTAATTATTTAGATTCAATATGCAGTTAAAATATATATTGAATCCCTATTGATTTCAGAGATTTTCTAAGGTTTTTATCTAATTAGTCGCTACTGCTATTGCTAAAGTTCAATGACCTGTGTACTTCCGGTCAATTAGTTCCGGCTTTGCAATACTGCAGTGGCGGATAAATTTGAAAGTGGTACTAGACGAGAGTCTAGTCTTGTTATAAGATATAATTTTATTGTTTAAGTCTATCAATGAATATCGTGGGAGATTCAAAATTATGAATTGTACTTACAGGTAAATTACGTCAGAAAATTTTTAAGGTGACCTTTCGAAGGATGAGTCTTCCTTAAAGGTGGCATTATCAGTCAGTTTCTTATCAGTAAGTGGTACTGCTGATAGCAGCTCTCAGTGCGTTTTTCCGATTTTTCTCGAAATTCATATTATTGTAACTCAATGGACACTTTGGCAGAGGGGAAAAAAAGAGACGTGCTGTGTTTGCCGATTATTTTTCAGCCAAGAAAACACTCCGCTCTTGTTGGATGTCAGTGGACCACTGCCCGGCGGCGAGGCTGCGCGCTCATTACATTAGTCAAGATCAATACACTACTGCGCGAGCGCCGCTTGCATTTGCTCTCCTCGTATCTACTGAAACGCTCACCTATCATTTCAGCTCGGGCTACCGATTAGGATGGACGTGTTTTATTATCCCCCATTTAAAATAATACATTGAATAATATCCGATTATAATAAATTTTATTGCATTGTCGAAAGATTTTTCACTCTCAGGAGCGAGTGAAATATTTTTCATGTATTTTTTTTCTTTGGATCGAAAGACCATTGATAGAGTAAGAGCGAATGTTGAATGATGATAAAGAATAACTCGTGTTTTGGATATAAATTCCTTTTAAGGAATGAAAACAGCAGGTGAAGACGGAATCGTATGGAGCCTTTGTTACTGATATAAACCAGCTTAAAGTATAAAGGATGCTGGTAAATGATTCTGTGCGTCAAGCGTGGGATTCAACTGCGCTGGGGGTTCCACCCTTAAGTGCTGACTGGTCGGAAATTTTTGCCAGCGTAAATTTAGCGGTCTGTGCGTTCACGTCTGCGGAAGCGCTTGGTGGGTGTGAGATGAAATTTCTGGATGGTAGGAAAAATCGGTCCAGCTAAACTTTCCACGTAATAAATATGAATCGTGCAAACGGGGAAAATGCGACGGGACTAGAAAAAAAAGGTATACTGATAAAATGAACAAAGAATCAAGATAGACTCACAAAATAGAATTCCGAAAGAAAAAAATTATTGATCTAAAAAAAAAACAGGAATTACGTGAATAATTCGATCTTCCATTACGCCTCTATTCAGGGAAAAATCACAAGGTCTTCTTTGTCTCTTTGTATCTTGTTGAGTTTCTCTTACCTCCTTGTCCAAAGTCAAACTGTTTGACTTCATCAATCATAGTACACGTTGTAGGTAATCCTTCATAAAAATCCTGGAGGCTAACCGGAAGTCCTCCCCTAGTAGTAGCTCGTGCCTGTTACAACGCCCGGCAGATCGGAAACATCCGGTATCCGGAAAGGTTCATATTCCCATAGAGTATCCACGTATAGGGTTATTCAGTATAAACACACGACATGAAGATAGTTTCATCATAGAAATCAAATGGACAGGCTAACTTCAGGTAATGCGCTTTGCCGTGAGTATATACCTATATATAAACATTTGATCATCCATAGGTATAACCTACTAATTAAGATTTTATATGATGAGTCATAAGGATGATATCACAGAATATCACAGATGATACAAGTAAACCAGTAGTATAGAGATAATTGTAGTATCTATAATATATCTAGTATCGTAGCTGAAATAGAAGAGAATCATTGGAGCGCGTTAGAGGGGTTTTCCAGAGCAGGGTGGTAGCTGGGATAAGGTGGATAATTAATGTGATGTCACGCATCGAGGCAACCTTCCGTCGTTGTCTGGCGCTCTTTCATCCGCCAGAGCAGCAGGAAGCGCTGCCAGGTCGCCACCCCTCGAGCGGCAAGTATCCACGGAAAACTCGTAGCTCGCCTAACATAAGATAAGCCGAAATCCTATTATAGTTCGTCGTAGATTGCCCTAAATAGTTGGCATTCGCAAGTTGGCCGCCCAGACGATGGCCCTGAGGATAAGGTTACCGAGGGTGAAGAGGGGGCTATGGGTAACAGGGTGGTTCAAAAGCTGCGGGTTACCTAGAACACTAACTATATATATATATATAAAACAGCCAGGATGGTTCTGGAGTTTAAATGAGAGTTTGCGCCCCATAAATTATTGTGTTCGAGTCGCCGCCTCCTGTACATGTAAACACGCCTTTAGCCAGGTCCTGCCTCGCCCATTCTTATCCTTATACTCAACAACCACCCTTCCTCGATCTTCTGCAGCGAGTTAGTTAGTATGTGGCATCAGGGTCGAGAAGTCAAGATATGATTGGAGATGTCAATAAATGGATTGATAAGGAACTATTATTATAGATAGGAAATAAATGAATATACTTGGTGATTCGAATGCGTTCATTTTAAGTCCAAGAAAATCATCTATTCATGATGACATATGTAACCCGTACCTTTAAGACGAGTAACATGTGGAAACCTGTTTCCCTAGGGTCTCCAAGGCTTCCCGACAAAACCGTCTGTCACCGACATCATCCTCTTGGAGTTTCTGACCTCTTGGCGATGTTAATGCAGGACGTTTCTCTTTCGTTCGGGAACGCGGGTATAGGGTGGGACGGAACACTCCAGTGAACTGACAGTGGGAAGTTCAATTCGAGTTGGACGTCATTTCCCACGAAATGGATTTCATCTTGAAAAAGGTACTTCTTTTCGAATGAGTCTATATGAGTCCCAAGTTATCTCATCTGCTGATTTATTCCAAAAGAAATTAAGGGATGCCACAGTTCAGTAACATCACTAATCCCATTATAATCTAAATATAATTTACTTACAGAATTTTTATTGAGAAAAGTATGCACCCTTCTGCCGAGGTATATCATTCCCTGTTTGTAATCATCCATATTTAAATTTTCTTTTGGACCAAGTACACTGTAACCAGATATAGCATTGCCTGGGTTCGGTATCAAAGAGATACAAAGAGAAGATAAGCAATGTAGCAAGAGCAAGGTAGCTGGCACGTCTAGGTGTACGCGTTCAGCACCCCCTGACGACTCGACCTCGCACCGCGAGTGTCGGTATCGACTGGGGTTTGTCGGGAGTGGGTGCGCCGCTTTATTGGTGGGGGTACAGAGTCGTGAAGATTCGTGGATCATCGGGTAAGATCGTGAGATTTCGTATAGCGCGTTTCAGCACATGTCCAGCCCATAGAAATAGAATCGGCTCTAGTCGGATATCTTCGGTTCATTCGGGCGGTAGATGCTGGTAGATGCTCGAGCATGTAAGCAAGCGCTACTATGGGGTTGTGCAATATATAGAATACCGGGTGGTTCGCTTCGGGTCACTTCGACGATACTCGTGCCTTGCCGGCGACGTCTCGCGTCGGGGCTTCCACATGGTTTGGTATTGGCTCCCGGGGCGCAGGGTGGCTGTGTGACGGCGACGGGGCTGGCGACTACGTACGCGACGCGACAGGGTAGCTGCACGTCGAGCCCCTGAGTAACTGGGAGCTTCAGTACTAAGGAAGGTAGTTTGACGGACTGTTGTGCGATCTGGACGATGGCGTAACACGTCGAAAATGATACCGGGAGTGTGGACAGTCCTTGAACCGTGAACAAGATACATATTGTTGATTTGGATTATTATGAGATGCAGGTTTTTAAACTGATGGATACCTTAACGCTGTTATTAAGCCGAGTATTTTGTTGAGACTGTGTTCTCGTGCACCTTCTTCGCGGTACGGATTGAGTCTGTCTTCTTGAGAGACTGGATTTAAAAGGTTCGCGAGTGTCGGGCTTTAAAATATCGAAGGGAGAGTGTTTAAATCGAAGAAAAATACTGTCAGAAGCGAGAAGCTGGGTCTTTATCGAGGACTTGGTCAAGTGATTGAATCAGGATTCTATAACTCCTGTAGTTCGACGACTCCCATGTATTAATTCCTCAGTCTTGAAGTTCCTATTTATTCTCTCTAGATTGTATACGTTGTTTTCGATACGCTCGTTTCTTTGGTGTAGCTTGTCTCTCTGTCTCTCTGCTCCATCATCCAGTGGTTCCCCCTTTTCATCTCTCCTGCTAGGCGTACCTCGGAGAGAGTAAGAAGTGAGAAGAGAGTATATGGCTGAGTCTACGTTACAACACAGCACGTCGTCCATATCGCAAGCTCTACTACTTACTCGTACACGTTCACCTTCGTAGCCGCGACTATCCCACTCCATCCTATAGACCTATCTACCCAGCCGTTCTGTCCCCCACCAGCGCCATCACTACCGCCACCAGCAGAAGTAGCATCACCACCAGCACCAGGGTGAACTCAGTGAACCCATCCCTCAGCTCGGGAGGTTAAAGCGTGCTAAAGTGATCTCTTCGCCGTGTGTCGTCGTCGTGATCGCGACTCCTGTGGATGGCTTCAGGAAGTACGACCGGAGGATCGTCATCGGGCTGGATGATCCAATTGTATTGTGAATTAGAAGTGTATATCAGGTGGACTGTCACCTGGTGAACCTGAAAGAGCTGCTCGATTCCCGGTAACGAGCCTCACCAGGTGAATTTTAACCTCGTGCCGGGAGGATGGACGCGTCGTGGACGTGCCCGAGGAAGCTCGGTCGTAGGAGTAACGGGACGAGCTACGAGGTTAAGAATAGAAAAGAGTGTGGGCTTCTTCGAGGATCGCGACGACCGTCCCTTGGCCCACCAAGGATCCTCTACTGGTAGCGTCTTAAGACGTGGTGTGTGTAACTGCTCAAGTATTTCTCGTGGACGTGGTTCAGGGAGGAAGACTTTAACGTGCTACGGTTTTTTTATACCCAAGACGGTCATCGTACGTGACGTTTTGCATCTTGCTTTATATTTGGTGCTTCCTCAAAAACGACTTCTGGAAATTGTATCGATACCTTCTTCATCACCAGGTTAATACTCGACGTCGTACTTCCTCTCAGGGTATACAAGTGCTGCTCGAACTTATTCTTACTCCATCATCATACACTCATTTCTGGCTTGATCTTACCCTACGGAGATGATGCTGGCGGCCATGGGCCCTTCCGAGCAACACGATGTCCTCGTCCTCGCGACCCTCCTATGGGAACTACGAGTATCCTCTGTGATCACCTGCAGGACACTCAGGACGCCCGGGGTTCGGTAGCTCGTCCTCCCTTATTGCTCTTCATCGACGCCCGCGGGCAATGTGCCCACCCGCCGGCAACGCAACGTGAGTTTAAATTACTTTTTCTACTTTTCAACCATGAACCTTTCACCTTTCACTCCTTGCCTTACATCCTCGAACTACTACCTTAATATCATCATCGCTATGACTTTAAACTTTTTTCCTGTCTGCGCCATAACCTCACTTTATTGCTCACTGCGATATCCACTGTAAATAAGTTTAACCGCATGTCTCTACTTAAATTACACATAGAAATGTACTTTATACTTTCTCATACGATATACTTCCTGTTACTGTAGTTTTATCAATGCTATCATATTTTCATTTTATAGAGAAAACAGAGCTACGATCATTAATAATTGCTTATGCATCCATAGGTATATTATATCTATACACTTGAGCATTATACTTATTTTCAAGGGCCATTATATATATAAATATATATTCTGTGGTATCAATACTATCAATAGTATTAACATTCTACTTGTGCTTATCACTGGCATAACTGTGAACCTCACGAACAGACGAGAGTATTACGTCACAGCATTTGGCTTTTACAGAATTTGTGGTAGGACCGTGAGAGTCCGAAGGGACTAAGGGACCAAAATGGGCGCCAGTGATCGAACACTGTGCTCTCACTACAATTCGGAGCACTTGAGTACGCTCCGCGTGTTTTTCATTACCCGCCAGGACTGTCACCAATGGACACTAAAATACACCGTTTATTTAATTCTGCCATTAAAAAAATAATCAGTCACTCTCTTATCTCGGTGCTCTTAAGAAATCTCTTATAATTTTATCTGTCAACTGTTATATGTTCGAAATCACTGTACCCAGATCGTAATTCGTAGGAGCTGTCGAAAATTGGCTACACTCAGGGAATCTTTAAAGAGCAACCACTTCTATTTCACTCAAAACGTTTTTACGATCCCAAAGATACACAGTCGTAATGCTAGAATGTCGCTGACGTGCAAGTAGATACGTACTATTCCTGTTCAGACATATAAGTATCTACAGGGGGCCCGTACTCTGTTTAACAGTAAAAGGCCATTTCCGGTTGAGGTACTTTAGAGATTTCCGGTCGCTCCTTTTTCTTTATCCGAAACACCCGGGAAGGTGAAGGGAAGAGAGAGATAAAAAAAAAAGAAAAGGATCCTACTGGAAAAATCTTCTAGGGGATTTGAAAATCCCTATGGTACAATGAACACTGAAAGGATTCACTAGGAGTGACGTGGGAACGCATTGATCGTCTGTCAATACACGTAATGTGTGTTCCTTAATGGCTGCTGCAAATTATTCAGATATCCTGCGATCAGTCATTCTATTTTGAAGGTAGGTTGAAAGGTAAATGATCCCGAAATTGCGGACAACCTAACGAAATCATTGGTTTGAACTACGATCGTTGAATCATTCAGTAAGTGATCGTCCGGTTTTGGCTGGCATGGTTTCTGCGTTAGCAGCTATGTACCACCCTATAGATAGACATTGGAATGATCAATGATCATGATAATTTTCGACTGTCTTTACCAACTGATTGATTTTATTATTATTCGATTACCGATCTCTATCATTTGCCACAGTATGACATTCCGCTATTACTGCATGACACGATGGCAGGATTGATTGGCCCGTTAAGCTGGAATAATTAATCGTTCCTGAAACGTTCTATAGCAATGACAATTACACAGGGGGATAAACAGTCGAGAAAAAAAAAGTTTTCTTCGTCCGAAAATCGACGTAATCTGATTTAGGCATCTTCGAAAATATTTTCTCGCCGTTATTATATCTCAAAGCAGTAAATTATTCCAAAAAGTTCGATGATGCTCAGGGATTTGTGATCATCAATTTATACACGTGTCGTAAGCAGCGTTTCAAAATTTTGTAAATAACATCCTTAGATCATCCCTTAATTCCCTAGCAACCTTCAGGAGGCATAGAGCAAAGCCCTCTAGGACGGCAGTATCCGATATATACATAAGTAAATCCCTATCAAGCCGAGACTCTCGTATCCTGCAGAAGCCTCTAGTAATTTATGTAAAGTGTTAGCCCGTGAGAAAAGTACGAGACCATGGGACGTGTGTTGGTCAGGATTTGAAAAAGGTGAATACTACGTTATGTACATCTAACCTAACCTAACCTAACAGGAAAGATCGATGTTGTAGTATCTATACTATTCACAACGTTAGTTCAAGTCTGACCAAACACCGGTGTGTACTACTACGGCCCATTTATGTCTGAATACTTTGAGCCTGGCGTCGGGACGCTTTTACATGTACTTAGAAGGAAGCGTGTACATAAGAGTATTCATATACCTGTATACGTACTTGCACATGCGTATGTTTACGTACAAATCAAGATAGTTTTATACATATAAGCTTTTATACTTACATAGGTCAACTGTATATAGTATGTGTAATGTATATAATATATATTATCAGTATACGTGCCGCTTAGCAGAAATGAATATCATGAATACGATGAATAGATTGTCAATGTTAATTTCCGGGTAATCGACTCATCTTTCCTTTACTAGCTAGGTCCTTAGGGTATATATATATTGTGACGTGATTTTTCGATGTACGGTCACAAAAGGGCCGTGGTTACCGATTAGATAACGTTTGCGATTGGCTAACCGATACCGAGTCGTCACCCGGTGTGGAGGTTACGCTCTCGGCTAGTTCAGGTTGAGATAGAGGAGAGCCGGCGTGTTCGAATCTGCCGCGAGGAGAAAGACCCGAGAGACTGGGTAGCCCGGCAGAGGAGAACACCCGACGAGGCGTCTCCGCGGATCGGCAGAAGTCCGTGTGTAATGCCGGCGCCCCAAAGAATAAGGGCACAGGGCTGGAGAACGGGTGGAGGAAAAGGGTTATGGGTACGGGCAGGGGAGGAACCC
>JARPRG010000270.1:2224337-2266975 GCA_031001745.1 Hartigia nigra
GAAATGGCCTCTCTAGGCATAAGAACATTTGAATTCGCGGAACAAAAGTCGAAGACTCGGGGGATACTATTTTCGTGGGATTTCTTTGTTCCCTTTTTTCTTACCTTTTGTACATCCCCTATTTCCCATCGATCGTCCAAATATCCCGGACATTTTGTCTGTCAATGGGGAAAAAATGGCAGACGACGAAAATCCAGTTATTAGAGTAGTTTAACTATTGCAAGATGTTTCTTTGAAATGTCTAGGAACTTTTGTGTTATATGTACCATTCTCACGGTTATTCGGTATAGGTATTTTTGACTTTTGATTTGATAATTTACGATGTATTTATACAGCCAACTGAATATCCATGTCATCTGGAATCGTCAATTCGCGTAATATTTTACCCTAGGAATTGGCAGCAATGACGTTCGGCAGTCCGTAATACGTATGGAAATTCACCCTTCGACCACTAATTAGCATCAACCTATCCTCAGGGCGTACAGCACCGGCTCTCTGCATCGTCGAGCACGACTACCAACCTCTAGAATGTCCCCAGCAGCCCAAAAGACCCAACATTCCAAAACACCACTGAATTCAAATCTTTCCATTACCAAAATTTACTAGGATACTTCACTAATAGTCACGTGGTTTTCTATAGGAATTTGTCATTAAAGGGATTTCCTTCCCGACATTACGCTATCTAACGGTAAATATCTAAAGCTAGTAACTTTTTCCTTTGATCTCCACCCCCCTGCCCCAACCTTCTCCACAAATTCTCGAAACTTTCACAGCGTCGGGATGCGCCTGAACATTTTTCCAATTGCCCAGTACTACCGCCTAATTACTACGAGCACGCGATCCAGCTGGATGCCAGGATTCTGTTTGGCAATGGGGGTTAGGGGTGGTACGAGTTAACGGAAGAGGGTTGGTTATTGGTATTTCCACGGTCTTCCGGTCTCGATCCAATAATTGTACCAGACTAGTTTCAATTTCGTGGTTCTTTATTTCCCCACGATCGGTACTGCCCGTCGCTATTTTCACGTCAATTCGCATTCACTACCCTTAAGCTCACCCCTTTGCCCTTTATATCCCCCATACGAAAAGACAGTCAGCACTTTTACGCCGTCCTCTGTAATTTCTATTGCTCTTGTTATTCCGTACAGGTTTTTCTTTAATTGTTTTTTCCTTTGCCACTATATCCTTCTCATTGTATCTCCTTCCCGTTTTCATCTCAGATCTTCACATTCCCTTCGATATGATTTCCCGTCGGACCCGTTAGCACGTAACTTTGTACCATTTTTCTTGCTATTTCTTGTATCGCGCGTTTCCATTCCGTACTCGTAGCGAGTCTCTTGCGTCGAACGTTTCGTAGTCCTCCCCACCCTCCTCCTACCCCTTTCACGTACGAGACACGTGAACAATTTTTCCTGGTTCCCGAGAATACGAAGCAGGAATGATGAGCGGCGATGAGAGGGAGGAAACATTTCCTTTTTTTTTTTCTTTTCTAAGCAAAAAGAAAAAGCCCGAAAATCTTTACTGTGCGGCTGACGTGATGCAGCTCTTTACAGTTTACGATAGGATGGGGTGAGTTCGAGAAAAAATGGGGGATTAATGGAAAAAGTTTACTATTTTTTTTTCCATCCCCTCGCTTCGTCACAGCACGGCGAAACGTCGCGCGTGTGGACATTTTCTTTTTATCATTAACATGGACGCTGCTGTAGGTTAGTGAGAAATAATTGTGTCGATTTTCAAGTTCGCACAAAGCCACCCGACCCACCTCTCCGTATCACCGCCGTTCCTCCACTCTCTTCCCAGCGCACCGAATCACCCTTTCCCAAGTCGCATTCGTTACCTATAGCAAACCCTTATTTTTTCGTTTTTTCTATTTTTCTTTTCGTTATCGGCTACACCTCCTAGAATGAGTTTGAGCGTCTTCGGCCTTTTTTTAACCCCCTATCGCGCCCCACCGGCTACCGCCCCTGGGTACTCCTCTTTTAATAACAATCCCTTCCTCAGGATCCTTTCAACTCCGCACTCGTTAAACGAGAAATCCAGCCTCGCCGACTTAATGGCGAACTTCCGTCTCGTGGCTGTAGGAAAGATTATTCGAGGTTCGAAGGGGGTTCTGGTGAGAGCGATGAGGAAAGGGTGGGGGCGTGGGAAGAGGAATTCGATGGGAGACAAAAAAATAGCATAGCAATGAGAAGGAGAAAGAAAGACAAAAGAGAAAACTGTTATAGAACCTAAGACGTACATCCGGTTAATCGAGACTCAGCGCAAAAATGCCTTTCTCATCCCTCCTTAGGGATATATAGGTAGACCAATAAAATCCCTAGGAAAATATTTCGTCCACGTGAACGGTTAGAGAACTTTTCTTAGGATCATGGAGATTGTCCTTCTTCAGGTTATTTGACTGCCCCGTAAGTGGCGCGTGGTCCCCAATGATCCCTCTCTGTTATCCTGGTCTAATTTAAAGTGCCCCCCCCCCCTGCCTCCCCACCTCTTTCTTATTCCATACAATACATACATATACACATATATTATATCTCGTTATCCGCATGGGACATGCGAATCAGCTGGGTATTAAGGAATGGCGACGTAGGGCGTAAAGAGAGAGATTTAAGGAGCTGGTACAGGGCTGGATGGAACGGGTCGAGATGGTATCTAAGATAAAAATAGATAAAATCATCCAGAACTGGGCGCCCAGGACGCGAGTGAGTACAAACAGGGAGAGAACGGTGAGAATCGGCCGGCTGCTTCTCATTCGCCGCATGAAAAGCATCCCTTGAAGATCCCCGTATTGGGTTGCCAAGGAAGTAAAAAGAAAAAGGTGAAATCCCACTGAGCTACCCTTAACTCTTAGAAGTCCCGTATGAAATAAGCTACATGAAGGACCGTTGCGAGTGAAATGATCGGACCCGCCACTAATTCACAGTCCACTGTATCGTTCACGCCTAAAGGTGGGATTGAGATATCAATCTTAAGAAGGTCATTGTAGCGCTTCTTACTGTTGGGAAATAAATAATATGTACGAGTGTGAATATGTGTGTAAGACAGACATTCTCAACGGTGGTATTAATAATGTATTATCACTTTTGATATGGTATCGATCAATCACATCTTTTTTAGTGTATAAGCTTGATTTTGGCAATTTGGTATATCCTTCTCACTCTTATGCACGTAAACTCCTATAAGATTGTCTCTCTCGCACTTACGGACGATATTGGAAACTTGGAAATTCTACGAGCTCCTCTAGGCCTTCTCTCTTCGATCGGACTTACTCGAATTGTACGGAGGGTTTATTCCTGTGTCGGTTTTTTGATGATGGACTGTCTACGTTTGTCTCTCTCGCGCGCATACGAATACTCATGGCTCTATCTCTCTTTCACTCATTGACAGCATAGCAAACTCGGAAAAATCTAATCTTCCCAGAGATACGATCAAACCTGTCTATGGAAGTATTCAGCAGTTTCTTGTTTTAGGACGGCTCTGTCTGGTGCTGTCTTTCTCTTACGCGTGTAAGCAACAATGGAGCCATCTCACTCGCACTCACGGTCTGTACAGGGACCTTGAAAAATCAAAAGATCCCCAAAGATCTTTTTTTCTGCTCAGTTCAATAAATCAGCTGTACTCCAAACGACTCTGCTGGATGGGGTGTCCATAAATTGGCAATTTCTTGACTAACGTGTGGAGAGATCGCTGAAAGTTTTTCGGGTCACAAGAAAATGGCGTGTGGCCGTTGAGCCGTATATAAGGATGTTACTAGAAGGACCGCTGAAGCCTAGAGACAATTTTCGACGAAACACGTAACTTCTCGGCTCTTCCAGCACTAAATGGCTCTGCTACGTGAGGGACCTACCGACAATGGTTTTTCCACTATTCTGACCATCTCCATTGGCTCGTAGCAACCATTCCCCGTAACCTATCAGTATCGTGCGGCAGGCGCTTATATCTGCGATACCGTCCAAGATCAAAACCCTACAAATTGCCAACAATCTCGTATCTGGCTGGTACCACCTTTGCCGACCTTCGAACTAAAACTCCTGACTCGCTCCCGGTTAATTCCTCGATACACTGGGAATTTCCAGAAACTTTACTGCTCCGTCCCCGCAGCATTCCTCCCTCTGACGTTCCTTGAAGTGCTGGCTAGCTTGTTCGCCACTGGCGTCTACTTCGTCCCCTATATAGATATAGCTTGACATTATAGCACCCATGTTCTACCGTATATCCAAAATGTACCCTATAACATTTAGTTCGACTAGAGATCGTGGAGGAACTAGACTTTCGCAAAAGGGTATAACAATCGACATTCGTAACACCCCTGGATCACTGGACCAGGATGCTGTATTTTTTTTTTTATCGACTCGAAACTCTCATTCGATGCTTTCGTACGCTACATACCCAAAATATGTGAATAGGGATATTTTTCTTTTCTAAGGTTTAATTTCAGAGCTGGTAACCCACCACGTACTCTTACGGGATTCTCTTTTTAATGCGACTTCATTCACACCCTTTTATTACAATCTACCTCGAACAACCCTTCTTTATTTCACGCTTTTCTCGTCTTGTTTATCCCTGTTTTCGATATCTTTGTGTCAGTACTCATTTTATTCTATGCAAGGTTCTGTCCGTCGTGCTTTTATCCCGTAGGAATTCGAGGACTTTTTAGGACACCCTATATATAGACCATGGGGAATCGTCGTTGAAGAGGATTAGCCAACAGGGAATCCTATAAGGATCACCTTTCTTTTCTTTCTTCCCTTTTTTTTTCAACTTCCTTTGTCTACGTCCTTTAATACTACCTCGTTAACCCTCCTTGCACTGTCCGCTCTCGGTTCGTTACGAACTTTACTAATTAACGATTCAATTAGCAGCTCCGTCACGTTCCCCTTCCGCTTTTTCGAAAATACGTTGAACTTCAATCGACGCGGTTCGCCTGCTTTTGATACTTCCTGTAAATGACGCCCGTTGCCTATATAGGTTAGCACGTATACATATAGGAGATTTAGTGACTTTTTACGACGGAAATCACTAGAAATTGGTGATGAGACCACAGAGTGGCGCTAGCGTCGTTCCTATGGCGGAAGAGGATTGGGAGCCAACCACCAATTCACGATGATTGGGGTACCGCGGTCAGGCGGACAAACTGCCGATAAAAAAAAAGCAAAAGAAATGTGCGAGAACTAGCTGTATCGAAGCGTAGCAGGAATGAGAGAGATAGATACATAGAGAGAGAGAGAGAGAGAGAGAAAGAGAAAAAAAGAGTAAAAGAGAAAGAGAAACGCAGAGACTATCGGGGGTCCGGAGTTTGAGGTTGGGTAAGAGGAAGGGTGGCTATGGGGATGGCGAGCTTTCAGGACTAGAGGGAAGGTGGGTGCTTTATCGATAGGTTGAGCACGTACCTCTCGAAAGCGTCTGCGGTGACTGCCAATAATAATAATAGGCCGATAATAATGATAACAGTGTCTCTACCATCCCTATTCTAACCAACCCCGTTAGGGCTATACCGACCAACCCCATCTCTTTAGCACGGTTAAATAGTTCAAAGCTGCATCATAAACAGAAGTATAGGTCGTACATCCTTGACTCGATATAAGGAGAAAAATGAATTTTTACTTCCGGGCACAGAAAGCTAGAAATCGGAGTTTTGAATTTTCGAATTATATAACAATTCAAAGATATACGAAGATTATGGCGATAAGAGATATATTGATGAATATTAACGCTTAATACGTAAATTAGTATACTTCTTGGTCGTTATGATAACTCATGGTATTCTAGCGAAACTCCATTTCTTTCAGTGTAGACTTGCCAGTAACACGAAGAACCACGGATCTTCAAGCTTCCTCTAGAATATTCCTAGGGATTTTTCATAGTATCAATAGTAACTTTATTCCTGTCTGTAACAACCGAGAAGCGATATTAACATCGCCGATTAAAATTCAGTTTAAATAAAGAATTTTTCTCTGCATCCTTTTATTTAGCTTGCCCTCTCCTCCCCCCCCCCCGCCGTACCACCCTTACCGTCACTTTATAATCTACGGAATTAAATTTCTGACTTAAGTCTTCGCACAGATACAGGGTAACCTGTTACAAATTGCAAAGTGTCTATCCTTTGCATCGCTAGTAACAAAAAAAGCTTAAAAAAAAAGGCCTAGTTGTTTCTAGGGAATCTTCGAAGGCTATAGCCCCAGGGACATTTGCATGCTAGAGGCAGTGGAGGAGCCGTGTGCCGGTACTGGGAAGACCGGAAGTGGGGCTCCGTTGGTTCGTGCAAAGTCAGTGGAATCCCCGCCTGACGTAACACAGGGATTGGCGCAAAAAGACTAGCCTCGCGGCCATCAAAGCCGCCATAATTAACTCTAGCCAGAGGGCTCCGGGATCCTTGATTTATATGCATGTGGGATAACACCGGTGGATATTTAGCGAGTGTTGAGACTCATCTACCCTCGTCCTCCTTCTCGTCTATCCGGAGTCACATAGTCAGCCTTATATATATATATATATATATATATGCTGTTCCTTCGAAGATACTTCAGCTAACGAAAAGTGGTGCCAACGTAATTTCCATGACGTACCGATCGTTACTGTACCTTTATCCACCTTAATTATACATATATGTCAAACGTAGACAAAGATGGCATACATATACCTTACCTCGTTTCTTACGGGCCTGCAAGACACGCCTTAGCGACTTTTTCTTATAACGTCGAATTCACTCTCTCCACGGAGCTTTGTGAAATTCGATAAAAAAAACTCCCTAGGACTGGTACCATGTCAAAGGGGTCCCTATCGTCGTCTTTTACGAAAATCTCATAACGTTCACTGCATCCATATTCTCTCCGGTGGCTTTCAAGCTCCTTTCACGTGCGACCATTAGTTTCGTGGATGAAAAAAACTGCGTGTCATTAAGCCTTCACGCTAATTGGGTTAATGAAGCGATGTACTTCGCTGAGTCAAATGACACCGGTCGTTATTCAAGCATTCTGGTACGCTGCCTCGGTTCACCTATATATCTTCGTACCTTATCTGACCTTCGGAATAATTTCTCACGCCCCAGACTTCTCGTGTATTCTTATTTAACCGTTGTCGGCAAAATTTCCTAGATTCTAGGGAATCGACGATCAATCTCATTTAACGTTCGTATGAAACACGTATAACGTCAGTGCATCGACTACTAAAATACAGTCGGGAAATTCCCTAGTTGGGATTAAGTTAAAAAAAATCCACTAGGCCAATACCAGATTAAACACTCGATCACGTCGGAGTTCCTTACTCGAATTCGAAATAACGCTGGAAGGTTCGCTCCGATATATTTAGGGGAATGGAATGAATACGTGGTAAAGGTTAGGTTGACTTGAATTAAATACAGAGACATCACGGGGATAGCGATGGGATAATCTAGGGTCCGTAGCTTTTCAAAATGGACAGGAGAAGATTCGAGTAGAAAAAAAAAAGTTACTAGAACAAGAAACACGTAGAGCATACCAGGTCGTTGCTTCTGGGAGGATAAACCAGGTTAGCGATTCTACGCGTAGGTTAGGTTGGGTCCTTGATTCTTACGGGAAGCAAAGGTAACGTATTGATTATAGTATTGATTACATGTGAACGGAGCTTTAAGACCCATTCGTATTATAATGCCGATACAGCTCGACTTGATATGGTTTATCCATATGGAACGTAACCTCAGTTCCTCTCCTACGTCTTTCCACGACCTTACCCATTCTCTCATCCTCTGACGCCATATTGGATCCGATCCCATAGATCAGCCTGGATTGGTTGCCATTGTGTCCTTCCTTCGCTCTACTTTGCATTTCAATGGACCACTGTACGCCCAGTATTATTAAATTACTTGCCGTTGGCAGGACTGGTGTACGGGTGCTATGCTGCTTTTACCGAGGGCCAATTTTTTCCCTTCTCTCTCTCTTTCGTTTCCAGTCCCTTTTTCGAAATCTCATTTAACCAATCCTTTTATCAATTTTCACTAACTTCGAAATCTACATCTCTTGTTAGCTTTTTTTTTCATCCCTTTATTCGGACGTAGTAAAGCTTTTAGTTTTTTCCCCATTCACCCTTTTTTTTTTTAATACTTCACTCTTACAGCTGTTCTATATATAAGCAGAAATAAAAGGGTAATCAGTATTTCGACCATGAAGAGCAATTTTAAGATACACAACAATAGCGTGCAGAATCGTACGCGAATTTATTTTAACGAGGGATCTTTGCAATTCAAAGCGAAGAAAATATACGCGCGTTTTAATTTGTTTTATTAGTATTTTTCACTTGGAAAAAGTACGTAACCCACGCGGAACGATAATGAAAGAATTTTTGGGGCGGCGGTGAGGGAGGGGAGGCCTGACGTCTAGTCGTGCTATATCCCTCCCTCTCCCACTTTATCTCCATTTCTATGCATGTTTTTGCCACAGGCAACGTCCATCGGTTATTATTCCGTTCTGGTAATCTATTTGAATTTTTTAACTCACTCGAAAAAAAAATCCCTGTTGCCTTCGCTGTTGTTGGCAATCTGCATCCCACCCCTATACTTTTTGCACTTTCCCCCCGGCCGCCCTCCATTCACTAATTTTGAGGGCTCTCGCCTCTCTAACCCCTTTTTTTTTCAAATACCGTATTTCTCTATATAGTTCCCAGTTAACCATTACTTCCATTTCACACTTTACGCCATTCAATGTCATTTTCATGGATATTCCGTGTTCCAATTCATTTGGCCCGTTTCGAGAGTTTCCTGTTGTCCGGTATAACACGGATTTCGGCGAGCATTGATATTACAGGTCGATTCGAGTGGTGCGCTGTCTATCGGTAAAATCATACACGATATTTTCAATTCAAAACTGATGTTCAAAATGAACGCGCTAATATATTAACGGCTGTATTTGAATGGTACGCTAAAAAGCTTAGCTTCGGTCAATTTGAAAGATCCCGCAGATACTGGTGTATCTATATTCGTATATGCTAGACGTGTATCCTTTCAGAAATAACGAAAATATTCGTTGATAAATCCCAGAGGGAGGTTAGTGGGAATGGAGTAGTAAAAATATTTAGTTAGGATCGAGATGAGTTTCTTTTTTTTTTGTATAAAAAGTGATTTTTGCGAAAAGGGTTTGGTTATCGGTAAGGGTGTATTAATAATAGACAGTGCATATATATTGGCATTATCTTTCTCTTACCTACCCGCTCCCATCCCCCTCCACCTTCTCCCTTAAAACCTTTATTTGGAGGCCTCTCAAGATGGCTGAAAGCGAATTAGGGGTGGGACGTGTCATCAGTGCGTAATTGTTTCCCGGTATCATCCTACTGGTGGGTATCGAAAGACATCCCTTGGTTGGGATAGTCTTATGTAGGGGATGAAACGGATGACCTCGTGAACTCTCTTGCTCTGTATCTCTGGGAATTGGACGCACCCCCTAAGGATTGATGGATGTGGTGGTCATGGCTCATTATCAGATCTGTTATACCCGGTTCCCGGGGATCGAGCTACTGCTTGACAAAGTACACGATCAGGCTCTGTCCTCCATCACTTAAATAAATGAAACACCCCGTAGAACTTGCATCGAGAACTGCAGTGGCCATTTTGAAAATTGATTTACCGTACATTGAGCTTATGTTTTTTGACGACTCGACGGTTAGGATGTTTTTTTGTATGTTTGTCAATTAATTTTTTTTAGGGGATGATTTTTCATATACACATAGGGGTAGTAAGAGCGTCACTAAGTTTGTCATTATATTTGAATTTACCTAGGTGTCCATTGCGTGGGTTGGTAGATCGGAGCGGGTGCGTAGAAGAGGGGGATGATACCACCCCATTGAAGGAAGCGGAACGATATCCGAAAATCTCCGTAATTAGCTTCTCTGGGACAAAGGCTCTCGGATAAGGTTGGGTCTGCTCTTGATAATGACCACGGGAACGTCTTATCTCGGCAAAACCCACCCCATCCTCCTAGAAACGATAAGGACTAGCTGCTGCTCACGGGTCCAAGGTTATCTTGGCATGGGGCCATTTTTCATCCCTTAATACGGCAAAAATAGTCCATCAACCAGGGCAACCTTGGACGAGAGGGTCAATTCTGATAAAGCTATATCCTTCCCTTCTTGGACATTTTCTCAACCCCCTTAAAGCGACACCATATGAGATACTCATATAATGACAGTGATCCTTGATTGTTCGTAATCTTGTAACATTCAATATCGTCCTCTGATTATTTTTATCGGTCAATAATATACGAGCAGGATCAATACAGACGCATATATAGAGAATAACATAATTAATTTGATCGTTAGTATTCCAAAGCCACCCCTCTCCTCCCCGCCCTTCTCCACTTCTTTCATCATCATCATCGTCATCGTAACACAAACTGATCTTCTGTCCTCTATTAATTATGTTACCCTCTTTGCCACACGTTCCCAGTTGGCCCGCCAGCAGCCTTTACAAAAACGTTTGGTGTTCGCCAGAGTAACCGTGAAACGCGATTACCCAGAAATTCCCTTGATTCGGCTAGCTACTTTAACCTCGAATTCTGATCGTAGTATGAGAGAGGCCTTTCGCGTTTGATTTTCTCGCGTCGGAATTTCCAAGATTTATGCTCCTTACGGAAACTCATTATTACATTATTTCACGTGAAAGGAGGGCAATAATTTTCATTTTATTCGCATCGAATAACAGGAGGTACGCACCTTTTTTTTTATATTAGCCGCCAGGTCTACGTGGAATACAAGGCCTTTTAGCACAATACCATAATATACCACACGTAATGTATTGTGTGACGTAATGTAATATATAATATACTGCAATATATAATGTTTAATATACTACGTCACATATATTTAGATGGAATTTCAATATTTTCGCAATAATTATGTTTATTATGTTTACAGGGGTGGACAAGGCGTACGATGCTTAGGGATGCTCGTAGGTACGACGGCTGGAAAGGCTGGTGGCGATGGTGGTCTCGGTTGGGCGGACTACTGGCGATGGCTACGGCCATTTCCTGCCTGGTCGGATCGTTTCCGGCTGCCTCGGCCAATCCGGAAGCGAAACGGCTCTACGACGACCTCCTCTCGAATTACAACCGGCTCATCCGGCCCGTCGGAAATAATAGCGATCGGCTCACGGTCAAGATGGGACTGCGTCTCTCACAGCTCATTGACGTTGTGAGTAAACCTTTGCATTCGCTACAATATGTATAAGTGTGTATATATATATATGTCATACCTAAAAGTTTCTATAAGCAGTCATTTACTCTACTGAACATTTCAAAGAGAATTGCCCCTTAAAACTTTTTGCACGTTAACTGTAATCAGTCGCATATACAAGATCTAGGGAATTTCTAGGAAAATGTCTTGCAGTCTAAGGTGAAATATCGGTGTACTTATATATATAGAAATATAGAAAATAGCCTAAGGTCGTAAACGTATACGTAAAGTACAATACACGAGGAACAGATTGCGTTAGCTGTGTGTGTATGTATGGTACATATGGATGGGGGTGAGGGGGGGAGGAGGAGGTGGAGGATTGTTCGAAGGGAAATAAGTATTAGGGGCTGAAAAGGGTTACGAAGTGCAAACATATCTTGACAAAGCAAATGTCAGCAATCAACCCTGGAATAATTTTTGGCTCTTAGTCGTACAGCGTTTTCAAGGCATCGCAACTCGATCAGTAGAGGAGGGTTTGGAGGTCGTGAAGGTGGTAAGGGGGTTGTAACGCTTGTAGAATGTTTCTAAGGGGTTGCATTGGCTCTGTAATAAAGACGACGGGGGTGAAAGAGAGAGAATGGGGAAACAAAAGAAAATGGCGGAGAAACAGCAGCAGAGGGATAGGAGCCGTTTAACTTTGGCAAAAGTTCCGACGTTTTGGTACCAGTCGAGACGGTTCCAAGAGGGTTGGTTTCGAGGATTTTGGGGTGGAGTCTATGTATTGGCGAAAGAGAGAGAGAGAGAGAGAGAGAGAGAGAGGCCGTATACTCTCTCCGAGGAGTAGATACTCTCGAAATGGTTGACAAGGAGTATCGATTATTTTACACTACGTTTTGTACGTGGCTTTCTTCTCCCGTCCTTTAATATTCTTTCTTTTCTTTGTCGCTCTCATTCTTTTCTCTCTCACGAACCATTGCTTACCGACGCTCTCGAGTCTCGGGTTACTCGCACTCCCTTTTATGGGAAAACTCCAAGGTCTTTCTTATAATTTGACCGTGCTCAATTGGGACGACTCATTGGTCTGTTCCACTGTGTAAAATCCGAATAACCAGAAATATTGACACATGGTGTTGGTATATGCTGGTCGGAGGACCCGGGAAATTTGAAACGAAAATTACGCTGAAAAGATTAGCGTTATTGGAGTCCAGAGCATGAAAAGTTACTTTAGATTCTAAATTAACGTTAGCTCTTGTAGAAATTTCATTATGAGAATCGAGGGGCTGTCGAAGTCCTGGCTAATCATGAACTGACCCAGTGGAGACTCGATAAAGAAAATTTGTATCAGGTATGTAATTGGGAGATTTAAAGTTGGCGATATAAAAGAGAAAGAAAAGGAAAAAATGTCTTACGGATTTATTTATTCACCTGTTTATTTTTGTTTTACGTCATTTTTTCAAATTTCTTCACAAAGTCATACGAAGTTTTGTGTCGGATACATGCGGTTTTGGTCTCGAATTAAACTACCCTTGTATGCGATTCTCGCTCCCTTGGCCCTGACGCTTATTTCTTTTCTTTCTCTCCCTTAGGATTTTTATTTATTTGCTCTGCGCTCCGCTCGTGCGGCTAACCATCCCCCTTGACACAGCACTCTGATTATTATTTACTAGCTAAAACCATCCCCTGCGAACCGTCATCCTTTTTAACCTCACACTCCTTTCGCGTACGAGTGCGTCGACGTTTTTCCCATAAAAAAAAAAAAATGTTTTCTTCACCCTCTTTCCTTCTCTCTCTCTCTCTCTCTCTCTCTCTCTCTCTTCTCTTCTCGTCATTCCTCTTCTTTCGGGGAGCGAATTCGTTGCTCCTAAAAAGTACTTGTCATGTGGGTCAAGGATCGTTTTGAAAATTCATCCCCGCCAAGTACTTTTTGGAAGGTCGGTCCTTTAGATTTCTACGCGAGATTCCATCTCCTCCGTCATCACAAGAGGATACCGGGTCTGCTGTAAAACAGTGGACTGAAGTTTTCCTGTAATTCTTTCCTCTTTTTTTTTTGTCTTCTCCAACCATTCAGCAATTCAGAGGACGGCGAACGAATTCCGTCAAGTGGTTCTTTCGCGGTTCCGTGTGGTTAAGTCCTGACTTAGGGTTTGCAAAGGGTGAAGCGACAGTCTAAGCAGGGGGTTGCGAAAAGTAATTACAGCTGCTGATTTCCCGTTTAACGTAACCCGGGATCGTCAACACCCCCTCATCCCTTTTGCGTCCATCTTGTCTCTTTTACTCGCCATCAATTTTATTACCGGTGCTATCAGTGCTTAATTTCCAACCCCCATGTCAGTTACCCCTTTTCTTATACCTTTTTGGGGGAGATCTCCTTTTTTTTAATTAAACACGCCGCTTTAGACTAATCGATAGGCCTCATTGTGCCACGTTAATTGAGGTTTCGACCAGAACGAGTTTATGGTTTCCGACTTTTTTCATTTCTTTTTCTTTTCTTTTTATCATCCCCTAAAGTAATCAATCGGTTCTCCAATTTCGTAGACGATTCAATTCATTTTCTCCCCTACGTATCCACCATCTTAACGATTCGTTTTCTATGTTCGTTTCCGGTTCCGTGCCAAAACTCATATTTCTGACGTTATACGTTCCGGACTCCTGTAGATTCTTTTTCTTCTCTCCTTTCTTTCTTTCTTTTTCTTTTCTTTCTTTCTTTCCACCCTCTCTCTCTCTCTCTCTCTCTCTCTCTCTCTTGGACTCACTTCTATTGGCCGTGGAAGAATATTTAGCCGAAGCATTTCCGGATTGGCGGCGCCGTCGCGTATCTTCGCGGGTACTCGTCTCTCGTGGAGAGTCGAGAGTTTGAATATTCGCGAAGAGAACGGACGGTAAAATAAAGTATGGAAAGAGGAAGAAAAGGAAGATAAAAAAAAATCGAGAAATTTACCGAGGAAATTTAACGGGAACCGGAGACGAGATTCATTTTGTTCAGGAATCTTCCTATCGCCGCCACCGGCTCCAATTAAGCCGAGTCGAGTTACGAAGACTCGGTACAGGCGTCGCGACGCTCTGTGCGGTGGCGTCTCTTTTGCCAAATAAATCCTAGCCCCTCTCCGTCCAACCCTTTTAACATGGGGTAGTGGAAACGTCCTTCGTAACAGCCATATCCGGTTTCCTGTCGTTACTCAAAGTAAAGCCGAGACGATTTTATTTATATTCGTTAGACGATAAGGGTGAAACAATCCCTCCCCTCCATCCTCCGCCCCACCACCCCCTCCGCCAACATGATTTTTCAATGTTTCGTCAATATGACTTTCACGCTGTCGTCTCCCCCTCTCTGCGGATATACTAAGCCAGGGGTTGCTAAAATTACGTAGGCTCGCATTTGTCATAGCCACTTTACAACCCTCCCGGAGCATCCCCCTTATTGGAATTCGAAAAATTGCCCAACCTCCACATATCGCCCGTGAACATTAGTTTGACTCAAGAGTTAATTTCAACAGCCTGTAGTCGTAAATAAAAATTGTCACTAGCCTAGGGAATTGGCTCGGGGTTGAAACTTTAAGGGTAGCTATGCCACGAATCGACTAATCTTTTGAAGATGCAATGACTATGTACAAAGGGATCGATTTTCCCCCTTATATGAAAGTGTATATATATCTCACCCCTAAGGAGTCAGAAAAGGATAGCACTTAGAGACAAGTGTGCCTCGATATAGAGGGGGATGATCGGGGACATGACAACAGTGGCTAAGGGTGGTTCTATACTGTGACTTAGCGATGGTATAATATGACGATGACAATGATAGTACGAAGTACCTTTTACCCAAGGTAGCATTTTATAATGTTTGTTCAAGATCATTCCCTAGGATAGGGTGTAATTGTATGAGTAGTGGGTTTAGAGAATACCAACCACTTTCAACTTCAATTTAGTTCAACCCTCTCTCGGTACGATTACAGTGCCGCTTCTTCGAATGTCTTCGAACCACCCTTGCAATAATCTCATGGATTTACGATGCCGTTGCGCCCCTACGGCGGGATGCTGACGGTTTACACAGAGCCTCGACTCGACTACACTCGGCTTCACTCGGATAATGTCGTCATTGCCGGGGTTGAGACACCCTCGTTTCGTATCTTTAAATTTTTTATTTTACCCAGAGACTCGCTCTTCACCCTTATATGTTGCTACATATCGAGAGAGGGGGAGCTGCTTTAATTGGCCGAAGTTAAAAAAAGCTTGAAATTCGTGCCTGGTTACATATATTTTTATTTTTATCCCTTAAACCGTGAAAAAACAAATTGGTTGTTTTTGGGGTTTGGACAAATATTTACCTCTGACCCCTTTTATTTTTATGTACGTGAACTATGTACGACTGAATTTTCAGGAATAAGGGATGATTCTGGTCTCTGGTCTATGTGTGATTTTGCGTCAAACAGATTGACCAAGTGTAACCGCGAAAATGAATCGAACCCTTTCGGTCTAAAGTAAATAGGGGTGAATTTCCACTTCCATCGGGAAGATGGGAATTTTCCAATTTCCGGTCAGGGTGTAGATTTGGTTGGATGATATTATTACCTAGCTCAAAATCTAGATGGCGCGAATCTGGACTAGGGGTGTTTCTGTTGTTAGATATGTGGGTGGGGATATGCCGAGTGGTTAGGTTCGTGGGTAGCTGACTAAGGGGAGGGGAAGTGAATGGTTGCCATCGCGATCCTTGCAACTTAGAAATAAGGGATGAGAGAAGTAAAAATGCCTGGTATTAGGGTAGACGGCCCCGATAAGGGCTTTTATTAATGGCCAAGCGAATTATAGGAACAAAACAACAGTGGACTCGTCTCCTTTATTTCTCTCGTAACATCCCCCATTCGCAGTTTCCCTTGCTTTTATTTCGATCGCCTTTCTTATAACTCTCTTGCCTTTGGATTTATTTTTATTTACTTTCTTTTTTTTTTTTTTTTAATTTTACACTCACGTTCGTCGCAAACGTCGAATATTTTTACGCGAGTTTCGTCTTCTGGGCAAATACCCATTCTCGACCCGTTGACGACTCTAAAGAATACGACCGAATTTGCATATAACGTAAAAAAAAATTCACGAGGATTTTGCGACAAAAATTTCCGTCTCAGCGAGATCGCTTTCGTAATGTGGTAATAATTTTGATTTTCTTTTCCCAAGCTATAATTTTCCATCGTCCTCGACACATGCCCGCCCTTGTATCTTATTTCTTGGAGCGAGAAATACCCTAGTTGTAAAGACGCATGCGGGTATATCTAGTCTAGGAAAAATATTATGATTTTCCCTATAACGGGAAAAAACAGTATTCAACCACTATAGCTTATGGTATCGATATATATATATATATATATCCTACAAATTCCTATATTTTTCTTTCCTAGGGATTTATCCTTCTTTTATAAGGAGTCCTAGGGATTTCTGTGATAGTAGAGTTCCGTAGCCCGAACAATCGTTCTTGGTTTCCGTCCTTCTTTCAACCCTTGGCACATAAAGGTCTAAGGTCGAAGGGTTGTCAGGAGGATGTGCTAGGGCTGCGCGAGGGGTGTTGGTTGCTTAATAAAGACGAAGGGTTGTTATAGCCGACTGAATATACGCATTGTAAGTTCCTCATGGCTCGAGAGCATTTTCGTGTTCGTTATTACAAAACTCCCTTCGTGAACCCTGGCCGTCTTCTGGAATTCACAACTTTGTCTTACCGAGCATCACCACCCCCCTGTGTGGTTTATTACCATTAAACGACACTTAAAAAAATATATAAGCAGTACACACTCGGCGACCTTAGAATAAGTTACTAGATCGTGCTGCAGTCAATGTGGCGACCACTGGAAATAGTCAGTCAGGAGAGAAAGTGTTCTAGGGATTTTTTTTTTTTTTTTCGTTAATAATTCTATTGGAAAAAGCATCCTTGCGGTATAAGGAATTTGTTCATTCCCTTTTGCTACGGGTCATACTGTACGGGATCAGGTATTGTAATTTTATATGGTAATCGAATAATGAAATTCTTTTCGAGATAAAGGGGGAAAAAACGGAATTCATCCGCTTCGACATTATTGTGGCTCACGTTGGACTTTGCATTTCTTCGCGCTCTATTCGTGGCTGAAGAATTCAATTAAATTCCCTAGGAATTACTGTGATCGCCTGCGTAGAGTTAAATTGACAATTTGACGTCGGTGTAGATTTTAGTTTCGAATTCTCTGGAGTTTGGGTCGCTATCTAGAGAAAATCCAATGGGGTAGTGAAGGGGGTTATCGTAAAAGGTTTTGGAATTGATGGTTTGGCAAGAACCTGAAGGATTCGTATGGCAACTTGATAATTAAGGGATGAAACCAGAAGTAGCCAGAGGGGTGGGTTAATTTACTAATGAATGTCAAAAGGAGTCCGCGGCAGCTCTCTTTCATCATAATAATTTAATTCTCTCGAAGAGGGATGCCAGTGTTTGCATCTCCCGTTCAGTTTTCATCCCTTACTCCAAATTCCTTAGTTCTTATACTCGATCCCATCACTATACTACGTATTCTGGTTGGCGATTCTCAGTACAATCGTCTATCCGTTAAAATGACTAATTCTCCAAAAATGATCAAGGGAATAATTAACCCCCAAAAAATGTCTAGAAGTCAACCCCCTAATTTTATGTTTATCTTTTCTCCTTTAGAAACCATCCTCGTCATCTTCCATGAACATCTCTATATAGGCTCGTCAGTATTCAAGCGAGAATACGAATCAGACGAGGATGGATAAGGGGATGATAGATACGAGGGGTTGAAATTTCGAGAATCCCCTAAAAGTCACCATAGAGGAGATAACATGCAAAGAACGTCCATCATTGTTTATTCCAGCCATATTTATTCCAGTGCTTTTTTTTTCTTCTCATGCATCCCTTGCCCGAAAAAAATGAGTGAGGAAGGGATGAAGATGGAATTCCTCGAGCGGGACGATGCTCTCTGGGGTCGAGAAAAAGGGGTTGCAGATTCTGGGAGATGGAGGCACGTTACCAAAAAAAAAAAAAAATGGAGGGTGGCGTTCACAATACGAGACAAATGTCCGACAATAAGGGCGCGACGCTCTCACATCGGGGGGTTGAAAAAGCAATAATGAGAGTCTTAAAGGCAGCGGGTGTACAATTTGAGGGATGCTGTGGTCGGAACGGGTGAGGGTGGCGGGGGATGAAAAAGAATATCAGACGCGGACAAAGAGAGCACAGAAGATCCCGTCAAGGGTAACAGGGACTTGTGAATCCCTTTTTTCCCTGCTTTCTTTCTTTCTTTTTCTTCGTTACGCATCTCACACCAAACCACCCTTCGCAGTACCAAGTCGATGGTAATCACAACGAACAATATATTCGCTACGAAGCTTAATGCCATTATACCTCCATCAACGCGATGAAAGAAACTTTGCATAACGAAACTAATATTCGATGTGAAAGCCCCAAAATGGGTAAAAAAAAAAGAGAAAGAAAGAAAGACAAGGGTGGATAAGGGACTTTTATGTAGTGAGAGTGTAAGGGAGATTGGGGGATCTTCTGTGAAAAATTATGCACCAAGAAGTTGGGAAATGCCATATCAGACTATACGGTTCACGGTCTCTTACGAGCTTCTGGTAATTTCACATTTTTTTTTTTTACGAGATTTGGGATTTTTCCTCTACCTGTTACCCGATTTATGGTCATCCCTATCGAAGAACGTGGATATTTTTTTTTTTTCCGTAAAAAACTGACCCAGTGAAATTTCGAGAGGTGCAGCGGGTAGCTTCGACGTCGGACATTCTTTGACGAATTTTTGTCCATCCCTGTTTTATCGAATAACCAACGAAGGCATTGTCCGTTTAATGGGAATGCTACGAGGGGTTCGTAAAAAGTCTCTAGATGTAAGAATAAACTAGCCGCAGTACTGCTATTTCGTTTGATTTTCTTTTCTCTTTCCCTGAAAAACTTTCTTCGTTTCGTTATGGCTATGGTGATTCGTGCGCTTTTCGTTATATGAAAAATTCCCTAGAGGCATTCGTCGAAGAGTCGTATATCGCACGGGTAGGGATGGATGCTGGAAAATGTTGAGGGCAAAAAGGTGCGCGAAGTTCAGGCAGGAATACCGAGTAAAAATATGCATCTGCAAGAATGCGCCAATGCATATCTGTACACTAATGCAACTGCATCTAGACACACACACACACACGCTGAAAGAGAATAGAACTAGCCACAAAGGGATCATGAACAGGAAATAAATTCTAGAGACCCTAGGAACAGGTTAGACCTGATGGGAGATTCCTAGTAGTGGTTATATAGCAAGTTGATGGTTGACGCAATTAAAACTTTTCTACTTCCGGTTAATACGACCCTCTGTTCAGAGAATCTTTGACCTCCGAACTCGCACCCCTTCTCTAACCCATCTCCACCCCCTCCACGTCCATCAAATGCCACGAGGAGCATCACCAACTTTGAAGTAGTTCAATTTCATTGAACCCTCATTTGCAGACGCCCACCGCCCCTTTTTCCTCCCTTATTTTTACATCCATCTCATTTAATGCATTCCAAGGAGCATGTATTATTCATTGAAGGAGTGAGATAGGGCGGAGGGAGGCTTTTATTTTTATCTCTTTTTTGTCTCATCGTCCCGACACCCCCCTCTCGAGCCCCGTGAAGCTCATGCGAATTACCCTAATAACGTCCTAGGGATAATTTCTTATTCCACTACAACCCCTGGTGTGGTCATACTGTCTGCCAGGAAGTGGGGTGACGGAGATTATAAGAGCAATAACAAATAGCCGTCAGGCGCAAACCAGAGTAGGAGAGACTAAGAAAGAAAGAGAAAAGGAGAAAGAAATTCCGACTGTATAAAACAACGAGATGTAGCGGATGGTGAGACAGAGCCGGTGTTAAATAAAACGCAGGAAAATCACTAAAAAGTGTGTGGGGGAATAATCCAATAATAATTCCCTAGATGTTTCATGATAGACATAAATGTCTTTTCCTGGTATGCTCTTCGGAGTACTAGAAAATACAACATATGTGTATAGGGACTGGAGGTCTGGGAGGTAATAAGAAGGACGAGGGGTGGTTGATTCAGACGTGAATTTTTGGCACAAAGAGGTTGCTTCGTGTTAAGGGTTGAAAGGCGGTTGGTTAAAGAAGGGGGTAGTTTCTGGCGCTGAAAGTCATATTTATGTCTGATCATCAGAGTTTTCTTTGATGAGCGAAACGTACTTCGGAAAAGATACAGAATACACTTGGATGCTGTTATGACAAGATTCGTGGCTGAAGGGTTGATGGGGCGAGATGGGGCGTCGCGACGCCTACTACCTACCATGACTCTCCTTGCATTTTTAGTAGGGTCCCAATGCTGAGAGGAGTTTATAACGTAACGCCAAACGTCAGCCAACATAAACCTTATCGAGCGCTTATCCTTCTGCTCTAAGCGGTTTTTGAATATCTTCGAGAAAACCGTCAACTCGGGAGCAACCCTTTCATTTTTTTCAAGGACGCCGTTATCCACCCCTCGTGTCCCAGTCTGTGACGTTTTGCCATCCTAAGCGGAAAATTCTTAAAAAAAAAGTCAGTCCCTTTTACTTTAACTCGCAATTGTATAGGGGGGGGGGGGGGGGGTAGTGCACCCCTCCTCCATAATGCCGGAACGTCCTATGGATTTCTTGTCGGGTGACTATGAATATACCAACGCTTCTAAGGAAACTCCATCCCCTTGCCTTTTTTTTTTAGCTGTGTCCAAGGGTGTAAGTCCAGTCAGACCTCCTTGCCCTTAATTAACCCTTATTTACGAGGCTGTCCTCAAGACAATGAGCGTCCGTTCTGAGCTTAACGAAGACGGACGTAAATACGGGATAATGTTTAAAGCCTTATCATCCCCTGGCGGCGAGCTAGGGGTGAGATTATTTTTTTTATGATGGATCGTTTCGTAAATCCAATAACTGCTAACCTTCATATATATGATTGTATGCCTTTATAAGCCTGTAATTAAAAACAATTCTCGTCCCCTTGTCATCGTATTCTAGAATAACATTCATCCCTTAAATTTAGCCTGTAAATATAACATCGTACAATTACATACCGGAAATTTCGTTTTATATCGGCACCAATTTAAGCAGCCCATGAAAGGCTTTTTCTACTTAACTTAGAAACGTTTGCGAGGATATAGAAACGTTTCGAAGGGTGCGAGCAGTATGGCGTCTTTATTTTTAAAAGGCATCACTTATTTAGGGGTTGAAAGTCAAGCCAAGGATGGTGTATATCTGTACCAGGATAGAATCCTGCATCAAGAGAAATTTTACCATCTTTACAAATCAGTTGGACCCACCCTGTATCTCGATTCCAAGATGCCGGCATTCGGACAACCCTTATATACCTTAATTCTCCAACCCTCCTATACCATTCCCCCCTGTACTCACAAGACCATCACCGGAAGAAGCTAGACTCCCGCGAAATTTCCCGAGATACCTAGATACGTTCATCAGATCCCACAAGGTGGTATATATGTACGTACTACCCCCATACACATATTCACGGTAGTACACCCCTACGAGAAACCCTCTCGGAGGAAACCTCTTGACTATCCCCGAGTGAACCGAACCACCCTACCTCTCATATCTATCCATCCCTCTGTCTTCTCTCGACATCCAATTTCCATAGCATCAGGCTCCTTATACACGTAAACGAGGCCCCAAATCGCTCTGGCGTTTCCTCACGGCTGTCTAAGAGCTTCAAACCAATAAATGAAGGAAGTGGAGATACTTCCATGGGGATGCTCTTTAACCCCTGTCACAGAGCATGATACTAGCCAATACTATCAACTACCCTATCTGTACTATCATTATTATAGCTTGTCAATGCCGTCTTTTATATCTGGCAGCGTGTTCACGATATATGTGCATTATCTATATTACTTAATATCCCCGTCGGTATAGTAGAACATTCCCATAGAATGTCGATAACTACGAGAGAGAATGGGGGTTTACCTTATCACAGTATCCGGATGTTGATCTACAGATACTTACTGCGTGTTTTTTTCATTCTTTATCATTTCACCTTCGATTTAACTCTGGTCTCGCAGACAGTACTTACTACCCTTTAACAACAAAATCAGAAAATTTTAGTTGCGAATCGTCCAGCAGGATGATCCATCCTTATGAATCTGATTATTAACGTTTGAAAAAAAATTCCCTATATAAAATGTAGGGAAAAAAAATAATGTCAAGTAATTTCCATGTAAATTCAATGCGGATACGGTTCGAGTGCTTCTAATGGGAATATATATTCCACGGAGAGTGTCGATGTTTCCCGTCATAAATTTTCTCCCTAGTTTTCCGATTAAGGACGTAAATAGTTACTAAGGATTTTTCTGGAATCAATTTTTCCTGTATGCTCGAGTCTTACCAATGCCTGGCACTCGCCAACTAGATAAGGCGCGTTCCGGCTCGGACATTCGTGCGATTAATCACCCACCTAGACAGCGAGGGGTGAGAATTTAGGTATAGCAGGGGTTGCCCGAGCAAGGAAGGTAGCAGAGATGGTAGCCAAGGCTTTCCCCTAGAAGTCTCAGATGTTACGAAGGCGCTGGTTGCTAGGAGGTTGTTATGGCAGTATGTTATATATAGGGGCATTTGAGAAGTGGTAACTTTCCAGGGAACTTAATTGTGCGTCAGTCATTATCCCCTTGGCGGAGGTTAGTTTACCCGAAGCAACCCTTAACAACTCACTATACACCGGCTGAGCAGGAACTGCTGTACCGTCATCCCTTAGTACAAAACTCTGACTTCAAGTTCAACCCTTTTTGCCAATATTAACTCGTTCGTCGACTCGATAATTTCGGGAATCGCGAGCAACCCTTAAAAATATATTATTTGGATTTTTAATTGTGACAGAGATTGGGTCCAAAGGGGTAGAGGGGTGGGTGGGGCCGGTACGTCTTAACGAAATAATTAATACGTATCAACCCCAAACTGGTCGTGACTACAGCAATTACTTATAATTACTTCCCTTAAATGTTTTACACGCATCTTCATCCCCCTAGGGACGTCCCAATTTTTGTTTTCTCTATTTCTTATGCTCCTCGTCACTCCACTTCATTGCCTTGTAGGACGGAAAACTTGAAAGTTATCTTAATCTTTTTTTTTTCCTTCCTCTCTTCCAAGGGATGGAGGTTAAATTCCGGCACCAGACAAATTGCCGGGTTGTATGCTTCGAGTTACTGGAGTACCTTCGGTTGGATGATTTATCGGAATTTTCTATAGGGGGTGACTCTCTTACCCTCTCCCCTTTCTAGTGTCTTGTTCGTATATTTATATCGACGTGTGTACGCGAACGTACACTATATATAGATAGGTTAGTGAAAGTACGAGATAAATCAAGCATCGTGACAAGAGAGGAAGCGAATAAAAAATGGATGTAAACATAAAAAAAATAAAACAATTTTTTTTTTCTAGTATCCAGTACTAAATTGTTTCGTTTGTTTTTTGCAGAATCTGAAGAATCAGATAATGACCACGAACGTCTGGGTGGAACAGGTGAGTGTAGAAAAAAAAAACACAAATTTAATATAAAAAGACCTAAAGCACGTGTCATCTACCCCTTGTATGTATTTTCCATTAATTTTTTTTTTCATACGCTTCTCACTACTTTTTACTACTTTGGTCCATTCTTGATTTCTTGCCTTTGGAATCCATTAAGGGTTTGGATGCTGTGAATCGGGTGCCAAAGAACCGCTGGAAAAATTCTCTAGTCAAGGAGAAGAGACTCTAGCTGACGGTTTGCCAATAGGGGTGCCTCTATTTGGGGGTAAGTGGTACGTCTCGGCGCGTTCGAAAATTGAAAATATACTGGAGGGTCAATATTCGGAACCCACTTCTAAATTTGATATACATATTTATTTTTGATCTCAGTATAGGCGAATCGTGTTGGAGGCTGGAAAAAAAGAGTGAAAAACCCTTAAGCTTCTGGCTTTGAGATGTGTTCGGATAAATATAGAGGCTAGCGAAAGGGTGTTAAAAGAGGGAGTAGGGCGCAAACACGACAACCTCGACGCTTTATTGGCTCGGCACCAGAGGATCCTCGGATTCGCATTGTGGGGAGAGGGAGTCGATTTGCAATTTCGAATTTCAAAGGGATCACCTGAAAATCACTCACGACGAAATCCAAATCCGTTCGCGAATTCGTTTCAGTGCTGCTGGAAGGGCTTGGGCCGGTGAGTTCGAAGGGTTGTTGCCTTTTACCGTGATGCATCTTATTACCTTCTTCTCGGGTCTTTGTCGAGGGATGATAAGAAAAAAATAGAAGAAAAGAACAGTGGCGAAATGCTGACTGGAAAAGGATATGACATAGACTGTTATACAGAAGCATTCAAATTTAAATATATCGGCCATATTTGACAGCTGTTGTCTGATTCCCTTGTCCTATCCTCCGTTTTCAAAGTTTCGCAAAGGACGCGAGACACTTGGAAAAATATCCTCGTAAATTTCATCAGCTGTAATTTCACGTTGAAAGTCTTTTTATTTCCAGCCTAACGGTCGCATAAGCGAAAACTCCAAGGGTTGATATACGTTTCAAGGGGTTGGTATCCAAAAGGGTTACTGTCATCGTGTAGTCTTACTAAGACTCCTATCCTAGATTAGTAATATACGACCAGAGCTTGAGTTAGCCATAGACTTTATTCAATGTCTCTCTTACGACTCATTAAGTCTCAGAAAAGGCTTCCTTCGCCTACCCCCCGTGAAATTGTTTGGTCTAAAGGACGAAGTAGAGATGACAACAGTTGAAATCGCTGCTCCACACAGTCTCGTGGAATTCTACGCCAGTAGAGTAAGGGTGGTTTCTCCGTAGCTGTGGAGGTTAACTAGCTAGCGTGGGAAGCCATCCGGAAACCGGAAACCGGAGTTTATCGCGCGAAGGGGATGAAACTGCTGGCTGGTTGAAAGAAGGATCTTGGGAGTTTTGGACGAGTTCATTCGCCCAATCCCACCCCTTGCTCCCCCTTCTCGCAACCTCGAGTCTCTGGTCCGTCTAGGGGATGCTCACACCAGATACAGTCTCTACTAGAGTCTCCAGATCCCTAGGGGATGAGTTCATAGTAGCAAACCTTTATTTAGGGTCGTCGCCAATTCTGGCTCCCTCCTCCCTTCCTGTCCCACCCCTTAACTCACCACCCCCAACCTCTTAAACCTTCTACCAAAGCCCTTTGCAGCTCCCAAAGAGAACTCGTAGCTCGCAATTACGGAGTTTTCCACGGGTTGGAGTTCTTCGTCTTTTTTTTTCCTTTTTTTTTCTCTTCCCTTTCTTTTTCTTTTTCCTAGTCTCTCTGTTCTCGCGACAGCCTACCCTGCCACTTTGGATCAAATGAGAAAGACTGACTTCATCCCCTGCAGATAACTAACGCGTTTGTACAACTTTTCTCAGGCTTCCCTTTACTCAGTTACTTATCTACTTAATCCCTGTTGGAAATAGACACTAGACTTAGGACTGTATTTATTGGAATGTCCTTATGTGCTGTATGCTTTTGTAGGGGATGAACTTGTGGGAACATTTTTTTTAACGCCACCCACTGGGGATGATTGGCTAACCTTGACGTATATAGGGTGGGAAAATTGATAATTATCGTGTTCGCTTATATAAGGGATGATTTTTTAGGGTTCATCACAATCTCGAAATCCCAGTGTTGTCAATCACCCCCATGAGATTTTTCGTCAAGTACGCGATTAAGGGGTGTGGTTAGCTTAAACGTACAAAACCAACCCCTCGCCCTCGGTATTCATCTCGTTTCAACTGTCAACCACCCACCGAATCTCATCTCCCCTCTTAACCACCCCCAAAGGAATTCGCTCGATAATCCAAACGGGGGTTGGTAATCGTTACTTCTGACGAAATTACTTGTATGTTCTAGCTTGGTTTGCCAAGTCATACTCTGCTTTCCAACCCTTAACTCGGAATAGAAATACAGGACGTAGTACAATTTTTGTTTTATATGTCATCCTCTGAATTTCAGTTAGTCGATAAGTAATCACGAGTTAATAGTTTGTCAAAACTTTATTTAGGTCGCGTTACGACTGTTATGCAAACATACAGAATCTGGTGGAAAAATTGTGGAAACTTACGTCAAACAAAAAATGGGGTTGTGAAATAGACTAAAGAAATTCAAATTATTGTTAAAATTTGATGATCATTTTTCATGTTTGACAATGTTATCTCAGGCCGCAATACATAGACCGTATATCTATATATAATACGGTAGTACTTCGTATATATAGTTAGAGCGACGATCAGCCATAATCGATAAAAAAAATTCTTTCAGCAGTAATAACTTCTTGTTGATGCTTAACTGAACTCGATAAAGTTCCATGGAAGCGTATATGCGGCACATATAAAGGTGCAATAAGTCCATTTATGTACTAACAAACAGTATCGCCATCTGCCATTTAACTTCTGTACTAAAGAGCCCTTTAAAAACTCTCATCGTATTGGCACTTATAGCGCCCTGATAAACCACTATATCCCATGTCAATGCATGGTTATCAAGCGTTATACGGTGAATGCGTCATTTTATGAAGTGACAAACACCGTCGACATCTAGCGTCAAGTTCTCGGTACTAAAGGCGCTTCAAAATATATCGCAAAATCACGAAATTCTCAAGACCCATTTCACCGCAATTGCTACGACACTGTATTTCCATATGGTAGCATAGAAATATTGAGAACGCCTGAGGATCGGCAACCAGATTTACACGCAATTTTAGCAATACCGCGATATCAAAGTAGTCCGCTAAAGTATACAGTATATTTTAAAAGCCTTATATTCGTATTTACTTGTAGTCCATAATATATCCGGTAGAAGATATACTCGATAACGGAATATATATAGGTATACTAACTCTTATATGACTGCGTGTATGCCGGGTTGTACTTTGGCAGGCGCATTCAATTTCTATTCGATGCTCTTAAAGGCTTGAAGTGAATTGCGGGATTTCATTTTGGGACGTAATAAATGATTTTTTGTGTTATGATTTCTGAAAAAATTTTGATATAAAAATTATCGGCATAGTTATACGCTCTATTTGGATTATGGCTCAGCATCTCTTGGCGAACGATGAAAGAAGATATATAGAAACGTGATGAATATTCGAAATGAAATTTCGTTGAAATAACGGTAGCTTAGTTCGCGTTCCTATTCATACCCTATTTCGTGTTAGTCAAAAAAAAAAGTTTTTTTTCTTCAAACCTATCGCCAATCGTTATTCTTTCACGGAACTGCTGATTGGATACCGAGGACTTTGTGCAGTAGTTAAACGAAAGTGGAAATGAGCACTGCGGGGTGGTTGAAGTTACTAGGGACAGAGTGATCTGATTAAAATTTACACTGAAAATCGAAATTGAATAATGTATTCGAAGGCCGAAGTTTGCTGGAGGTGACGCATTAGTTTAAAATAATTCCGCTGCGCTTGGGGGAGCGCTCCGGTGCGAAACTGTTCGCCGTTATAATTCAATATTAATTTAGGCTTTGAAGGACGCTAGTTGCGTCCTGGTAGTTATAGGGGTCGGTTGTTTTAAGGTCCTGTTATCTTTCGTGAATGTTGCCAAGGGTTGAAGATGACCTTGGGACAAATTTTTCATCCCCCCAATTTGAACCCGACGTTGGTACTCTGGTCGAGATGTAACTAGTTAAAAATTGTCCATTTGATTACCCTTATTCGCGCCGGGGGTAGTTTGAAATCCGTGAACCATTAATACCACCACTGTCACAATCCTGGATCCTTGTGTAATCCTAAAATCTCGTTTGTTCTAACGACATTCGCAAGGCTTGTCCGACGCAGATGGAACATACCCCTGGTAATAGCCGGTACTGTTACTACCCCCTACCCTCTACCTTTTTTGCAATCGCAGAGAGTGTTACTTCAGGGATGAGTCGGATGAAAAATCTAGGGGAAAAATAAACTGGAAAAGTTTGTACAATCTTGGGTACAGTATGGTGGAGAAATGATGGTATGATTTCATTCGCAATATACAAGCTGTAACATAAAGAAAGTACCCATAATTTTTGCAGCATACTGTACCTATCCTGTCTCTCGGATGAAGAAGAGGATCCTTTTGACAAGAACGATTGTTAAGGGTACCAAGATCATATTCAAGATGGCGCTGGCGAGACAGGATATCTCGAGGGATTTAAGGGGGTGGAAAAGGGAAGATTAGAATTCTTTTTTCTCCCCCAATCGTTTCATCTCATTCGACTTGAAGAAAAGTGAATCGTAAAAGTAAGATCCGGCACCCGGCTAGGGGTAGAAACGTTGGAAAGATAATTAGGGGTGGCTCTTGCAAAGGGTGCGGAGTTAAGGTGTCGACGGTAGCAGGCACTGTCGGCGGTGGTGACAGTCGGTTACCATCGAAGAGGGGTGACGCAAGAGAAAGAAGGGAAAATAGTGCCGTCGAGGGGATGAAATTGACGAAGGAGGGTGGAAAGGGGGTGAAAGTGGCCGAGAACGACAATCGGGACTTTTATAACCCGTCACGATTTAAACAGACGCTTAATCATCCCCTTCTCGCTAACTCGCCCCCTCACGGCGTTTTCACCCTGTCTTTCCACCCTTTCGCTTCACAGTCATTCTGGCACACAGGAATGGGTGGTTGACCGTGACTCTGAGAAGAAGGTATGACAAAAAAACATCATCACCCGGGTAAAATCGATCTAGTACTTGCATCCATCCACCCTCGGCTTCCATCCCTCTGCTTTATCACATCCTCCCTCCCGGCAATACTTCAACATGCGCTCACTGCCTCACGTGACCTTACTCACCCCTTTTCATCCCTCCGGGGACTCGTGTCTTTTTTTCAGGAGTGGAACGATTACAAGCTCAAGTGGAACCCGGACGACTACGGAGGGGTTGACACCCTTCATGTACCATCCGAACATATTTGGCTACCCGACATCGTTCTCTACAACAAGTGAGTCCATCTTTCATCCCTCTAACCATAACCTAACGTAACGTAACATAACATAACATACCATCAGCTAGCGCATAAAACCAACCCCCTTAAGGAACTTTTACGCAGTTACCATGTCCATGTACATAGTTGTATAGTGCCTACTCACCGACGACTCCGGAAACGTGTTAAACTAAGACCAAGCAACTCCCGAGGGGTGCTAGTTGTGTGCATGGAGCTCGTTTTTTCATCCCCTAAATAGAAAAAGCCTATTAGAAGCACGTAAAATCATATGAGCCGTGTATAAGGTTCGTTTAATTTACTTCTTTCGCCATTCGCCCGTTCCCGTTTTTCTCCAGCAGCCAACACTTTGCGACTCCTCGAGTGTATGCCGTTGCACCCCTGTGCAGTCGAGCCCAACCCCTTTTGCCAGTGGGCTAGTGGCAGGGTGACCTTCCCCCAAGGCGTTGGTGTTGGTAACAAGTAAACTAAACTTAACCTACTCTACTAAGCCCCACTCAGCCGTGGAACGTTCAATCCTCCATTCTGGTGCCCATCAGCCAAGCCACCCCTAGCAGGAGCTACCTTCCTGTTCCAGCCACCCCGCTATGTACTCTCGGTGACACCTTTAACCCTTATACCATACCATCATGGTAAGAGAGAGAGAGAGAGAGAGAGCAAGGGGGGTAAGGGACACGCGTACATTTACATGTATTATGTAAAATCCACCGATAAAGTCTTCCACTGCAGCATCCCTTACCTACCACTACAAACCACCCTTAACCATATTCTCGGGCACACCGGTGCCATACTGCCACCATCGTAAAACGCCACCCGTGCATTACTTCATCTATCTTTATTTTTCATGGGGAAAGTGCATTTCGCTCTTCGGTGACGTAAGCGAAATCATCCCTTACCCGTTATACCAACCCCTCGAGCTACTATCCCAAGGCTCAGATATATACGGTATCGTTGGTAAAATATTCCTGAAGCTCCGACTAAAATAAGACTCTGAGAATTGGATGAAATTGGATGGCGCCCCGTTACATACAGCTGGTGTCGTTTGAACCACCCTATATGGATAGCCAGGTAGTATGCAGTGTTGTACACGTTATGAGAGGTTGTTATTATTAAAACAATACTTGCGGTTAGGGCTGGATGAACGGGAGTTTCCTAGAGCCTTGCTGCACAGCGTGAAAATGCAGTGAGGATCCAAGGGGAGAAAAGGAAGAGAAAGATAAGGAATATTTAATGCAATTAGTGGTGCCGACTCATTTGGGGGTTAGTTACGTACCAAATGCAAAGTTTAAATATTCACGGGCTACTCTGTGGATTCTCGTTACTCCATTATCACCAGATTACCGCACCTGGAACCACGGTAATCTATTGCAAGCAGCCTTCACGGGCATCGTCGTCTAGCAGCCATTTATCCATTCTCGTGCAACCCTTGATAACTTCAGGGTGGTTTGATAACTAAGTAACCATGTTCAAAGTAACCAGTTACCCGTTACGATAATTTGCCGCGATGGACAGGAGAGAGTCCATAATCCAACCTTAACCGAAGCATAAGCTAAAGCAACATAACCTAGCACCACCTAACTAACGGCACAAGCTTGTTATTGCCTGTTATATCTATTAACAAGGACATCCACAGGGAGAACTTATCATTTTGGACACTAGTGCAACCCAAGTATCCCTGTCAGGAGTCTCTCTACCGCGTGACATTAGATAAGCCAACATTTCTATTGATTGCTAGTAACTTCTAATCGACGTGGTGGATGAGGTCCGTGAGACGTCAATCTTTGAAACTGAATTTCAAGATCGCCACGACGAATAGAATAGCTCAATAGTCAAGTTTTACGTCGCTCTCCTCTTAGTTTAAACGAATTTGTGGACACAATGCAAAACCATGTTTGTCAAGCTAGAAAAAAAAAGCCGGCTTTGTTCTATTAACAAATTGGACTGTAGGGTTAAACGTAAAATCGGTGAGGTCTGTGTGACCGCACATGTGTATTTAAAGGGTAAAGCTTCGCTATTGTTAACACAGGATACACGCAGTTCAAAATGCGATAACGCTTACTAAGTGGTAGATAAATAGAGCACTTTATTAGCATCACTATTCCAACATGTATGTACCTGGTAAAGTTATAGTGTTTGGAGTCAGGTGAGGATGTTGCACGTCCTGATTAAAGTTACGAGTTACAGGATAATAAGTCAGGTGAGAATCTTCTACGTAGCAGCATGTATACTCATGCAGGTATATTATAAAGCTAGGATACAGGTTATGTTACCCTTGGTTATATACATACAGCGGTATGTCATATATCACAGAGTGAAAGTCTAACCTAAAATATGGACATCGTATACAGAGTCTTAACTTTTATATATCTTTTCCAACTGGTGATTACGGTGCAAAAGTACCTCGGATGGGTCAGGTTAGGGATTGGATACTGTAGAAGAATAAGGATACCTGACTGCTAGTCGACTGTTACTACTGCTACTTGAGTACTCAAGTAGTACTCTAGGAGTAGAGGCCGAGTATGGCTATGCCTCTAGGTATTATAACGGGTGGCAGGGCGTCGTGTGACCTAAAATATTCTAAGTACATGCCACCGTTATATCCTGAGTACTCGCAGCACTCCGTCTTATGTCTACGTATACTTTTTTAGCCTTTACTGAGTTTTTTTTGGAATCTTATACTTTTAAAGATTAAGGATAACTTTCTAATATGCAAATATAATTCTTCTTTTCCTTTTAACGTGTAAACATTGGTATTATACCCGTCTCGTCTTTTTCGTTCCAATGGCACTTCTTTCTTCTGGGCTTTACCGGGTTGCTAATAAAAAGATACCAGGCACTCATCACCAATCGGTCACACGCATTCACGAAATACGTGCTTTAATCAAGAGACCAATGGAACCTTGTCTAGATAACAAGACAGAGAGATAGATGGATATATCTATCTACTATAGATATACAGTTAGATAGATAGATAGTTGTATAGTTGGATGGAGAATTGGATAGATGGCTGACTTGGTGGTTGGTCGTGTTCCTCGATAATATACGGCTGGCAGTACGTGTTAACGTGGTTGAAGCTATACGGGTGGCTGAAGCCTGACACGCGTCCATCTTTTTGAAGGCTATTGTCATTTACATGTTATTCGTATCACATCGAAATTCAGGCAAGAAAAATTCTTTCATTATACGCGCTACGCAGATTACATAATATCGAAATTTCAGGAATTGATAAGGAGGATTAAAGGTATCCAAGAAAGATGTTATTATTTTTAAATAAGACAATATTTTACGAAAATAAATATACCGTGCCTTGTTAAGTGAATTCTTATGGTTATTTTAAAAGCCCAGAACGCTCCTTCGCGCGGTATTACATGTAAACGTAAATATTAGAAAATTTTTGCTTTATAGAACAAAATCCCTAGTCGTTGGCAATTCTCATTAAGTTGGGATTTTCCCAGACGTTTTCCTTTCTCTTTTATTTCTTTGCCTCGCCGCCTCTAATTCACCCATATACGTACGCCGACCGAGAACCAACCTATATTAAACTAAACCGTACCCGAAAGGGTGGTACGGAAGGGGTTGATACCCGTGGGAATTTTCACGGCGGCATGGTCGGCAACTTTAAAGGCGTTTCGCGTAAATGCTAACCAGCCAGCTTGTGCACTCTTGCTAACCTCTTGGCGAGACTTTTGTTAGGAGATTATACTAAGAATGCTACTTACGGCGTGTACTACTACCAATCTCTGATTAAGAGTTTCTTTTTTTTATATCTTCATCTTAAATTCCTGAAATTGTCATTCTACAGGATTATATAGGACGCAGCGGAAAATTCGCTTAATGAAAATAAGAGTAGCTCTTGGCATATCTAAATATGTTATTTAACAGGGGTTAACAAAGGAAGATGTAAGGTTAAAGGAAAATGGGAATGGGGTAGGAAACTCCAAAGACATAGTAGTGACCTAGAGCGCGCACCTTTATATCGATCGACCCCAACATCAGGACCAACCTCTGGAGTCACACCGAGCCAGACTAAATCTAAAAGCTTAAGGGGACACGAACTACCAAACCTCCTGGTGCCGTCCTCATCCCCTACCTGAAATCTAGTAGCTATACTATACTATATATATATATAGTATAGTATAGCAACCAGCAACCCTCTCATTCCGATGGCTGCTTCTATATACTAATGCTAAATTGCCCGACTTCGGATACCTTTTTACCTCTGACTTCTTTCTACTTACTCCTCCCTCGTTCTAAACTCTCTTGGCTCGTCTCCTGGAGAGAGAGAGAGAGAGAGAAAAGGATGCAAAAAATGGCCAAAGGCACCGCCAATGAAAAAAAAATCTGGCGTTCAGATAAATTGTCGGATCCAGACTATTTCTAGCTATCGCTAGACATCGCCAGCCTGGTTTTCAAGGGTTGTAAATAAAGGATGATATTCGACGGCTGCTACGTTCCTTCCAAAAATACTTGGACAATTTATTCCAACTATTTTATTAGCCACGTTTGCCATTTTTTATTCAGTTCTCATATCGATTGCTTTCTCATTCTCATACGTCTCAATGAGATAACATCATGCATAGTCTAGTGTCTCCTCCGCAGAAATTCTTGCTAATCCGAAATCGATGATTCTGGATGCGACTAAATTTCTCGAGACATCCTGGGCTTACCCAGGAATTGGTTAAATCTCGTGTTCCTGGTCTAAGGTAAGATCGGGGACAGGATTGAATGAGTAATTCCTGATTTGCCGTGCTGGCGTCGTACAAGCCAAGAGACTAATGTAAGATGAGTATTCAGGGATGTTGGAGTTGGCTCTGGTACTCTTGGTAAATCTATAGGTAGATTGGGATGTAGACGGAGTTAGGTTAGTTCAGAAGGCTCGAGAACGTTGCGGAGGATATAAATTTCCGAACCTTCCTTCCAACCCATCCTGGAAAGGACATGCATTTTTAAGCACACGACGTATAGATGATTGGCTAGATAGGGAAGATCCAAGATCCAGGCATCTTGGATACCACTTGTGCTATTGCTATTTCCACTGTTGGTACATAGTACTGACTTCTAGTACAAAATGTCCTTCCTTCTGGATATCATCTGGCAAGTGCATGGAAACCAGGAAATCTAGGGATCTAGGGAAAAATTATAATCAGTAGTAATTTCAGTTTTTTTTTTTTTAATTTCCTTTCTCTATTGTAACATACTGTACTTAAGGATCAAACTTTCTTGTTGTAGTGCTGATGGTAATTATGAGGTGACCATCATGACCAAGGCGATCCTCCATCACACTGGGAAGATCGTCTGGAAACCACCAGCCATTTATAAATCGTTTTGTGAAATTGACGTCGAGTACTTTCCTTTCGACGAGCAGACCTGCTTCATGAAGTTTGGCTCTTGGACGTACGACGGTTATACGGTAGATATCACTGGGAGTCATTCAGATGGTATAGAGTACTTGAAGAAGATGAATTATACTATTAAAATAGTATGGTATATATGTCTGATAAATGATTCGATCTTCAGGTGGATTTACGTCATCTGGCGCAGACGGAAGATTCAAATGAGATCGACATGGGTATCGACCTGACCGATTACTACATCTCCGTTGAATGGGACATAATAAAGGTGCCTGCTGTTCGTAACGAGAAGTTCTACAGCTGCTGCGAGGAGCCATATCCGGACATCATCTTTTACATGACCCTAAGGCGCAAGACACTCTTCTACACGGTGAACCTGATAATACCGTGCGTGGGTATATCGTTCCTCTCAGTGCTGGTATTTTATCTGCCAAGTGACAGCGGTGAGAAGGTGTCATTGTCAATCTCAATCCTCCTCTCACTTACGGTGTTCTTCCTACTCCTCGCCGAGATAATACCGCCGACCTCACTGACGGTACCACTCCTGGGGAAGTACCTGCTCTTCACGATGGTGCTGGTGACTCTTTCGGTGGTCGTTACGATAGCCGTGCTTAATGTGAACTTTCGTTCGCCGGTTACTCACCGGATGGCGAATTGGGTGCGCGTCGTATTCATCCAGGTGCTGCCGCGATTCCTCCTGATAGAGAGGCCGAAGAAGGATGATAACGGTACTGGTGCTAATAGTGCTGATCCGAGTGATAACGGTGATAACGTTGATGGGGATGATTTGGATGGCGATGGGAAGCCCCCAGAGGGCATCCTTACCGATGTGTTCCATGTACAAGAGACTGATAAGTACGATCCTTATTGTGGCAAAAGGTTCAGCGGTGAATACGATGTACCTGCTCTACCGTTGCCAGGATCGAGGTACGAGCTTGGCGCGGTCGGTAACGTCGCGCCCCGCTTTGACGAACCACTGCCCTCGCTACCGCTCCCGGGCGCTGACGACGATCTCTTCGGTCCTTCCAGTCCAGGTTACGTTCACGAGGACGTTAGTCCCACCTTCGAGAAGCCCATGCTGCGCGAGATCGAAAAGACGGTCGACGACGCACGGTTCATTGCTCAACACGCCAAAAATAAGGACAAGTTCGAAAGCGTGAGTTTTGTCCTTACTTTAGTATGGGATGATACTATTTATTTCGTACTCAAGTAAGAACTTCCTTTCTTGATATTATTTTTTTTTTTTTCTTTCATTTTAGCCCTCCTTTATTCCTTTCATCTTTATCTATCCTACGCGTCTGACTTTTTGTTGGCGTTCTCCACCATCCCCATCTCTCTCCACCTCTCCTATCCTTGCACTGACTTTTCTTTCACTACGTGTGCCTGTCTATGTCTTCAGTATTCGTGGAAGGCACTCTTTATAGCATAACCTACATGTAGGATAGTGCAATACATACACGTTGACGGCGAGACGCCAAGGGTGGTTTTTCCCTTTCGTCGAAAAGCGTCACCCTTACGTTTCTACTAATACTTACAGCCAGACTTGCCTCGACGAATGTGCGAGGCGAAAAGCCTTTCCGCTTTGATGCGCGTGCTGGGCTCCTTTGGCTTTTGATACGACGACCGCGTACTCCAGATGGTAGAATAGTTTTCCTATACGGAGGAAAGGCGGATTTAACGTATCCCTATCAATCCTATACAGGCTTTGGGGATTTCGAGCAGGAAAATCGGCAGAAGATTGCGCAATTCAAATTTCGCGCCAGAGGAGTCATGTGGTGTATCGTCATTGCTCCATTGGGGCCCAAGCACGGATATTACTCGGTTGCGCAACATGCAACCGAGCTAAGATATAGTGCTGGAGCAAGCTTTGTGTTCTCAGGTCGAGGAAGATTGGAAGTACGTGGCGATGGTACTCGACAGGATCTTCCTCTGGATCTTCACTCTGGCCTGCGTCCTTGGTACGGCCCTGATTATACTCCAGGCGCCGAGTCTCTACGACACGACGAAGCCAATCGACATTAAGTATAGCAAGATCGCAAAGAAGAAGATGATGCTGATGAATATGGGCCCGGAGGAGGACTAGTCGACGACGCCGCGCGGCACAGCTCGTCGCCATCGTTTTCGTACCGGTTCGCATGGTTCACGCCGTCTATCCAGATGGCGCGACGTACGACGACGTAGACGTCGTTCTCATAGCGTGACGAATTCAATCGCTCGCTCGTTATCGTCGCGCCGATTTATAACCTCTAAAAAAATTCTCTCGTCCTGCCATTACGATGTTGCGAATGGCGCATTGAGGAGTCGGATGATCGGATGAGGATTTATGTGTCTGGACGATGGGAGAATGTACACGTGGTAAACAGGATATAAAGAAAGGAAAGAGTGACAGAGAGGAAAGATGGATTACTAAAGATAGGAAAAAGCGAGAGAGAGAGAGAGAGAGAGAGAGAGGGAAGGAAGGAAAAAGTAAAAAAGGATTGAATTAAGAGGGAAGAAGTAGAAATGCAAAAGTGCCAAATACCCAAAAAGCGAACCGTATTTTTGTAAATCTGGTTTCATACGTAAGGCTAATAGTCGTGCGGCGAATCGTCTAAAGAGAACCTGAACTGCCGATTTTATATGAGAACGTTTAAACAAAAAAAATATATATATAATAAAATAATAAACGGAACGGTGAAGAGCGCGATGGCGTTATTGGGTAACGACGAGGGGTGGTATTAGGGAGGAGGCGAATAATAATAAAATTAATAAATAAATAAAACACGAGGAAAGGGAGTTATAACAAACAAACAAAGAAACAAACAGAAAAACATAAATCGCTTGTAAACAACTGCCAATTTCAGAAGCGGCCTCTATCTAACTAACTGGGGGAGGATGAGGGTCGAGGCATCTAGAAGAAGAAAGTCGACAAGCAAAAAGAGAAAGAGAGAGAGAGAGAACAAATGTATATGGAGAGACAAGAAAATTAGTGTCATTAGATGCATTGGATCAATCGGATAAGAGCCGTCTTATCAATAATCAAATAACGAGGAAGACAACAACAAAAATAGCTAAATAAACGCAGTGGATCAGATTTGCACGAAAAATTTCATATGACATCGCGCTTACGTCTGGGTACCAAAAAAATATTGGATTTTCTAGAATTCTTATTGTATCATACAAATTTCCCATCAGAATTCAAATTCTCATATCGCTTCTTCCTCGAGATGTCCAAATCGCCCAAAATCAATTCAGTCTGGCTCTAATTGATATTTTTTTAATTCTCTACCATGAAATTGTGCCATTACATAATTAATATAAATACGTGCCAAAACAGCGTTGACACCCACGTATCTCACTTCTGTAAGAATATAACAAATTTATTATAATTTTTTTTCTTTTTTTTCTTTTTTCTTTATACTCGAAACTCGAATTTCCTTAAAACTTATCCCACGGGGATAAAATCATCTTCAAGATATCCGCCATTGTTACTAAGAACAATGAATACATCGTATTCATACGAATGAATACTAAACGGTAACCAAAAAAATATTAGCGCGATACGCTGGGCCGAATATGAAAATTTCAAAACGGCGATAGCACAACGCCAAGAGTAAGAACAGCTGAGATTCAACGTGTATGTACACGAGCAGTGTTAATGACGACGAAGAGACGAAGAATCGAAAGAATAAAAAAAAAATAAAAAATGAAATACATACAAGTCGTACCGAAGAGGTTGGATAAGAGCGCAGAAAAAAATATGGCGCCTCCGCGTCCCCCCCCCCCCTCTCACCGCGATATAATAATCAATTTATTTGCTCATATAAAAATAACGATAATGTTAATGTGCATAGTTATATATATATATATATAAATACATATAAATAATTAAGGGGAGTTTAACGGTCACTCAACCGGGTACAGAAATGGCGCATTGTATTACAAAAGGGAGTAGAAGAATGTTTTGTTTGTTGTATGAGAAAAACAAAATAACCACGAATGAAAAGCAAGCCTGTGACGTGTGCGACGAACAATGAGAGAGTCCAGTGTGTGTGAATGCGATTGAAATAAAAGAAAAAATTGTATGAAAGTCAAAGAGGAATTTGACCGTAACGAGCGAGATTATTAATCGATTCGAAAGGAAGTTTGCTCACAAATTGTAGAAGAGAAAAATAATTTTTTTTTGTGGAAAATATCTGTTATCTGGAAAGGCATATAGCGAATGGGGGACAGGGGGGAGACGAATCGAAACGATGAATTACAAACGAACAAACTACACGAACATAATGGGGAAACTTACTGTACTAGACTTACCTCCAGCCTCCGAGAGTGTTCTTTTATTCTTTTTTTTCTTTTTTTTTTTCTTTCTCATTTTGCAATACCACCCGTGAAACTAATTGATACACGAATTTATATTACTGTCTACGCATATGCATATTTATTATATTCGCTGTATTATGGATGCGAAATTGATAGACTATCGGGCCACTCGTGCCATTGATCTGCCATGTTAATTATTAAATTTCGTATTAACTTTTATACGCAGCGTTTGCGAGCGACGCTGAGAGTCGATTTGAATATCAGACGAATTCGTATGAAGTATCGTGGTAGTGCCAAGAAAAGATTTGAAAGAAAAAAAAAAAAAACAATTCGAGATTAGGCACTGGACAATTTTTTTCAAATCAGCCTCGTGCGCGAACAATCATTCTCACGCATGCGCCCAAGGATAGAATGGCTCGGAGATAGGTTGTCAATTTCCCGGAAACAAGAAAAAAAAAAAAACAGAATTTAAATGAAAATTAAAGAGAACGAAGAAATAAAAAATATTTATTATTTTATTTATTTATTTTTTTTTCTTATAACAATTTAGAATCATTGTCGGATGTGTTTTGGTAAAGTCCCGCATAAACACGCACACGTTATTGACAAGACACTCGGCGGTGGCGCCATCTGTCCTCGAATGATCGATTTCTCAATTATTAATCGTTATTGTGTTCGCTATATCGGGTTTTCGGTCTAACAAGAACGATTTCCGTGTGACGTTTTAATAAATACTGTCGATACATTCCCGTGCGCTGATGCAACGTCTCAATGCCGTGTAACAAGATACAAATACAGATTGAGAGTACGGAAGGAAAACAAAAATATTTTGAAATTGTTGTGCGGTGGTTTGCGACCGATTAATTGTTTTTTTTTTTTTCGAAAATAAGAATTTTGAATATGGGGAGAGACACGATTTATCATGTGTAAACGCTAACACTTAATACGCTAAATATGAATAAATAATAACGATTAACGAGTAATCGAGGGAGGAAATGAAAAAAAAACAAAAAAATACTATTTAATAACGATGCTAAATAATGATAAAAATAAAAGACGATAACAATAATGGTTACACGAACGATTATTATTGTAATAACGATTAATACTTAATAACGATTAATACCTATAACGATAAATGTATCAACAATAATAATACTAATAATAATAATGAATAATAATAATAATGATACAACAATAACGATAATATGGATTACCATTGAGAAGTTCGTCAGGCCCCGATCGTCGCCGAAACCAAAATTCGTGGCGATTTTTTTTTTCGTTTTGTCTTGTCTTTTATTTCGTTTTGAATCTTTCGTTGTCGCCTTTCTTTTAGTCATACATACATGACATACGGACAAATTTATACATCTATATATATGACGACATCACACGTATGTACATTCAAAAAACACAAAATGATATACTTGTATAGTTGTATTCACGCGGAGCTTAAAGATTAGGAATGGATTTATTTTTTGATTTTGACAATTTTTTTGTAACTTCTTTCTCCCTTACAAGAACTATCTCGGGCGTGTTCGTGAAACTTTTTAGAAAACGAAACGATCTAGGGATCGATCGATCGCGCGAGACAATCGTGTGCCGCGGGGAATGATTTTGGATTTCCAAAAAAAGACAGTCAAGAACGGGAAAAAAGGAAAAACAAAAAATACGCGTATTTTCTCAATATTCCATCAGTACGCGCGTACCTTCCTCGTCGTCACAATTTTCATTTATCTTCCACGAATCGTCGCGACATTTTTCTCGGTGCGTAAAATCAGCCATTTTGAAAAAAAAAGGTTGAAAACGCGGCGCAAATCGTCTTCCCGCAATTTCGATTTCGATTTCGAATTGTCGCCGAAGAAGGGTGTGCCACCCCTCCCATCTCTTCGACTCCACCCTGGTATTTTGGGAGATGCTGATTTTGATGCTTCGATGAATTCGAATGGCGGGTTTTTTGAATGTGATTTTGTTTTTTTATTTTTTTGTTGAAGATCGATGACAAACGGAGGTGGGCACACCTCTCGCACTAATCGTTAACTCTTTAGGACGTAGCGCGTTACATTAATTAAGAGAACCCGTGGTGGCGGATTCAGAGCGGGTGAAGTCCGCGATGACTTCTTTCTCGAGGATTGCTCGCTTGGGCCGCTCCTACTCCCGCCCACTTTTTGACTCATTAAACGTGCAACTAATTAGGTAAGTAATTAAAGTAACTCTAGATAGGTTTTTCGCCGATTGCGGTACCCTCCCCGAAGCCGGCGACTAACGATTTTTTTTTTATTGGGCGTACTCCAATTTTATTTTTTTTTTTTCCCTTAAAATTGGTACCATCAAACATTTCACTGGAGTTTTTCAAAAATAGTTCTTTGAGGCGTTCCAAGCTTTTTTTTTTGTTGAACGAAAGTCTGCAGGGGGCGGTTTCGCAATTGTAAATTCGCTCAATCGTCAGAAGGCTCAAAGGGATGACGAAACAGTTGAAAGGGGTAAAAACTTTCGAATAGTCAAAAATCGACAGTATCGTTTCTTATCAATGGATCTTGGGGTGATCTTTCCTGCTTACCGGTGGGACTCATGCCCTTTTCGGATGCGGGACCATCCATATAAGAGAAGAGTCCCCGGTACAGAATTTCAAAACTTTCATAATTTCATTAATCAATTATATGTTTAAAACCTTTTTCTCATTGGATCACTCATTTAAACTTTCTCCCTTTTCATATTATTAATTTTTCAAAAAAAAATATATATATTTTTTTTAACGAAAATACAGATTTTAGAATTGCGCTCCCCGCCGGCACACAACACACCAGACTACACAATACACGGCAAAAAACTTTCTACTCGTTAAGTCACGTGTAAAAGTTAAAAAGTATGACGTCACGAAAAATGCTCGAGTATTTTGATATTCAAATCAAAAAATCCACGAGATTGATGCGTCATCCAATTGTCATTTATTTTATTAACCAAAGTGCGAATGTGCGTGCAAAGATAAAGAGACAGCCTATAGCAAAGGTAAAAGGTCAAGGTGCGACTGTTCAGGATTAAAATGAAAAAAGAACGAATATCCTTCACCTTTGATAGCAGTGATTAGCTAATAAAAGGCATTTTAAATTACGTACGTTGCATTACGTAACGTATTATTATACATAACGAGTACGTAAGCGCACTTTCCTCGTACGAATAGGATTATTAATAACAAGCGCCATTGTTTAAAATTATTCTCTCAAAATCTAGGCGTTAATGTAAAACGCGTGTTTTGCCAACGAAAAACATGGAGGACGAAAGGAAGCGTGAAAAAAATGCAAAAATGAAAGAGGCGCAAAAAAAAATTATAAGTAGAGCGCGATTTGAATTCTATCACGATTTACGAAATATTTCGACACATTTCATCCGTGTATTTAGACGATTTTAGAAATGACAAAAAAAAGTACGAGCCATTTTTTCGGATTGCGGTTGTTGAATTAATCAGTGAGGAAGAAGGCGAAAGAAGTGTATATTAATTAGATAACTATCGTATGTCTTCCTTGGAGTACACCGAAACGCACTATCCTCGTTCGCACTCGATTGGCAGCCATACTTTTTTTGGTCTACTTTCGAATTTTCCTTTTCATTATGTCAATTACCTTAAACGTGTACATAGAGAGATACTTCCAAATAAATTTAATTTAGTATTAAATTCGGTTAAATTAAAAAAAAAATTGTTTTTCTCAAATTTTTAATTTTTTTTTTTTCAAAAACTTCAACGGCCTTTCGTTGGTTCACTAGCAGCCAACCGAGCGCATAGTAGATTGAACGACGATGACAGCGTTGGGAATGAGTTAACCTAAAAATAAAAAAAATAAATAAAAAAAAATAATAAAACAGCTTACCTAATAAATAATCGAATACAAAACGTGAATAAAGCAGAGGAGTGAGAGAGAGAGAGAGAG
>JARPRG010000270.1:2278091-2320817 GCA_031001745.1 Hartigia nigra
GTCTGTTCGCGTTCCCGTCAAAGTAGTTCTCGCTGGATTACACTATTTGCCGGTCCCTTACTCCGACCCTCTCTACCGCAACCTGCAGCCTGAGCGTCCGTGCATTTCCGCAACCGTTCGCTCTCGTTCATGCATCCAGTTGCGTTTTTCAGTTTTACGCGCCCCCAAAAATTGACGTTTTCGGTCACATTTGTCGATTTTACGCGTCCCCAAAAATCGAAAGAGTAAGAGAGAAGGCAGATGAAAAAATTAGTAAATAAAAATTACTCGATATCTTCAGTAAAATTATAGAGATGAAAAGAAAAAATGATTGATCCTTATAAAAGTCTGATACAATAAAACGTGTCAGAGTATCTCCAGTGCTACTGTAACAATATATCAGACATACGGAATGAGGGATACAGAGATCCATAGGGATGCTGCGAGGATGGTTTAGCAATTGAGAAAAGAACGTAAAGAAGATATCCGTATATTTTTATTTATCAAGTTTTATTATCTCTGTCACCACTCACCTCGCTTCTTCTCTCTAGTTTTTTATGTCGGCCGTTCTCTGCTACACCATCACCATCGTCAGCAGCCACTACAATACAGAATGAGACTTATTCCATCTTCCCACGAGAGTGCAGCCATCTTTTCACTATATTACAAATAGATTATCCACACCTCTCGGTGCCTTTACCGTGTTACTTAACGGATTCATGCTCGAAATACTTTAACCCCAGGGTGATAATTGACTGAGCTGTTATCTGGAAGCTGGATACATAATGTTACGGTAACTTTTCGATACGGTTACGCAAGGATCTCGTGACTGGTTCTTCTTAGGAAGAAGATTTAACCTACGTCGTAAAAACATCTTTGACGAAAAAAACATTAATATCGGGCCAATGAAAGTAATCGTATCTTTGCAAAAAGAAAAGCAGTCTGACGTTAAAGACATGAGTTAACATTGAAATTTGGCAAACTCGTAAGATAATAAATAGAGTAACAGATCCTTTGATACGTATCATTGATTTGATAGAAAACATAAAATTCCTATATAAACGATGAATAGTTTATGTCGGTCTCACTCTTACGCATGTGAACGCCCATAAGACTGTCTCTCTCGCACTCACGTGCGGTATAGAAAACTCGGAAAATCTGAAAAGACCCACCGGACCTTCGCCTGATCAAACGTATTTGGACTGTCTCACTCAAGTATCGCTTGCCAATCGACGTGTCTGTCTCTCTCGCACTTGTGTTATATCAAATCGCCTCGTCTCTCTCGCACTCATGGATGGTATAGGAAATTCACAAAATCCAAGGCCTGGACCTTCCTTTCATTGCGACTGGTATACGGAACACCTTGGATGTGAAAAACTCTGTGAAATTCAAATTCTCGCGTTTACTTCAATTCGCTGGTACTCGTATACGCGAACACTTTTGCCTTTACTGTGCATACCAGGTATACGTAAAATTGGCATTTCTTTCCGTTTCACGAAATTTCCCAAAGTTTCCTTTGAGATTCCCTCAAGGAATCTTGTAGCGTGTATGCCTTGGCGAACACGTCTGACTTGCGATTTTATTTCTGGTGTTGAATTTTCAACCAGGACTCCCAGTGGCGGACGGAGTACAGAGACTCTTTCATGCAGCCTCTCGTATTACGGATAAAAGGTGCACCCTGTCTATAAGTCTATATAGTGCAGTACAGATCGAATAAAAAAAAATATGTAGAGTGACGTAAATCGTAGCGAATTAATTTTTACTTAGAATTATCAATCTTGATGTTCCTAGCTAATTTATCAGACCACCTTATAACGCTCTAAGATTTGTATCCAGTCCAAAGTTCCCGGAGCCTTTTTGTTCGCGTTTACTTGTTACTTTTCGGGGATGAAATTTCTCACGCGTTATCAAATGGTACTTTGAGGGTGGGGGATCGCCTACGATAAGACTCCAACTCTAAGGAAGATGCTTTGAAGCGTGAAGGAATCATTTGAATCCTTAGATCAGAGCAACGATGGTTAATCGTTATTAATGACTGTTTCGTTGGCACTTGCCCACCTGCCTTGATACCAGCCTGGTTACAATGTCTTTCTTATTGGACAATCCTTGAAATCTCACTTAACGGATCGTTGACGGAAATCAGGGACTCTTATGGGTAAAGATGATTTTTGATGATTTTATTAAAAAAGTCTTTTATTTTAAATTAATATTCATTTTCGTAACTCAGTAACAGCTCTAGCAGGGAAATCGGGCAAGAGTATGTGCTGTCGCAATCTTTTTTTGTTTTGTATGCCATGTCGTACTCGTCCATTGGATACATTCTGTGCGGTAGATTCCTTTGTTGTGAAAGAAAGAAAAAAAAAAAAAGAAAAAAATTAAGGAATAAAATTGATCGATTTTTGTTATTCTCAGGGATGCTGCGTAGAAGTAGTGATAGATACTAACGTTAGGATAACCCTTAAAATGTCCTCGAAGAAAGATACGCCTGGTGGATTAAGGGTCGATCTGGCCTCGCAGATAGTTCTTAGAATACAGTCTTTCCCTGGTAAGCCCTGGCTACAAAAAATGTTAATAAGAATATAAAATTTTATAAGAAAAAAAAAAAAAATGTAGATACTTTCTCAAAATTGTATCGATACCATTAATCGCGATTGGTCTATTTACTTTGTGCCTCCAGGTTAGCGTGAAATTTCTATCCCTAACCAGTGTTTACTGCCAATCGCAAGTTTATCTAATTGAGTAAGTTAGATAATAACCACCATCCTAAGCAGTGGTACCAACCTGTTCAAAGCTAACTCGAAATTACTGTACAAGTCCCGTTTGTGGCGTCTGTGCCATAATCGAGATGGCGATGACCTCACTCTGGGTGGAGGTTTAAGGTCAGACTGACTTGGGATCGGCCAAACGACATCAATTTCAAAATCGAGATTCCACGCTTTTATTGTTTCAACTTCTATAGCCTTTAAAAGTTGCAGGGTTGCCTGGCGAAAAAAAAAACAAAACAATACTCGTGAAGAAAGACTAATTAAATGTTAAATTTTAGTTAACAACAATATCTAAGACTTACGACAAAAGTACTGCCTTGGGGAAAGGTCAGATATCTTTTTTTCCTAGACAAGATCCCAGGATGTCCTAATCTCTTTGATGTACGTAACGTGACATTCACAGGACACACTTCTTCTGTCACGCCAGAATCACCACTCAGAATGATAAAAAAACAGACATAAACCAATAATCTCATTTTATATCACAATAGGAATTTTAAGTTTTTTGATGTTCTTTCCTATTTTTATTACTACAACAAAAATGTCCTTGGATACGTGATATAATATAAACGCACACAGAATTAAAAAAACGTCACTAATTCCCTATAGCTTCACAAAATCATCTTTCATTCGGGAGCTACTTTTCAGAGTCGTAACTGTGAAGATGACTACAACAGAAGTAAAACTTCCTTTGAACTGTTTAACTTTTATATTATCATTTTTTTCTCCGTGTTCTCGTTTACTCAGTCTAACTATGACGATACTGCAAGAACTGCTACTAAGACGGATTTGTTAACCGTTACGAATGCTCTAAATAGAAAGAGTAAAAAACCAAGAGAAAAAACAAAATTTGCAAAAATTATTATATCGTCTTCTAAGATCAATAAACTAATTTCCGAATCATCGTAATCGTTATAAGGAAAACCAAGCAAGTTTCCAAACAATAAAATACTCAACAAATAACACGTGGCTCTGCATACAATTTTTCTGATAAAGTATTGCACGTGCATGGTTTTGCACTGATATGTATTTTATTTTTTCTATTGCAGTACATATGACTTTGACTACGTGTAAAGCCACGTGCGATTTACTAAGGTTTCCATTGTTTTTAAACTGTCAGAAAAACGCATGGAACTCGTGAAGATCGACTATACGTATATTTTCATATGTCTACGTATAGGCATATTGCGAAACATATTTCGCTAGACTGTACTGTTTATGCATAGAGGAGGCTTTTGGTACAGATTGCATAATTCAGGAACAGCGTACAGCCACCCGAGAAGCTACCTATAAAGATACCCATATAGTCCATATATATGTATATATATATTTATACTTCATACATATCTATGCAAACATGGTCCATGGCCAGAACGTCGAGCTAGCGCTAACGATGATTAATGCAAACTTCACTCACAGCAGACACTTTAGCTCTGGAAGACATACACTCCTTGCGCGAAGATAAGGGATACCCTTTGTGATAAGGTTATGTCAACTTAATAGCATTAGCACAATACGGAAGATCCATTCGGTCGAACGAGTGCTGAGTGCAATATTATGTAAAAATATATACACTTGACTATACTGGATAAAAGGAACAATGGATTTGATAAGGTCGTATCTCTTTTTATTAAAGTTTTATTTATTTCTTCCTTTTTTATTAAAAAATATATCCTTCGATATAATCGATTGCTTTATTATAGGTTCTCTTGACAACTCGGATACATTCGGTCGCAATCGGCTGTGTCCGCTCTTTCGTACTCGGTTTTAGGATCGTCCTCGTAAGATCCTTCGGGTAGACTGAAACGTGAGAGATTTAACGTTAGGCTTTAGATTATAAGAAAATTTGGGCGAATTTCGTAGCGCACCCTAAATCAACGACAGGTAGTATACTGTAGCATTTCCATAGCGTCATTGGTGATATATGTACCGGATTATTCAGTACAAACGTAGCCACCCGAAGTGAGCGCGCCCATTTGATTTTTATAGTGAAGCCACGTGTTCAAGTTGGTACGTTCGGGCTGAATAAACCGGGGTGTACCGTTGGTATAAATTTGTTTCTTGATATAATATATATGGTATATGTATAAAGAAAGACTTACGTGAAAATCGAGTGGAGAATTTCGCGCATGAAGGGTCCTGTACCGACGTCGGATTTGTCGCGTTTCGCCGCATTGCAAATAGCCTTAAGCACGCAAGCTTTGCCGTCCTTTCCCTGTCTGTTGCGGTGACGTCGAGGAGGATCAAATAAATAAACAGAACGAAATTACAAGCACGGTTTGCATAATATAAATATAAATAAAACAGAGTCCATCTCTCATGTGAATCAGCCCTAAGGATGCTTCGCATAGGTGTGCGGAGAAGATAAAAATACGATGGAAAATAAAGAAGCGGACAACGATGTATATCGTATAAATCCATCGCGTTGTGAATGAGCTCATAAATATTTGGACACGCGTGAGTATTATTTTATTCGTAATAAAAAAATGATAGAGCAGTTGTCTGGTTTCTTAACAATACAATAAGGGATGTCTTGCGAGATTAGAATGAGTGGTTAGGTTAAGTTTAACTGTCGATTAACTTTGGATTAGATGATAGGGTTGCTCAATTAATTAGCCACGACCGGCAAAGTGGCAACAACCCGAAACTATTGTCTTGATCTCACGAGCTTTTATACGGGAATAGCTCGTCGATACTCGGCAGCCATTCTGGGTCGGCAGTGAGTCTGGGAACGGGGATGATTGGGTTAGGTCGCGTTTACAACCCCATTTAAGATAGATAGATAGATAAGAATCCATTCTATCTTCTAGATTTTTCTACGCTATTTTTTTCCACATATGTATACTCACGTTTTCAGCATTAATTCCATTTTGTGATAAAGCTCCCTTCTACTTCTACGATGATAGACTTCTGCTGGTTTTCTAAAAGGCACTGAATTCTTATGCGGTAATGGCCAAGCTAAACCTGCCGTTACGCCCATTGTGAAGACACCTTGAGGTTTTGTATAAGTACCAATAGTCATGCAGTATATGAGCTGGATTGAAAAATAAACTTTTTTTTTTAATTTTATTTAGACAGATGTGTTTCATTAGATTAGGTTAGATCAAAGATACCTTTATAGACTTACCTGTACGTTACTACCTTGTGGGAAGATTAGGAATCTTTTTGTATCAGTTATTTCTCTTCTGGAACGTTCTATTGTCGTGTTTAGAAATTGAACGGTTTGGGTGCTCACTGTTATTCGTGAATTGAAGTCAAAGTTCAAGAGACATAGGAGGATAACGATATCGCGCGGTGACATTCTAATTATTGTTAATTAATAATTGAATTAGTAATCATTAGGTTTTACGATTAACCTATCTTTAATCGACCTCTCTATTTCTATGACGGACTTTGAATTCTGTGACGAGTCGTCTGTCACGGTATTCTATCGTTACTGATTCTCTCATCCAGTATTAATGGTACAGTTAGAACATGGCGGGGCAGAGTGGAAGGGAGATAGATACGTTCATAGGAAACATGTTTCAAACTTGTTAAATGATCCCAGTTGACGTTAAGTGGTTCTAACAATGACTTAACATCCGTTACTTAAAGTCCCAAGCGAAATGGGATCAAGTTTCGCTAGTGTGGCGCCATCTGGATTAGGGCGTAATTTTTACGAGGAATCTAACAGTGACCTAGTAGTAGCGCTGGACAGTGCTGTCCTTTAGGGGGACTCGAATAAAATATCCTAGGGCTGAAAAGGGGAAGAAACAACCAGTCTCGTAGAAATCCTTACGATGGAGTGAGGTAAAGAATAGTCACGGGTTCGATTCCAAGGGAGAGATTAATTATTTTTTTTCTTATAATTAATTCAAAAAATTTGTACTCAAAGCTTTTTCTATTGTCTTTATGTAATTCTAATTATTTGATTTATTTTTTATTCATTAATTTAACCTAACTCGTTAATCTTATTCGTATCGGTGAAGTTGCCAGCGAGACAGCAGCGTCTTGCGGCAAGTTCACCGTCTATATTTTAATGTTCTTTAACACAGGATACTTTTTCATTTTCGTCCCCTGTCTTTGGATTTTTTTTGTTAGAAAAATAACTGAAAGGGGAAAAAGGAAAAAGTATTCGTAATCCTTGCTGTCCGCATGGCATTTTTAAAAATGCCAATTTTCGTACGACCACGAATTTTTCAAATGTCAACGACAAGATCTTATAATTGTTTTTTTTTCTTTTCCTTTTTTTTTGGTTTCATTCAAAGAGTCAAGTTATACACCGAGTGCTTGCAGTCTGGATAGAGCTCGGTGCAATTTTCATTCGACCCATAGGCCAGATCGTAATTCTTCTGCTCGATCGATTCAAATCTCCCGCCATCCTTTGGTAGACTGTAATAAAAAAAAGGTACGATTTCGTAAAACGTGTAAAAAATATAAACTAGCCACACTAGTCCGTCCTATCGAAAGTAACGAGTATCACCTCGTACACGGGATACTCACGTGAATACAGCGTGTAATAATTCCTGAAGAAAGGTACCCTGTCCAATTTCCGAATTTGGCCTCTGGCCAGCCTCGCAGAGAGCCTTCAAAACACAGGATCGTCCGTCGAGTCCAGCCCTGTAAAGCAGGAAGGAAAAAAAACAGTTTTACGTAAAAGCAAAAGAAAACCATAGTAGTGAAAAGACTTTGCTAGTCTGCAAAAAATGGATAGTGTTGCAAAAAAAATATAATATCAAGTTTCGCATGAGAGACGTATTTGAAAAAATATAATGCAAACTCAGACCCTACTTCTTTTGCATAAAGGGGGTCAATTAAGGGTGGATGAACAGCGACACGTTTTATAGGTCATCCCCTATGGGACTCACGAGTCCTATTGCCTATTTTCCAAAACTATATATATATATATATATATTTGTATTATATGTATATCTGTACTATATATATATATATATAAGCCTAGGCAAGAGTCTTCGGGATTCTATGCTATTTACTACAGAGCTGTGGCGGGAGGGGGGACGGGCGGTAGTTAAGGGTGAACAAGGGATGTTACCATTTTTCGTCCCTGTATTTTGATCGCTAGTGTGTCAGAGAAGGACAATTCCTATGGCAAAGAATATATTCGAGCCCTTGGGATGCTCTTTCACGGTGCAGGGGGTGGTTATGGCTTTCGGAAAGGCGTATAGGAACTCCTAAATAATAAAAAGAAAAAGGGAACGGAGAAGTTAGGGCGGAGGAAAAAATTATATGAAAGTGAGAGAAATGACGATAAAACGGATAAGGGATGAAAATAGAGAGACAGGGTTAAACAGAAACAAAAAAAAACAAGTATTACAGTATAAATAAGGTGAACAAACAAGGACGTTATTCCGAGACACCCTTAACACTTCGCTCAAAGGGGTTGCTTTTTTTCATCCTTGTAAGTAAGATCGTTGCGATATTTGTTTGCAATTTTTTTTCTTGGACCTTGAATCATCCCCTATATATTCCCAACGCCCCCATCTCCTTTTTGTATTTTTTTTGTTTGTTTTACGTCTGGCTTTATGAGGTGTAACAATATGAAATTTTTACGATTTAAAGGATGAAGAATGGACTAAATTTTGAATTTTTCTCAAATACCATCGTTTTTTTATTGCATGCACGGAATATGGGAAAGCGTAAATAAATTGGTACTCACGACTTTAAAAATGCTTCTATTTTTGGATACACAACGCTCCTCGTACGTCTGTGTAATAAATCTGGAAATTTTTTTTCCAATTTACTTGGCAATTCCCACGCCATTGCGGCCGTAAGGCCCAAAACAAGATCACCGTCCCTGCCGTATGCTCCTATCGTGAGACAGTATACCAACTGTGGTATATTCAAAAGAAAAAAAAACATTTTTTGTAGTAAAAAATAAAAAAAAATCCTCCATTAGTTAGAGTCCAGCGTCTCAACGCAGTGTCAATTATTATCAAAATGGCGGATATCGTTGCGTTCCCTCGTATCTTACCTGTATATTGCTTCCCTGGGGAAATATCAGATAGCGCTTCTGTCTAGACAGAACGCGACCAGCTTCCTTGTCAGACTCGTCGAACTTTTTTGAAAAGTCTTGAGGGACCGTGGATACCAATACAAAATTTAAACACGTCACTGTTAAGAGAATGCCGAAAGTCCTTGCTTTTCTTATCATTTTTTTTTTTTTTTTCCACCTGCGAATGTACCCTTATCACCTCCTACGGCAACTTCTGAGTCCTTCCTGAGTGATCCTTCCTACGATATTGGTAATTTTCAGTTGATTATTTTTCCTTTTTTTTTTAAAGCTGCAAAATGGAGACCACGCCGCAGAAACACGTGTTACAAGCAGCGTATTGCTCGCAATACTGGATATAAGAATTACCCCTAGCGCAACGTGTTACCGATAACGGTCTCAAAAATCCATCGTAACGGTAACCACGACCATTTTACATATATATATTTTTTCCCTTTCTTTTTCCTCGCTCCTACCACCTGTATTTCTATCTCTCTCTCTTCTCTGGTATTCGTATTGAGCTGCTTTATTGACACGCGTCTAGTTAATTGCACTTGTAAATAATACTATTCAGCTGGGACTTAATGGTTGTTTGAACTGAGCCTATTAAAAAGTGTCAGCCCCCATCTGAGTAATTCTTCATTGGTTTATTACGACCTACATTTCGTATCCATGCTTGCCACTACGAATCCTCCTCCTCCCCCGTCGCCCCACCAACTTTTCATTATACGAATATGAGAAAAGAAAGAAAGAAAACAAAAAAAGATGGAACGTCGAGTCTGAGGAGCGACGCAAAATTATTTGGCAGAGTTCCCTGCATCGCCTTTGGGGAAAATTTGCTAGGGATTTTTATTTTTACCAAATTTTTCACGAATTTTCACAACGCAATGGAAGGACCAAGGACATAGAAAATCTCATACGTTACTCTTATTTACATTTGACCGTTGCCCTCGCCCCACGCCTTATCGTAGTGATATTAATACGAGAGATACAAAGCTTCTCAAAGGCAATTAGAATTGTCACTAGATATATTGAATTATGTCGAGGAACGAGGTTGGCATTAGTTAAGGGTTGTACGGTGGTCGAGGGTGAAGAGGCTTGTCCTGGAATTTAATACCGGACCGAAAAGTGCTCAAAGGGACGTGAAGAGGACAAGGTAGAAGAAGCATGGAATTGTAGGAAGGGAGGTTAAAGGACGTAGAAGTGGGTTTTGCACGGTTAAAATAATGTATAGGGGTTAGTGAGGGTTGCCGAGTATTTTTCTATACAGCTTCCGTGACAAAGACTGATCGAAGTTAGGAGCAACCCCTAAAGTTTTCCCTTCGACCCCCCTCGGGGGAAATCCCCTATTTTCCCTAACGTTATTATTTTCACTAGTATCCATCAGTCGATTTTTTCCAAATTTTCCGAAAAATCCATGCCCCCCGCCCTGCCCCTCTACCTCCCATGAGACTGGACACACACAGCCCTTAGTACATCATTTATTATCATCCCTCCCATTTAGGGTGTCGCTCCTACGACAATTCTTTTTACTTGGAGTCAAACTTAACGAAGTGCCTGTGAATGGGTATTGAAAAAAAAAATACAGGAAAATTAAAAATTTTTCCTTTTTTTTCGCTTTTTTTTATATCGATTACATACTTATATATATATAGGTATGATCCATTCTTTTTATAAAGATACCCTTTAATTTTCTTTGATCGTGACGTATACATGCCGCCATCTTGTGTCGTCCAGCGAAACTCAAAATTTACCCAATCCCTGAACGCTGTCCAACTCCAAGGGACAATAATCCCTGTAATAATCGCATTCGAGCGGATCCACGCTCGATGTAGAATTTCCGTCGAACCTAGAGAAATGGAAATTTCAATAAAATTAGCCAGTTAGCGTCTTTTGTGCACAGAGTTAAATATCAGGGATGTTTTTCTGGTTACGTAATTACTCACCCTATTATCAATTTAAGTATTTTCGCCATGACGCCATCGTGCTCCCTGACATACTCCATTGCCTGGCAAATATTCTTAAGCAAGCACGTCTTACCGTCGAATCCATGACTGCAAGAAAAAAAAGAAAATAATGAAAGAAAAATAATATTAAAAAAAAACCCGCGACAAAGCCACCGTCTTCAGTTTCAATAGAGCGACTTTACCGCAACGGTGTGGGTTGTAATATTTCGTCGCACAATAAAAATAAAAATAATCCTACACGCCAACTGCAGAGGGTGACTGCGAATAACACGGCATTGCACCATTGGCCCATTCAGACTACTTGGTAGCAGCCATTGGTGCAACCCTCTCATCCCCCAATGGAAAATCTTCTGGCATCGAGAAAACATCCCCTTTGCTCCTCCACACCTCTTAACCCTTGGTCGTTTGGTGCCTCATCTCTTTCTTTACTCCTATTTACATCTTGCTAGATTTACCGATCTAATCATAAGTCATCAGTATCCGCACACGACACGGAACTCAAGTTATTCACGAGTCGTTCGATCTTCCATTACCTGTCGTACATGAGCTCGGCAATTTCGTGAAGTTCACTCGCTGAGCGGGAAATTCGAAATCCTGAACCAGTCGGTAATTTCCATACGAGCTTAAAGCCGGATGCCTGAGCGAAGAGGGTCGTATATGGTAACATGTTCAATTTGTAGTTGATGCGATACTGAAAATATATTTATATAATACAGATATGTGGATACATCTTATTTGAGAGAAAAAAAATTATAGGGTTTTTGAAATATTTTTTATGTCCATCTTCATCATACTTTTCTATCTATCTCTATACACCTTCAATAAGAAATGGCAATGGCGGCAGCACCGATCCTCCGTATTAAATTGTATCGAACCCTGCCGCAAAACGCGGGACTTGTCGCCTGGAACTGGCAAGACCATTTGTCACGCCAAGCCACCCTTGCCTCCGATCTAAATACGGCGTAGAGTCTGAGCTCCTTCGGGAACTGCTTCAACCCCATGCATCCCTTAGCTATATATAATTATCGAACCTATTAGAGCCTTGGGCGAATATTAAAGGGACCAAAACTAAAGTACACTGTACACGTCGGATCCTGAAATATACAAGTAAATAAGTCATTAATACTCACGAACATCGTGCTGCCTTGTGGAAAGGCAATGACCCTCTTGGCACGATGATTTCCTCTCACGTTACTCAGTAATAACATAAGACCCAAAATGAGGGCCTTGCGGTACACAATTTTCATTTCGTGTCACTACGGGTACTCTTATAAAACGTTTTTCTTGTTCTTGCAAAATTTATCTATACAGTCGCACATTTTATTTTGAAAGAAAAAAATACTACTCGAAGATGCTGGAGATGTTATTTTGTTTCATTGATTTCATTGTATGGCTACTTTAAGGAAATCAGTACCTACAGTTTCTTTGTGCAGTGTCAGATGGTTAGTGACTGACTGACTGACTTATACGTTTTCTTAAGGTAACAAAATTCCCCAGGATATAGTGACAAACGGGAGTTACTGTGCCTTGTGGAACATTTCATATATCCTGCAACTGTCTTTTGTTTATGATGTCATTAGCGCTTGGACTGGATGATCCTGTCGTTCGTTCTCATTAGACACCCGGTAGAGAAGGAGAGTAAATACGAGTTGTGGAGGATAGGATTGCGGTAGAATAAGAGAGAGAGAGACAGAAAAAAGGAGGAGAGGGAGAATTCAAGACAGATATACAGGCTGTTTCACCTAAGGTGGCTTATTATATTTTGGTGGGTATATATCAGTTCAGGGTTAAAATCAAGAGCAGGTTTGACACGTCAGCTGAAACAGACTGTATATGGACCGTTGAACTGGAGGCTGCAAGCGGCCATTCTCGGTATTACTGATAATTGCCTCGTGAATTTCAAGACGAATGACGTCAATTCCGAAAAGTGATTTAATTCTTAGTGCGAGCACTCCCTGGAGAGAGTATACTGACATAGGTACCAATCTTGAGAAAAGGAAGTTTCCATGGGGATGATAGTTGGTCCTGAAGGGTTGGTAGGATATAATAGGCTGAGATAAAGTGGAGAGGCTGATTAATGATCAGCCGTGATGATCTAAGTGGAAATAGTTAAAACTAAGTCAGACTTAATTGTCACCTATTTATTCACGACTATTTAATAATAATAATTGTAACTTTATTTATCAGGGCTTTTACAAGATTGAGGTATAGAACAAAAATATAGGGTTTTTATTTATTGTTTTTTTAATTGAAAAATAGTCAACGGACTCCATTGGTCCTCTCATCCTGGACCAAGGATCTTACTGATATTATCAAGAAGACCGTATCCATCGGGACAAGAGGAGTAGATCCTTCGGCAATCATCCCCTCGATGACCAGCCTGATGTGCTACCAGATAATCATCCCCTACCGAAGAGTCACCACCGTAGTTGGGCCTGAGTAATACGGCAAACCTTTTAGTACCCGCATATATTGAAAGGTAGCGAAGGGATGATTCAGGATTCGAAAAATCCTACGACTTACGTCAGCAGAACGTGGAGAAGTTCGCCGACCAGACCTTCGTCCCTTAATGGAGTCTCGGCAGCCTCGCATATGCTTCTCATCAGGCAGTCCTTACCGTCGACACCCCCTCTTTTATTTTTTTTTAAGTAAAAGAATAAGGGTGAGAAAAGAAGAACATAGAAAACAGATATGAAAAGTTATATATAATATTAGTAAAAAGAAAATTTTGTAATTTGACATCTGTCATGATATTTTTTGGAAAATTTTCAATATTTTTTTTTTTTTTTTAATATGAAGAACGACTTTTTTATTTTACATTAATTGTATTATATTTATACGTGCATCGTATTGCTATATATATTACCTTTCTATCTCGTTCTCGATATAACGATATATCATCGATCTCTCGTCCTTCATCGATCGACGCTGACGTCTCCTCGACACCGTGTCAAAATAATTTGTAAAGTACGATGTGTTATCAGGCAGTGGATATTGAAATTGAATATTTTGACCGTAAGCCAGTATCTTACCACGGATCGATATAGGTACGGCTACGCTTATGATAAGCTGTCAGAAGAAATATTTCGATTAATATAAATAGAAGATCAAGTGAGTCGTCTTGAAAATCTTAAAACGTCTAAATCCCAGTCTCTCGTGAGAATGGAATTTCGTTCTAGGTTAATAACTCCGGCATATAAGAACCCCATGAAATCCTATAGGGGAAGTGAAAAACATCAAGGAAACCAAGAAAATGAAGAAACCGAGTGAAGTTCATCGGGCAAAGTAGGTTCAACGATAAACCAACGTTTCCCCCTTTTTTTGGAATAAAAACCATCGAGGAGCTTGCATATAAAACGATAGTAGGAATAACAGAATAGGATTTCTCTTGAAGTTCTTGAGTTTCTCTTGAACAAGGAAGAACTATACTTTGCCAAAAAGGTTAGAGTAAATGGAGTGACCTAGCTACGTATACGAGGTCGATGAACTGGGGCAAATTAGAGGGTGAAAATTATGAACGATGAATTTAAAAAAAAAGAATAAGGTATTGATAATGGCGTAGTGTACGTAGATAAATGTAAGGGTAGAAGAAGTCGAAGGAAATCTAAGCACTTTTATTTTTTACTTGCAATAGAAACTTCTACGAACAAGCCAGCCAACGTGAATGCCAGTAGATTCAGTATGGATATATATAGAAAAGTAGAGGGATCTCTTCTCCATATTTCAACTTTTGGAATTCCGCTTACCCCCTTACTGGCTTGGCGGGTTCTACGCGAAAAACTACCCTGATATTACCCTGTCGTAAAAGTTTTTCTGTTTTTTTTTAAACCCACGAGACCCCCTGACTGCCTCAGACTTCCTTCCTCTAGAACGACCCTCCTTAGTTGTTGGTAATGGTAGCCGCGACGAATAGGGGTTGAAAAAGAAGTACTGGGTATCACTCGGAGGGATGTGAGTATCACTAGAGATACATACGAGCTTATCAACGAATTGATTGATTTTCTTAACGTCGAGACTTTCAACCCTGTTGAATTTTTCTCTCATTGGCTTTCATCCCCTTTTTATTAGCTGCCGTTGATATAAGGCCTATAGGTCTTCTTTGGTGAAGTATAAGGGATACGGTTGGTAACTACATTGCTTTGGTATAGTCAGTGCCCGCGGCGAGATTTCTTGGAAAATCGTTTGATCGTCCACAGACAATTTTCTTTTTTTATCTTTTATTTTTCCTTTTTCCTTTTTTCCCTCGCTCGATAACAACCTCCACGCTTTCACAGCATCCCCATGGAATATTATGGGAAATGTGGGTCGGCACTTTTACTATGGTCGAGTCAAGAATGGCTTAACGAGAATGGATGCACTGTGGGGAACTGTAAAAAGTTACTAGAGTTTCCGTCCACAAGAAAAAATATTTTCTATTATTCCTAAGGATTTTATGAATTGCGGTAATTTTTCTATACAGTAACCTACGTATAACTTGAGTTCGTTTATTTATTTTTGTTTTTCGAAATTAATTCGAAATTTGATTTTAACGAGGAAAAAAAGAAGTCTGCCTACGTATCAGTGCAATGCGCTTGAAACCTCTAGGGGGTAACTTATCCCACGTGAATATTTCTGTAAATACCTTCACAGTCCCACCATAGGGGTAGACAAGGGGCGGTGGATATAAAATCTGCCTCTCCACCCTCGAACCATCCCCATTTCCAGCTTGATATAGGCAAACCAGACCGAGTAAAACCACAGAGATAACCACCCCTATATCCATATCCTGAAGAGGTAGCTGCTTTTGAGGTTAAATTCACTTTAATCCAAAATCGGAATACCGAACAACCTCTTATCGAACTGCTCGAAAAACAGATAAATACACAGATAGTACAGACATCGCCATTTTAAATCCAACAAACAAGAAAAATCCAAAGACATGAAACTCACTGTTGTCACTCCGTCAATTCCAATAGCAAGATGGCGATCGATCGAGTAAACACGTTCAAATAAAATCGTCTCGTCAGACGCTCAAAGAAAAGTGCAGCCAACGTAAAATCTCTCTACACAGTAAACTCCTTGCCAATCAGTCAGAAAACAGTCGTCGAACCACCAGCTGTTTGTACATTGAATTAACTTTATAACGTACTGTACACGGACCTGTTAACGAAGTTGTTGACTTGTTTCAGGAAAGAATTAAGGACCCGTTCAGCTCCTTACGACAGACCAATAGCAACTGAGCAGGCGTTTCTTGGTTATAATCATTTCTATGGCGTCCTTCCTTCCTTTCTTTATGGTTGCATTCGAGTAAGGGAAATAATGCCAGTAGCTGGTCTAATTTCATCGGAATTAGAATTTCACGCAAGTTAGCCATGTCCCTTGTAAGTGTTAGACGAAATCCATATGAGTATTCATTTAGACCATTACGTTCTATGGTGTCCAATATCTATAGATATTCTATATAGGTAGTAACTAAAGTCACTAGACTTTAGTCCATAGACTATAGAAACCGTGTAGAGCAGACACCGCGCACAGCCTATAGGGCCTTCCTTTCTCAAAGGACTCTACATACAAAGTCTAGGAAGTTTTGGGTCAGATAGAGAGACGTTACAAGTTCTAATACAAAGGAAACTCCTATAAGTTTCCTACTAGGGGAACAGGGCTCGGTAGTGCGACACGCTGGTGATCGGGATTTTCGACATTTAGGGAGTTAAGGGAGACGTGAATTTCTTTAGTAACTTTACAAGCATCCTTATATGAAATAGAACATAGAAATCGCCTTAGCTACGTACTACAGGAATAATTTATATTGTGCAACGACCTGTATTGTAGAATTTCTCGAACTACCTTGCAATTAGCTTTTGGAGTTTATGTGGTCGGATAATAATTTAATCGTATTTAGTGTACATATACCATTGTATTATATAACATAAGATAATAGGTATTTCAAACAATGACGATTATCACATTTAATTCACAAATATAAATCTACCCATTATACTTAATTCTACGGTAGAACTATCGCTAGCTTATTTACACGTACAAAATCGGTCGCGAAATCGTTATTTGATTTTATTTGAATTTCGTGGTTCATTAACCTCTCGCTTCGTTTGTTCGTTTTCGAATTTATCCACTCGCCAACCCTTCCCTTCTCGCTTTACGCGACGCACCAGCGTTTCTATAGACGCAGCCTTTGATCAGCCCCACTGTCACAGTCTGCCACTGTACTGCGTCATCGTCTGTATTATAACTGGAATATAGCCAAGTTAAATAAAAATCGTTATCATACCAAGCTTTGACGTCAGGTTGCTTTTGAATGTTAATTATTAGGACGATAATACTAATTGACCGAGAACTTATCGCTTTCTCTACGATTTTCCTGCTTCTCTATGAAAAATATGACGTTTAATAACTGACGAAATATTTAATCTAGGCGTAGTGATTTATGACCTTATGTATATGCGTATATACGCAGTTCGTGATGTTCCAGTATCGTTAAGCTATTAGTATTGGTATTTTGATTTTGTGAAGCAATATGCACGTACCGACTCGATTTATTCGGATTGATTTAACATAGATACGCGCGTTGGAGGTATACACTTGCACGCGTCCGCCATTGATGAAATATCGAATTACACCTGAAATACCGCTTTCGAAAATTGCTGTACGACGTAACGGAATAATATAATGGATATCGCGAAAAATTAGCAGTACTGTCCCGTCCCTTTTTTTTGTTGTCATTTTTATCTCTTTAATTGTAATTCTGAAAACTTTTCTTTTAGATTAAGTTTCATAACTGTCGTTTGCATTGATTTTATTTGACAGGAACTAACGGAATAACTTTAAATTTCCAAAGTGGTATATATGACATGGTTGGTATCAAAGGATTAATTATTTCAAGTTTTCGTGAATTTCACTTCGACGACACGCTTGCTCGCGCAGCGTCCTTAGAACTGTATACAGTGTATATATATATATATATATATATATATATTCTTCTGTACGTACCCCCAAATATAATATATATACAAATATATATATATATTTGTCTCGTAAAGATTCTCGAATGGGGGTACGTACAGAAGTGTCCTTTATCTCTAGAAACAGTACACTTAACAAGGATTTCCATGAACTTTCCTAAAGTACATAACTATACCAGTTATATTTGGTGGAGAACAAGAGGTAAATATGGATGCTGCGCTGTCTCAAAGACGTCATACTGAAATGTTCCACCGTCTCGGTATATTTCCGTCCGCAGAGTCAAGATCATTTAACCCATAAGCATGGATCTTTCTCAACTATGTATATACTGTACTGTGTACTGTTGTGTGTATATACATATATACACCCAGAGAGTAAATAGAGAATAGGAGTGTATAGACAGAGATATCGAGTCGTAACGTATATCAAGGAGAATCCAGGAAGATCGGCCGTGGTTAGGGTTCATCCCTAGACGGAAATACGATCTGGGTAAATGATTCCAGAGGTGATTCGATGCAATCGGGATAAATCAGGATGCAGTCACCTGCAGATCTACCCAATCGTTCAGCTTCCTGATACAATTTGTTGACAGCCCGGTGATTCGAATTAACCGCCTCCGGTAGATCCTCAGAAGGCCTGAATACAAAGCAATAGGATTTAACTGTCACTAGGTTGATAATTCTGTCACTAGACTCTAGGGATATTCATAGCGATGTGGTTTTAGCAAATAAAATTAATTTATATAATATTTTTCATTCAACTTACGTTAGAAGCAAATGTATGATTTCCAACAACAGATCCTTTCTAGTTCTCGCCAATGGTATTTCGGCTAATTCACAGATCGTTCGCGGTAAACATTCCCGGCCGTGCCAGCCATGTCTGAAAAATGACGAAAAGTCTGTCATTCGTCACGCTTGGCTCTTAGAGTCGACTTAACCTCTACTGTGTCACCACGCTAGTATTACAATCCGTCTGTGTTAAGATGAACGCTCGTAGTTTGTTGCGCGTCTCTCGCTTTACACTTGAAAAGTTTTCAGTGTCGACAAAAGACCAAACTCCGTCACGTTTCGACGTCGTTTTCGATCTTATTGAACAGTTTCGAAATCGCGCAATAACATTCTCGGATGTTACCATTTTTCTCTGCTACATTGTATCCTGCTTATTTGTCAACTTTACACGGAAAAACGAGATTCCTATCGGCTCGTGGACTATTGGAATTGAATTTATATTCTCCTGAGTAATTTCGACGGATTTCGAGATTACGTAATAATTTAATCAAGTAGATCATTGATAATTTTTAGCAAATAATCAAGCATTCGGTCGTTAAGGCAATGTGTAAACTTTATCTTTTGCTGTGTACTACTAAGAATTTCTGCGAAATTAATTATCTTACGTTTAAATTAATTATCGTTCTATTTATTAATTAATTCCTTTGATCCGTGAAGCGTACTTGTAATGTACATCGATCATCGTAAATTTTGTATGTTATTTCATTAGACTCTGAGCGTCTTTTGCGAGCGGTTCGTGTAATTGAAATTTTTTAATTATATTATCTGATGCTTATCGTTTTCTTTATTTTTATTATTACTTACTCATCTAGCATCCCTTCGATTTTCGTATAAACATCCTGCAGCGTTAAATCTCGTGTTTGTCTGGCTGGTATAACGGTCGGCTCGAATTGCGTGACATTGTATGGTAATTGAAAATTGAACTGAAATGCTATGGAAGATGCCACGCCTCCATGTTTCGTCGTGATTATCGGTACGGAGATTCCAAAGGTAAGCTGCAAGAGTAAATAAAAAACTGTAATTTAATTAGAGCATCGAATAGACTATTTATTTAAAAGATTTATTCAAGCTTTCGAAGTCGCAAAAAAAAGATTCGCGAATGGCACGGAAAGAGATAAATTGAATCGTGTGCAGTAATTAAATAAAACGGAGGAAAATTCACTCATTTAAATCCTCACCCTTTTTTTTTACATTTTTTTAAGTATCTTTCGCGGGTAAATTGTATGTATATTTATTATAGGCAGTAGGTCGGCAGGAAAGTTTTAAAAAGAAAAATATCTACGTAACCTACATTTGTTCATCGTCGTTTTTTCGCGTTTTTTTTTTTCCTAACAAGCCTCAACTATTTCCGTTAGTCTATCCCGTCAGCCAATCATTAAGTCCATTGCCATCAGCCATTCCCAATTCGTCGCGTACATTCGCAAAGGACAAGTGGTCGTTTTTTAAAACAATTTTTACTTCCGTTCCACCATTTTTCTTTCTCTGTGTTCCAGGCGAGTCTTGATTTCTCAGTTTTTCTCTTCGGCCCGTAAAAGATTATGAATTCAAGTTAAACAAACAACGCCGTCTAGTTAAAAAACTTCGAAAGGAGTACTCGTTATCTTTGAAAGGCCATAATAAGTTTTGCAATTACTCTCTCTCTTTCCTTCTCGCATATGGATCGGTCTGTTCCTAATTTCGTAATTTTTTCCACCATTTATCGACAAATAAACTTCATGATAAACAATAAAGAAAAATTCTATTAGTCATCTAATTAGTGAATTAATTACTAACAGTTTAATATGGATCCCCTTTTTTTGTCTTTTTGCACTCACCTGAAGAACTGTATTCTCCGGATATACCAGGTAACCATAAGTCCCAATAATAGGTCCCAAAAAGGCCACGAAAATCAGTAAAGAAAGAAGACTCGACATCCTCGGTATGCTGTACATGGAAACTGACCAAATATCATAAGAATCTTCGTAACTTGCTACACGGTAATGCTTACTCAACTCATTCTCAAGTCGCAGACGTCAATAGAATAACCATTTCAGGTGAATCGACCTTAATCGATTATATTATAGATACACATTATATTATATTATACGGTATACGATATATTTTCTTTTTCAAAGCTATGCAGTAAACACAGACAAACAAAATTCAATTATTCGTTTGCAGGCATATTTTAAATTGAAACATTATTTTTCATTTGATTATTCCAATTGTCAATCCTATATTATATAAATATAGGTTTTAACATGGCGTTAAGCCGGTGGGAAGGTCTCTGTCTAGGAACAAGCGAACGTTAAATGAACAGCACATATCAGGACAAACAGTGGGTTCAATGGCACAGTAGTTACTGTCCTGTATTGGTAATTCGCACGTATCGGATACGATTCCTGATGAGAATTTCCTAATTTTTTAAATGTATTTTAGTACATAAGCAAGAATCATTGGTATTGCTCTTTCCATTGGTTAAGCTAGACCGAATTGAACCTATAATAAGGAACTTGCTCGAATTCTAAGTAAATTTTTATTTAACATTTTTTTTTTTTTTTTTTTACTTACCTACACTTATATTTGTTACTTACTTACGTTTTCATCTTGCTCTCCAAGGCGTCTGGAAAGACCAGGTAACGTTTACGACGCAGAAAATGTCGAATGTATTTCTTTTGACTTGCGGCCATCGTCAGAGATGTTAACAGTAGCCAAGAAATTGACATTTCCTTGCTGCACTGGTAATCTTCTTGTTTCTGTTAATACTGATACTTGGAATAGATTCTGCTAAGCGTTAGGTATGCTTACTGTGAGCTTGTCAATTATTACCAAAACTATCCTGTGTGCACAGCACTTAACGAAACGGATCTGATAACTGTTCATCCATTAGGAAGTCTTCTAAGTTCATTCTGAATTGCATTTTGCAGTGACGAACATCCTGAAGATTATTGATTTTATTTTACTTTTACATACTACTACTGGCAGTTATTATAGGCTAATTAAATTATGAATAATATTTCAAGGTGATTCAATGATATATTTGAAACAATCAATTTTTACTGTAATATTGTAATTACTTGCAGATTAATTGTTTTTCTTGGGAGTTTTTGGATTTTGCATTATTGCGAGACAGCGAAAAATTCGGAAAGTGCGAAGATACTCCACAGACCTATAAGAGCACTGTTATTTCCCGAAGAGAGCACTGTGGGAGTGAGTATAATTAAAGCAGTTAAATTTTTTTTTTAATTTTAATTTATTCTTATCTTATATATATTTTCCTTATTAATTTTATTATCTATTGACTATTTATTCTTAGCCTTTGCTGTACCGCTTGCTGTTCATCTGAGATCAATATCACTCTCTTCTTCGAGTAGAAGAAGAACTTACTATTTGCCGCGAAATTCAATGTATTTTTAATCGTATTATAATTTATCTTAGCCCTCGGCTGATTTTCTTTTTTATCATTAGCCCGGAAAGCATTACGAATTCGAGGAAAACAAACGACGTCATCTGTTTAAAAAACTCCGAAAGGAGTACTTGTTATCTTTGAAAGGCCATAATAACTTTCTCCGATACCTCTCTCGCGGATGGATCTGTTTTTAACCTCGTAATTTTGTCCTCTGTTCGTCGATAAAACAAATCGATGATAATTAATAATGAAAAATTTTATTAACAATTCAAGTAGCGAATTAATAACTGGCAGTCTTATGGATTCACTTTTTCTTTTGTACTCACCCGAAGACGCACCGTGTTCTTCGAATATACCAGATAACCATATGTCCCAATAATAAATCCCAAAAAGGACAGGAAAATCAATAGAGAAAGAAGACTCGATATCCTCAGTATGCTGCAATTGGAAACTGACCAAGTATCACATAATCTTTGTAACCAGCTACACCGCAATGCTTACTCAACTTATTCTCAAGTGGAGTTTAGCAGACGTCAACAGGATAACGGTTTCATGCGATTATAGATACACATTACATTATATTTTATATTATACAACATATGTTCTTCTCCAATGCTGTGCGGTAACTACAGATAGACGAAATTATCCGTTGTAGACATATTTTAAATTGAAAAAATATTTTATTTATTTCAATGGTTAATGAAATATCTATATTATATATATAAGGGTAGACATATATATGCAGTTGTTTATATTCAGTGCTGATTGCAGTGTATCCGGAAGTCGAACGTTTCCCAATTATTATTCGCGGCGATCGGTACCTATGAAAAGGAATGAGATACCTCACGCCCCGTCAGTGTTCGACAAAAGGATGGCTGCAAACGCCCGTCGAGGGTCTGTCAGAGTTCGATCGTGGTCCGAAGGCTAAAATTGGTACGTGTTGGATTCATAGGGAGTCATAACCTTGCGTTTTCTTTCCTGAGGGAGAAAACCACCCTGGCACGTTTCGTCCCCTCGAGGGACACGGACAGTTGTGCTTCCAAAGGTCGCTGGACCAATTCGTGAGAAAAGGGTCCCCGCAAAACGGGAAGTCGAATTCCTGATAGGGAAATGAAAAACTCGACGTTCGGTTAGTACCTACCGATACGTATCACTACCGCCATTCTACTTTCTCAGTCCCTGTTCGTACGAGATGATGATCTCGTAAGAATCATCTCCTTTCTGTTACCAAGAGTTACCCCAAAAATTTCTTATCGATTACATAACTATGACTGTAGATGGTAGGGTAGGTAGATGGTATTCTTAAGCCACCCTTCAATTTGGCTTCTTTCTCAAACACAGTAATGGCCGTCGTCTTCGTCCTACTCTTGCAACCCTTATTGTCCTAAAGCTATTACGAAATTGACCAACCCCTGTCAAAAACTAAGGAACTATCCCTTAAATCCTTACAGGTGTTCGGAAACTAAGATATATCGACAAAAAAAAAACTTATTCTTATTTCATAAAATATATATATATACATGTATATTTTCATTCCGGTGGAAATTAATATCGATGTGCCGTCAAGTGGAAAGAACCGCGTCGAATCGTTGAATACAAGTAAAGATGTGCAAAAGAGAAATACGACAAAATAAATTGACAGAGAGAAACCATAGCGACCCAATTAAGGATGACGAATCCCGGTACGTCTTTTCTGTTTGCTCGAGTAATTGGAGTATTAGTTTGATCGAGATAGAAATGTTGGAAGTAAGATTAGGCAGACGAGGGTTGAAGAGGAGGGATGAACAAGGACGATGAAAGCGTGGAACAATTTGAGGGAGGAAAGATAGCTCGAATAAAGGATACCGAGCTCAAAATCTCTTGGGACGTATGAAATCAGTGATCCTTGAAAAATGTTTTCGTAATAACGAAAAACGTAAAAATAAATAATAATAAATAAGGAAAAATAAAAGAGATCAACGGACTGTCTCGTAGTGAGCTTTCAAAATATAACCTCAGGGTGGGGCGGGGGGGGGGAGGGCGTATCTAGTTCGTTCCTAGGGCTTTTTTTTATTAGCTATTTTTGTTCATCTCTCTTTATTACTTGACCTCCCTTCATACACTCGATCCCTCCTAAGGAGATGTCCTCGAGAACACGTCGAGGATACTCTTCTCGCACTCCGGATAAAGGACGTGGCAATTCTCGCCTACGTGCTTCCCAAGACGTTCTGCCGCATGATAGTCCCTGTCTTCGTACTCGTCGTGTTCCTCGTTCGTGCTGGACGGACTGACAATGAGAGGACACCATAGAGTATAAGACGGTAGGTAGAAAGGACCGTAGACATTGTGGTACGCCGATGGAATAAAATGTAATCGAATAACAAAATAATTTGAGGTAGAGAATTAATTTTTGTTTAGTGTGTGTTTGCGTGTGTGTTCGCGCGCGCGCGCGTATGTGCGTATACTCACGTTAAAAATGCTTGAAAAAGTTGACCAAACAATCCGTGGTCGTGATCAAAAGGTACGGCGGCTGCCTCGCAGATGGCGCGCAGGATGCAACTTTTTCCACCGAAACCATAGATTTCCGCTGCTGTTTCCAATAGTTTGTAAATGCTCCAACGACTTTTGGTGTTACGTGCGTAATATACACCTGGTTCGGTGTAATAAGTAGCGTTTGCTGGTAATGCGTAGAGGAGTTTAGTGAAAGCGCCGACTATCACGCTCTCGGCGTCCAATTGAAGTGGCGTACCAAGACCGAAGATTAACTAGGTTAGGAAGGCGGGAAATTTAAATAGAAAATACTCGATGGGATGGATTCATGTATCATTAAAGTTATTTATATTTGTAATGCTTACCAGTAGATTCGTTGGATCTGGATATACTAGAGTTCTCTTTTCTCGTTCCAGGACTTCACTTCCGTTTTCACTTTTTGAGTCGTCATAATCTGCATAGTAGGAATCTTCCTGACTGATAACGATTAATGGGAGGTAGAAGAGGGTCGATACGATGATTAAATCCAATCCAGATTTCATGATAGAGATGACAAAATAATATATTTTTTAAATCCGATTTTGAATTTTTCGGGTATAATTCGATAGCTGGGTAACGTTTTACAATATTTCTAACTGAACTGATTAGATGAGACTAGATGTTCAAACTCCTATGGAGTGAAGTATATCTTTTTTTTTCTTTCTCTTTAATTTTTTCCTCCTTTTTTTCTTCTCTCGCTCTTTCTACGTTCCTCCTCTCCATTACCACGTTATACGAAGAAGCAATGCTAACTAGCTTGCGGGAGAGGCAACTGGCTCGGGTTAGCACTTCCATCGGGCGATAATCAATTCTCACAATAGTATAGTGGCGACCTGATTAAGAATAACTGTAACCTCCCAAGAGGTCGTTGATCTCGCAGCCGTTGAAATATTCCCAGAACGTTCGAGAATGCTTCGAGAGTCGAGGTAGAGTGAAAAGAGAAGAAACCAAAATTATTGAAAGAGAGAAGAAAAAAAAAACAAAAAAGAAAACTCACGAAGGTACTAACGTATCCAAAGAATCGGTAGAATGGCTGTCAGTGACAGCGCGGTGAGCATATTGAATTTGTTGCGTGGGCGGCTGGATGATAAATTTATTTGGGAATTACGTGTAGGGTATAAAATTGCTGTGGTAATGAGAATCGTCAAAATTGTAAAAGAAATTAAATGGATGAAAAAAAATTCCATCAGTAGAATTGCTCTTCGTCTAAACGTCTAAGGGATGCGTTTCTGGACTGTGCGACGTGCGCCATTATGACAGGAGGTTTGAAAAGGATAAAGGGAAGTGGTGATACAAACAAACAGATAAATAAAAGGGAATGAGGAATCCACTCTGTCCAGATACTATATGACTCCTTCTAGCCTGTATATCTAGAAGGATCCCTAAGGATGGACAAACAGGGGACGGACGCCGACGCTCAGCGTCGACGTAACGTTACCGCGAAAAGGAGCCCGTTTTCAAGGATCCCAAGAGCGTGGGCTGTACGGATAATAAAGTATCAACTGGACGTCGCGAACACCCCTAGTGGAGCACTCAGCGGAGTCCGCCAGCCTGGAATGTCATTCCGGCTTGGAATTGAATTACAACCCCCGAACGACCTAATAAAACCCACCCTCTACATCGAGCTACACGTTGACCCAGTCTGCCGTGAAGCTCGTAAAAAAATGAAAAAGGAAAGACTGAAGACAACCGTTTCTAAGGAGGTGGAGAAGAAGGGGGGCATGAAAAAATACCAATAAGGGATGAAAGGGAACGAAACTAGATTCACTAGAATCAGAGGATTTAAGGGATGACAAGAAAAATCATGATCTACCATTTCAAAGAATCTTATCGTATAATTAGCTTGTTAAAAAAAAAATAGTGGAATGGAGCTAAAAAATTGGAAAAATCCAAATTCTTATCAATGAGTTTTAAATTGTACTGAGACTATATTTTACAATGACGTAAGAAGATCAAAAGAAATGGCGGCACCATATCGAAACGAATGAAATTCCTCGACCCCATAAATTTAAACCTTTTCCTCTTACGCGCCCCCGTTATTAAACCAGTGGAAACTGCCAATAACGTTCTCGATAACTGCTTCACGTTCTGTCGCGACCACCCGGTATATGTGCTTAGACCCTTTACCATCGTCCTCTTCGATTTTTCTACAACACTCTTAACCTCCTCCATCTATATCATCCTTTCATGCGTATTTATCCCTAATTCTATTATCATATATTTAACTTCATCCACTCGAACGACCTGCACCCGCCTCAATATTCACTCACTGCTATGCAGGTTATCTTTAATTTGAGGATAACACTGTATATTCTCTATGTCAGATCTATGTACCCTATAATAATAGGACATACCTCAAAGTCCCATAAATCGAATGACAACTGTTTCACTTTACGGCGGCCATTACCGATTTATCCACAATGCGCCTACTAAATGCATGCGCATAAATAGATACAGGTGAACTCGGCATAAGGTAAATTGGAATGCATCCAATATAAGCCGCAACCTGCAGTTTGGGCTAATCGGCCATTACAGAAATGAACGTCTCTCTCTAGTGTATTTCCGTTAAATAATCAAGAATATCGACACTACATTCCGGGAACATTTGCCGACACTGTCCAGGATATTCCCGTCCTGCTTCCTCTGCCCATTTATATTCCTGATTCGTGATATCGGCGTAGACCTCGAGCGTCGACGTGGGTCTGAAACGATAACAGGGGAATCCCCGGATTAATTGAAGGGATGAAAATTTTCAAACACGTTTCACGGGTTATGAATAGTTTCGCAAGTTTTATTAATTGTCAGGTGCGTCTTTGGTAGTCTGTTAATTACACGCTCCCGACCTGCCTCAATATATTAAATGGTTAATTTCATCTTCATCAAAATTCTCAAGGACTCGTTTAACAAGGATTCTGCACTTGGGAAAATTTCATACCATCGTGCACCGGTATGAATTTTCATGAAATTTTATAATTATATATAGGAGCTAGTGATCTTGGAAAATTCAAAATGGCAGCTTGTAAGCTGCTTCAATTTTGTAAGAGTAAAGTGAAATTTTCTTACGTTAAAAGTGCTTGTAACATCTGTCCCAAGAGGCTGTGTCTTGTGTCCAGTGGATTTTCGGCTATCTGACAAACTGTCCTTAAAAGACAGGACCTTCCTGAATTAAATGGCGCGAGAAAGGATTCTAGAAGTTTGTATATTTCCCAACGAGAGCCATATCCTTGATTACTCTCATATCCTTTAGATCCTATAAATAAAGCATATAGGCACTATACTCTTATCTATAAACGAGATAAACAGAATTATGTAGATAAAAGTATTTATCTAAAGGCTATAAGAAAAAATGCATCAATGCCCTGTGGATAGGGTGAGGTTTAGGAAGCAAAGGATTTCTCCATGAAATAGAAACGTATAACCATAAAAAAAGAACGGAAGAGATAGAGAAATAAGAAAAGGTAAAGAGAATCACAGTAGGATTTTCATTCATTGCATGATACCGGGAATGGATATAGAATACAATCTGGAACCATAAATATGTAAAAAGGAATTAGAGGCCGATCCTCCAGCCATTAATACTAAGTCTGATTTTCAAAGAATAAATCGAATTCTAAAAATCTTATTGAAGATCGTGTTCCCACGTGAAACAAGAACTGAGCAATAGGACAAAAAATCAGGAGGAATGAAATAATTATTTTGATACATTTAAAAGAATTTATAAATACAAATTATTTAAAGAAAAATATTAATTGATATGAATTCAATATATGCAATGAATCTATTAGTGCATAAGGATTGTCTTACTTGAATCATTCTTCAATTTTGAATTCTTCTTCTTCGCGTCAAATTTTCTCGCCGTTATATCCGAACCAGTCGATCGATCATATCGAACATAGGGATTTGTGAAGTATGATGCATTGTATGGTAGATTGTAATTGAATTTCATGACGTAACCAATGATCATGCTGACGTCCACTTCCATCGGTAAACCCAGACCGAGAATGAGCTTTATTTTTGAAACAAAAATATCCCCCGTATACTTGTACTTTATCTTTTTCAAATATCTTTTATACGCTTTTACCTGTACTTTCGAAGGCGCGAATTGACCCGGTGGCGGATAAACTAAATACCTCTGGGTACGGTGTGCTAAGGTAATTTTTAAAAATTCTATAAACACCGTTATAATCAACGACAATATTTTCAAAGTCCCTAGCATCCTTAATGACACTTGTTGAGGAGATCTCGACTGTTGAATTTCTCACTGACTGAACTTCTCCAGCTTAACTCAAGTTGGAGTTCTCTTCGTTAAACAACGTTAATTGGCATAACAAGTTAATTAGCATAAATTTGTGTAGACCCGAGTGACGGAAAAGAGAAATAAAATAAAAAATTTCAACCGTCATATTTTCTAGCAAAATTATCCCTAGCATCACCCAAGTGTTTAGTAAATACGGGATTAGAGATGGGTCGGATGTTGAAATGACATCGGCAAAGTAGAATAGATAAGGATGGCGTGGAGAAGAGCGAAAGGAGAAAGAGGGTAAACGAGAGATTAAAATTGTCATTAGATCTAGGAACGTCCTCGGGTGAAAAATGACACTGCTCTCGAAAAATGAACGAAGCCCGATAATAATTCCTCAAAGGATCCCCTCGGGAATTAAGCAATGGAGTGTTTTAGACTGAGACGGTTGGCAGCTCTGGCGAGGAATCGGTGTCGGGGAGTTGGGAGGGTGTGGAAAACTTGAGGAAACTCAGGGTAACTGAGGGAAACTGAGGGTGTCAGAGTTTCACCAAGCGTCGAGTTAACGAGGGATTGAACGTCCTCCCGGAGACGAATGAAAAATGACTGAAATGCTTTAAAAATAGTTTGATCTGACGATAGGAGACCTAACCTCTATTCCTATAGACGTCTACTTCTTCGTCATCCCTCCTGCCCGGATGTTACCTTCTCACTTTATTCAATCCACGTCAACTTTCCCTCTCTGGATTTATGCGCTTACCAATATCACTACTAGCAATGCTATCAACACGACTGTCATCATGACCAATTTCGTCGTCAACGACATTGCCAATACTACCAACAGCAGCGCCATCTTTACTCTTACCCCTTTGGGATATTGCCAAGGTTCTTCGTCTTCTCATAATCCAACAAAATATCACGTTGAGGCAAAACTTTTGGTAAAATTCTTTTTTTAAGAGATACATTAATTGTAGTACATTATAATTGTTTCTTTTTTTTCAATAAGCTTTAATATAGTCTTTTATATTTCTGAGTCTCCTGTGTATTTCATTTTAATTTTGAATAATGACATTCTGGTTATTTAGGTCGTGCTTCACTGGTACCCTTAAGATGAAACGCTCTGCATATAGGATGATATACTTACTCTATATTTCACAGAGATACATCACTCTTATGGTACAATAAATAATATTATCATCTTTTTTCCCCTTCTATACTAAATTTCGCAATATTATACTCGCCGAATGGATATACATCAACTTTTGCTTTTTGAATTTAATGCTTATTTTTACTTTAGCTGGCAAGATCAATATACAATTGTTAATGCTTAATATACGTACGAACTTATACGACATAATAAACGGTACAATCGGTGTAGAAAGAAATACATTAAAATCCGTACTGAAATCTTTTAGTAAAATAATCCAAAGGACTGTACTCGCATTCTGGATATATCGTGTGACATCGACCGGATGTACGGCCAAGTATCTCAGCAGCATGATATTCGCGATCCGAGTACAATTCCGAATTCTCCTGGGTCTTGGAAGGCGTTAAAAGTGTCTGAAAGATCTCGCCCAGGAGTCCATGCTCCAGGTTGAACGGCGTCTCCGCAGCTTCACATACCGCACGTAGTAGACAGGCCTTGCCTGATCCTAAAGACTCCAAGGCAATTTCGAGCATACGATAAATGTCCCAGCGTGAAGTTGTTCCTGAATATAGAATTGAAAAAAGTCATTAATTAATTTTTTATTATTTAACAAAACTCACCTTTCGTTGCTGCATCGATTAGGTCATTACTGGCCGAATTGGCAGATCTCTCGTATCTCACGTATCCTTGCGTAAATACTGATGCATTATATGGCAATTCATAATTGCATTTTAATACATAACCGAGAGTCATTGATACTGCTCCTTCCATTGGTAAACCCAGGCCGAATAGAACCTGTAATGAAAAACTTGCTTGAATTTTAAATAAATTTTGAATAATATATTTTTTTTTTATTTTGCTTACCTGCACTTTCGTTTCGCTCTCCAAAGGGTCTGGAAAGACCAGGTAACGTTTGTGACGTAACAAATTGCGGATGTCTCCCTTTTGACTTGTGACCATTGTCAGAAATGTTAATAGTAGCCAAGAAATTGACATTTCCTTGCTGCACTGGTAATCTCCTTGTTTCTGTTAATACTGATACTTGGAATAGAATCTGCTAAGCGTTAGGTACGCTTACCGTGAGCTTGTCAATTATTACCAAAACTATCCTGTGTGCACAGCACTTAACGAAACGGGACTGATAACTGTTCATCCTTAGGAAGTCTTCTGAGTTCATTCTGAACTATATTTTACGGTGGCGAACATCCTGGAGTTTTAATGGTTTTATTATAATTTTTTACGTGCTGTTACTGGCAATTATTATAAGCTAATTAAATTATGGATAATATTTCAAGGTTATTCAATGATGTATTTGAAACAGTACATTTTTACTGAAATACTATTTCATTAAGCGGTGTAACGAAGAAATAATGATTACTTGTAGATTATTTGTTTTTCTTGGGAGTTTTTGGATTTTGCGTTATTGCGAAACAGCGAGAAATTCGGAATTTGCGAAGATACTTCACAGACCGATAAGAGCATTATCATTTCCTGATAACAGCAACATGGGAGTGAGTACAAATAAAGTAGTTTTACTGTTTTTTTTTGTATTTTAAGTTATTCGTATTTTGTACATATTTTAGCTACTAATTTTTATTATTTATTGACTAGTTATTCTTAGCCTTAGCTATGCCGCTTGCTGGTCGTCTAAAATCAATATCACTTTCTTACTTCTTCGAGGCGAATTACTATTTGCCGCCAAATTCGACGTATTTCGAACCGTATTATTATCCATACGCTTCGCGAAAAAAGCGCAGCATGGACAGAACAACGATTTATCAAGCAATTGAAAATAAATTCGAGAGGTACAAAATCATTCCTTATTAAATTCTTTTTGAATAAGATTCCCTATCGAAAAATTTGGCATTTTGAATTTCAGCTCTGGATTTCCGGGACGGGAATGCCTCCTAAGATCCATATGTGAAACTGCTGAAACTCCCATAAGACACAACGGTATACTAGGCGACGTAATGCATGTGTTATTCACGTGAGTATTAAAAGTGAAGAAAAATGGGACGACCCAATTTTATTAGAGAACGTTAACCGTTCTTTAAAAATTAATGCAAGTCCCAGCAGAGCATAGTGTAAACAGATTAGAAATGTGATGCAGTGTTGATGGAAAATTAAAATTTAATAAAATTATCTTTACTATACCACAAAGTTGGAAACGACACAAAGGGCTGACGGTTGAAGTAAAATCAAAAACAGGGGAAGCCAAAGTAACGAAGCCTTGGTACAACATGTGGAAAAAAGAAATTTGACATTTTCTATATGAAACCTGGCAAGCTCCTGCGAGTGTAGTAAAAGTAAAAAGATAAGTCTATGAGCCTCGTGAGCTTTTGTATGAACTATACGGCTGGTAGTATAAGTATAGGGACATTTCTGAAGACAGGGCCGCATGAATAAGGGAAAGGGCCCCGAGGCAAGATGTATTGTCGCCGTGCATGTTGAGAAAATTCAAGAAATTCTTATGAACCAACCATAGCTACGCCACGTTATACCCTACACGAAATATTATGTAGTGACTACACTATAGTAAATGAAAAAACAAAAATATAACCTAACACTAACGAAAAAAAATTATTATTCCAGACCATCAAGTTCGATGAAGGAAGACGATTTATCCGAGGAATTTTTCGAAGCTGAGTTAGTTGGCAGAAATGGAAGCTGTTCAAAATACTATCTCATGTGTCCCGTGGGACTGTTCGATCTGATTGGTACCTGGGACTGACAGGATATGACGTATTGAGAATTACCTACTAAAATACGAATATGCTCGCTAAGCCCACTTGACATATTTATAATAACTTTTACGTACCTGCTATATGATAACAGACTTTATATAATTAATACGTAACTGTCACCAGATTTATTTTCTGGACGAACCAATGAGGAAAATAGCTAAAATAAAGAATAACGGAGGCTCGTCCTACTTGACTTCGAACAATCATCGCGTAAATGTTTTTTGTACAGCAAAGGAATTAAACGAGAGAATAAAGCAGCAATTATTTAAAAACTTTTCTCCTCTCGCAAAAAGTAATTAAATTGCATTTTATTTCAAACGTTAGAAACAGACGTACTTAATTTAAACGACGTACAGAAGTTCCTCTGAGTAAACTAGATACAAGAGAACTATCTGTATATACAGGGTTATCCAACTCAGAAGCATCTATCCAAATTGACAGTTACCATAAGGTATTTTACGACAAGCGCCATTACCGTAGAATTCTTTTATAAGAGATATATTAATTACAATTAAGTACAATATTTAATAAGTCTTTATAATAATTTAAGTCTTTATAATAACCAATAAGTCTATGTAGAATCTGTCTAAGAAGAAATATAATAAAATCACCACTGAAATCTTTTAGTAAAGCGATCCAAAGGACTGTATTCCCATTCTGGATATATTGTGTCACATCGACCTGGATCTCCGGCCAAGTATCTCAGCAGCATGATATTCGCGATCCGAGTACAATTCCAAATTCTCCTGGGTCTTGGAAGACGTTAGAAGTGTCTGAAGGATCTCGCCCAGGAGTCCATGCTCCAGGTTGAACGGCGTCTCCGCAGCTTCACCTACCGCACATAGCAGACAGGCCTTGCCTGATTCTAAAGACTCCGGGGCAATTTCGAGCATACGATAAATGTCCTTGCGCGAAATTGTTGATGAAAATGGAATTGAAAAAAGTCAATATATGACAAAGCATAATTGTTTTCTAATACATAATCACAAGTTATTATCATCGTTCCTTACATTGATAAACTCAAATCGAACGGAACCTCTAATCAAAAGTTTACTCAAATTTTGTGTAAATTTTCATTTTCAATTATTCGATTTGTTTTACTCACTTGCACCTTTGAATCGTTATGTCGCAATGTTAACAATTTTAGGAATAGTCAAATATTGACGTTCCCATGTTTTACTGGTGATCCTCTTGCAGTATTATCACTGACACGTGGCATGGATTTTGCTGAGCATTAGATTGCTTAGCAATAGCATGTCATGAATCATTTAGCTGTAACTATAATTATTATCATAATAATTCTGTGTGCACGCCACTTAACGAATCTGTACTGATGATAACTGTTAAACCGCGAGGAGTCTTCCGAGTTCAGTCTGAAGTGTATCTAACGGTGGCAAACATACGAGATTTATATTGGTTCTATAGTGACTTTTACGTAACATTAATGACATTTATTATACGTTAATTAAATGATGCGTAATAATTCAATGTATGTCTATGATATATATATATATATATTAGAGAATAGTTCAATTTTACCAAGATATAATTTTATTTAACAGTTTAACCAAGAAATTATGCTTGCTTGCAGAATTCTCGTTCTTCTTAACACTATTTTGATTTTTCGATATGTCGAAACGACGAAAAATTCGGAAATTGCAAAGATACTCCACAGACCGATAAGGGCACTGACGTTTCCTGATAACAGCAATATGGGAGTGAGTAAAACAGTTGTACTTTTTTTTTTAGTATATTTTTATTTATTCGTTTTTGTTTACTAGTTATTTTTAGCCTTGTCCATACCGCTTGTTGATCCTCTATATTCGATATCACTGTCCTATTACTTCGAGGCAAATTACAGTTTGCCGCCAAATTCGACGTATTACGAACCGTATTATTATCCATACGCTTCGCGAAGAAAGCGCAGCATAGACAGAACAACGATTTATCGAGCACTGGAAAATAAATTCGAAAGGTATAAACTATTCCTTATTAAATTCATTTTGAATAAGATTCCCTATCGAAAAATTTTGCATTTTGAATTTTAGCTCCGGATTTCCGGGACGAGAATGCCTTCTAAGATCCATATGTGAAACTGCAGAATCTCCCATAAGACACAACGGTATACTAGGCGACGTAATGCACGTGTTATTCACGTGAGTATTAAAAGTGATTAATAGTGAAAATTTGAATTTTCTATGTGAAACCTGGCAAGCTCCTGCGAGTGTAGTAAAAGTAAAAAGATAAGTCTATGAGCCTCGTGAGCTTACGTATGAACTATACGGCTGGTAGTATAAGTATAGGGACCTTTCTGAAGACAGGGCCGCATGAATAAGGGAAAAGGCCCCTAGGCAAGATGTATTGTCGTCGTGCATGTTGAGAAAATTCAAGAAATTCTTATGAACCAACCACAGCCATACCACGTTATACCCTACACGAAATATTATGTAGTGACTATACTATAGTAAATGAAAAAAAAAATATATATAACCTAACACTAACGAAAAAAAATTATTATTCCAGACCATCAAGTTCGATGAAGGAAGATGATTTATCCGAAGAATTTTTCGAAGCTGAGTTCCTTGGTAGAAATGACAGCTGTTCAAAATACTATCCCATGTGTCCCGTGGGGCTGTTCGATCTGATTGGTACTTGGGACTGAAAGGATATGACGTAATGAGAACTACCTACTAGAATACAAACATGCTCAGCTAACACGCTCCACACGGTTATGTAAAATACACGTAACTACTGTATAACAACATAGAATTTATTATAACAATTAAATTGTACTTTATCTCAAATGCTAGGAACAGACGAACTTAATTTAAATAAGGTACACGAGTTCCAGTATACATAGTCATGATATTACAAGTCCTGATGCTGAAGTTTAAAATAAATCGCCTTGATACCAAACATTCGGCGGCCATTACGGTTCCTTTAATTAAGGTCATCCACATCCAATAGTTGTAACAGTAGCTGCACATAGAACCAGCAGTAGTACCAGTACTAGTAGCAGTAACAACACAAGTAGTATTAATAGTATTATCAATAGTATCAGCAGTGGTACCACTACCGGAAATAGCGGTAGCAGTATGGTACAGGAAGTGCTACCAAAAACATCCAACGGTATCCAGTTCAACGAGTGTAACAATATCGAGTAAAGGATTAAGGTCCATTCACACATGGTCGATCGTTATATAATCATAAATCCCAAAAGGACATTCAGGATACCACGTGGAACACTCTACTTCCGGTGGAACATTTTCTGCCTTTAGGAACTCTTCGGATAGACCCTCGTCAGCGGAGGATGACGGTCTGAAAATCCAAGTCAACTACGTCATTACACATGAATAGTGCGATAACAGTGATAACAGCTAATACCCACACATATAATCATTCTAGTAAATTTTCTGTAGTCACGTAAAACCCCCTTCTGAAAACTCTAGTAAGTTTTTATCAACAAATTATCACCAGTACACATTTGTGATGCCAAAAAAATGCTCAAAATAGAAAATAGTAATACGCTTAATAAAATTCATATGTTACAAATGTACTGTCCCTAGATATTATCATAATGGTATGAAGAAATGCCTAGTAACTTTTTCTAGTGACATAACATTACCGACATATACTTACGTGAATATTATGCGTAAAATGTCACCAAGAACTCCATTATAGCTGTGTATACTTCGTTGCCTCTGAGTGTCGCATATAGATCTCAAAAGGCACTGTCGTCCTTGGAATCCGATCCTGCGTCAGAAAGAGAATAAAGAGATTATAATAACGAGATGACAGAGATACGTGGTGGATGAGATAGAAGGGTGAAAAAGGAAAGAACAGATAAAGAAGCTAATACGAGATAAAATGAAAGGAAACAAGAGACGAGCCTTTGTACAATCGATCATCCTTGCTGCTCATTGAATGATGAGCCACGAGACAAATGGCTTCCAGGATGAAGTTCGACTACTTTCTTTCTCCTTAAGGCAAGGACCGACGGCCATTTAAAGGACGCCGCTTCCGAGATCAGACATATTGCCAAAGGGACGATGAAGAATGATCCGTGACACGAGGGCTTGTTGAAGTCCTGTGGGGATTGCGGCTGGTATCTCTAGAGGGGCGGTTACCCTTGTTGCGGGTGGCCAATTTATTTTGAAAACCCGATTTAAACTGATAATTAGAGTGAATCCACCAGGAAATGAACACCTTGAAAAACGTCTTCAGTGAATGGATATCCCTGTTAAAATCACTATATATATATATAGATATAATTCACGTGGACGTGTCCATTTACTCATTTACCGAGGCCTGTACATTCTGGTTGACTGGTTGAGTCACTCTATAACCGTGAAACAGAAATAATTCGTAAGCCGTAAAACGCGACCGGATATGAAACGAACGCGTGATTTAAAGACAAAACAAAAATTATTTTCCAACCCTTTAATGGATCCGCAATAGAGTGAATGAGAACGGAAAATTATTATTTTTAATCTTTTATCGTACATTTTTTAATAACCTTTTTGTGATTTGTCAAAACTTTTTTTTGTCATTGTGAATTGTTATGACTGTATCGGTGCTGAAAGAAAATTATTATTTTTTTTTCTTAATACTTTTAGGAGATAATTTGAACTTAATGTTTTGCTTCTTATGAATATTTCTATTTCTGTCTTTCTACTTTATGATATGTCAGCGGATCTCAATCTGTATCTTGTGATTCCGTGTCTATATAGGAAGGATAGGAGTTCCTTCTGGTTATTCTGGTTATTCTGGTTATCCTGGTTATCCTGGTTTGGGTCGGAAATAAGGTCGGTTGTCGGTTCCATTTCGACTGGCAATCTCCATCCTCCTAACAGGCTTGTCCCGTCTGCGTGACATTCTCTGTGGCGAGCATTCGAATCCACTGTGGTAGCTAAGTAGATTTGCATACTCTCGAATCTTAAAGGTGCTTTCACACAGTGAACCCACCTAGATTCTCCTTTACCACACACAGCATCCATCCAAATAAATGTCCATATGACCTCACTTTTTCTGCCTTTATACATAAGCTTCGTCTATTAAATGATCGTACAGGTCGTTTCGTTCCATATATATAAAAAATAAAAAAATAAATATGCTCACGATTCAAATTTTGATTCGAGTATTGTATAGACTGTCCTCCTGTCGATGCTTCTTTTTTTTCGTCTTTCAGACTCCTCGCTGCCCTCGTAGTCGGGCAAGAAATCCGTCACGTTATTCGGCAGCTCGTAATTTGACTCGAAGAAAAAGGCTACCGAGACAGACTTAGTAGAGACCGGATCATCCAGAGGGATGGCGAGGGCGAAAAAAAGCTTAAAAAGAAGAGAGGAAAAATTATTTAAAAAAAAAGACAAACTTATGAGCAATAACAACTTCCGGTTAAGCTATGACAATTATTGTTATTTATACGTTGCTAATAGTTTTTTTAAGCTTCTATTTAGCACCGAGTCGATTCTCTATTACGTGTACGAGGTTGCAAAAAGTGTGATTATAGTCGAGGATCGGTGATGTTGGGGGACGGTGGGGGATGAAAACAAAATCGCATACCAGAATCCCCGAGCCTAGAGAATTATCTTCCGCGCAATTTACGCCCGCACGGCGCGCCTCCCGAATTTTGGCTACTTGCCAGAGTGACGATTCCGACCTGGCAGGACCGTATCAATTAGAGCGGATGAACACGGGAAGGAAAGGAGATAGATAGAAAAAAAAAGATAGGTTAGAGAATGTATTCCGGAGACAAAACCAGTCGCAGCATCCAATGACATTCTGGAAAAGAAATCGGAGACGCAAAATCTTTTAGAAAGTGATAAAGTCTCGCTGATTATATATACTGGGTTCAATTTTGTTATTTAACAAATTCGTTACCGCTTGACCTGGATGAGCACCCTAGAGTCGCACTTGAACCACTTGTCGTACGGCCCTGGTACCCGCCTAATTCCCCTTTCGTATCACGAAAAGACGATGAGACGGTTCAAACGAGTTGAGGTGAGGAAAAAAGAAAGCATAAAAACTACAAAAGACTGAGAAAAAAACAATAGGGCAACAAAACTCGTCACTTGTTGCTTAAGACCATCCTTTTTTCGTGTAAAAGAAAAATTCTCATTATTATTACACCCAATTGAAAATTGACCTAGATTAAAAATGTATAGAATACATATTACATTTTGAATTAAAAAATATTATTCGATTAAACTCAAATAAAGATAATGAGATTTCAATTAAATAATCCTAATAAATATCATGAGATGTCACGTAATGAGGTTAAAGCAGGTTCGCCAAAATGGCTCCGTGTTTAGTAATAAAAGGATATATAGTAAGGGTACAAGAAGACCAAACAAAATGGCGCATCTAACCCAGGACGTAGAACCATCAGTGGAATAAAACGTGGCCAATCGTAAACTACTACGTGACCGCTGTACCTAAAGGGTTAACAGGGCTGGTTAGCGAGGGGTAGTTATTTAATGGCTGGATAGGAGGATGGCGCACGTTCGACTTCGTGGGCGATTCGCTGGTAAATTTATCCAGAGGATAGGCTAAGGCTAGAACCGCATAGCGCTAAGAGGGTGATTGATAGTCCCTTGGATAGTAGCAGAGCCATCGTAGATTTCGAAATGCCCGTGGGAAATGAAACAGGGGCGGGAAGAAATGCTTTGAGAAATATGAGAAGGAATGAAATGTTAGACTTCCTAAAATACGATTAAAACAATTATTAACTTATGACAAATAATAAAGTCTTGTTCAATGAATAAAAATATATAAGTGGATGAAAAAAATTCGAACAGAAAGTTTTTGTATTAAAAAAAAAACATTGTGCCAAAACAAAGATTTTTCATACAAGACAATTGTTGCGTTAGAGATTCAATTGGAATAATGCTTCGAGTCCAGCTACCCCTTGGCTGATGATGGTCCTCAGGGGTGGTTAACCCCTTAACTTGTTGCTGACGTAGACATTAATCGATTGGAAATCAATTGTGGTACATGACAGGGACTTGAATATGGAATATCCCTTACGAGTAGTATCGATAATTAATTGTATTGGATACTCACCCCCATTTCACTGTCTTCCGGATACGTAAGGGCGCGTACTTGTCGCTGCAGAACATCAGTCATTTGGTTCCTCGTTGCCTGAGACACGTGGAGGACGATACAGAGCAGGGTGTAAATTGACGTCAGAGTGATACTGATAACCAAGAAAAGATATAAGGTGTCAGTTAAGTGAAGAAAAATACGTCTAGATATATTAACTATTAGCTGAAAGGGTAGTTTTCTCGTCCAGTGGTGAACGTTACCCTTGTAAGAAAAAATCATTAGTACTCGATTGGTTTTCTCAACCCTTCTTTATTTAGGCTGGCTGGCACCTTGAACGAACGTTCTGTTTTTCGCGGGACACAAGAAACCCCTAGCGTAGAAACGAAGCTAGCAAATAAAGGGGTGTCACGAGAGAAAAAAGTAGAAAACTCATTTTCACCCAAGGTTCAAAAATACGAGCGAATACCTTCATCTTACGGCACTCACTTTGTCGCTGCCAACCTGAGAAAAAAAAACCGAGAATCCCCTAGAACATACCGACCTACCCCAACACGACTGACAGCGAAATGTTTTTAGTGAGATTACATGCACACGGAAATATCATTCTAGATACAGACGGGATCAATTTAAGGTCAGTGAGCAATTAAATAGAATATCGAAATTGATTTTTTTTTTCCCTAGAATTTAATGGTACTCCGGAACTTGGTTACACAGTATGATGAAAGAGAACGATGAAACGGATATCCAGTATCAAGAGAACAAAACAATATTTCAATTTCCATTGGCATCGCCAATGGATACTTTTTTATATGTTACGCAACGCGACAAATAAGCCTGAGTTGAGCGTTAGGGTTGATAGTTAAGGGTAAGAGTAGGAGACTACGCATAATCGATCATTGGTACTAAAACCTATAGAATAGTTCGGTACCACCCAATCACAAGAGGATAGGTTTATAAAAAAAAACAGAGAAAGAATAAAAGAGAAAGAAAAGGAAGGTCGGTTCTATGGTTACTCGGGGGTGAGTGGGGAATGGGTGGTTTGGCATCTCTCTTACTCTTCGTTATACAGTAAGGGTTGAAAAGGGGTTTCAGAGACCGGCCGAGCGGACCAGAGAGAAATTGCATTCTGTCTCACACACTGACCCAGCCTCGCGTCATTTGATTTAAACAAACTGTCCACCCCAGCTCCTGGTTTCATTTTAACTCCTATGACCCCCCTTGCCCCCTTTAACCTCTGACTCGGGCACTACTTACTCCTTTACCAAAGCTACCAAAACCCCTATATCTGCCTGCTATCCAAGCCACCGTGACAGCCACTGCACTTTGAATATAACCGGTAGACAAGCCCCTGGAAAACTTCATCCCCTATCTATATACCCATACACCCTTAAACTATACCACTGGATTTACCCACCCACGCTGGATCCTTTCGACAGATCTTTTTGTCCCGTTTCCCCATTTTTCATTTCCCTTTCAAAGAATTCTTCTCGTTAACCACCACTACCCTCACAACCCCTATTCTGAGGGCTGCTGAAACCGATCACCGAGACTCGAGTGAATGGTTAATTAATTCGTTGCACGGAATGCAAAACTGAACTGAATCCAAAAAAAAGGCTCTTGACATGTTCCCATATGAGACTAAGGGATGAATTTTTTTTTCTTTTAATGACACCGGACCCACCCTGAACCGCCTGAAACACACAGACCCGATTATTTGCCAGGCTGTCAGAGGGTGTGTGAGACTCTTGGCGAATAGATATCAGGGGTTGGAAACGTTTTGTCAAAGAGAAATGCTGAAGCAACCACCCTCCCCTCCTCTCCTCCTTCTCACCATAAATGACCCGGATATCCTATAGATTTTCAATATGTCGATGATATTAAAGATTTAAGAGATTCTGCAGGAAGAGCAGCAAATACGATAGCTTCTTTGGTTATGAGAGAAAGAAAAAGAAAATGGAATAAGATAAAGCACAGAATTCAAGGAGAAAGAGACACAGAATATTTCGTATCTGCTGATATCCTCACGACCCTTTTGGCATTACAAATTTTTATTTTGAACATTATATATATATATATATATATACATATATACATATAATAGTACATGCCAGCATCTATAATCTATAACTACCACCCCTGTGAACCCCTCCGAATAGCAGCCCATCCGTACGCACGTTAGACCGCGCTACAGAATTCCTTCAAAGGGGTCGTTCCCCCTGAAGTAGGGAAAGAAAGGATCCAGGCGCGTAAACGACATTCGACGTCACCCCTTTTTTTTCAACCCTTACCTTTTTTTTCGTCCCTATATGCCTTCGAGAATCTAACACACCCCTTGCATATCTAGGCAGTATAAGGCAGCCTGAATCATATGCGAAACTAACCTTCATTCATAGAGACTTTTTTCCCCAATTCAACTACTTTCCTGGCGAGGAACAATTTTTTGTATCTTTTCGCTTCTCCATTTTTTTGTACTCTCCTCAAAAGTACCCATACCACTTGACGTTCAAGTTAATTTACCTTGTGCGTGCTTACGTCACTTTTCTTTTTCTTTTTTTTTTCCTTACACTAAATTCAAGAATTCTTACTCACCCCTCGCATACAGACCTTCTCATTCTCGTAGTCAGATGCTTCGGTATTTTATTTAAAAAGAAAAGTATAATCCTAGACACTTTTATTCACTTTTGTCTATTAGCGACGATAAAGAAAAAAAGACTGTCTTATTTTTTGTATCCCAACTTACGACCAACGGTGACTTCCTTACGACTGTATTCGCGCTTGTCAATATAACACCAGAGAAAATTGAACTTATTAATAAACTCTAGAGCCAGCGAACTTACGGTTTAAGCCTCATTCACACTTGGCAGAAACACGTGAAGCTGTACTGTTATGTTTACCTAACGTTTTTACACCCCCCACCAATCATTCTTCAAACACAAGTGTATATATATATTTAGTGTTTTGTTATTTCACAGTGCTTACTGTTAACTTTTTTTATGATGTTTTAACATGGCATTCGAATGCCATATAAATATATGTATATATATTTATATATATACATATATTCATATACAGTAACGTCCAATTGAAGTGGAACACTTGAATTATTGTGTATCTCTGCGAAATTATGACAGATTTTAAAAAACCAAAGACATATTTTTTAGGAAATTTCCTTCCCGTTCGAATGGTAGAGGTTTTATCCCGATCGAA
>JARPRG010000270.1:2320917-2346806 GCA_031001745.1 Hartigia nigra
GAAGCTTAAGGTGCGCTCGCGATGTCTCGAGATTTTTGTGACGTAATCGTCTCTGAGAAACGCAATTTTGAGGGAATTTGTATTACCGTTAAAGATGGTTACCCGCAAAACCTGGACAAGATCGGCTGACGCGTTCGGAAGTTATGGCCAATTAAGTGTTTTCACTTCAAGGGGGTTCAGCTGCCCCCAGAGTGATGCTACAGGGGTTCAATGGGGGTGTTTTCTGACTGCTGAAGGTTGCTCTTTCTCGTGCCATAATTAGAAATATGAATTCTCTTCCGGAACTACTAGTTCTCGCACTTTTCAAAAAGTCCCAAAATGCACTCTTTCGCTCCAACCCCTGCCGTTCAGCCATTTTGTATTCGATCGGGATAAAACCTCTACCATTCGAACGGGAAGGAAATTTCCTAAAAAATATGTCTTTGGTTTTTTAAAATCGGTCATTATTTTGTAGAGATACACAAAAAATCAAGTGTTCCACTTCAATTGGACGTTACTGTATATATAATGCAAATGTATCCCTTATCTTGTCAGACGACGTATCAACGGCGGTGATAATATTTATTCGAATTTTTAATAGCGAAATCGTGCGCTACGTAATTTATAAAATATTGAGAGTGAAAGAGTGCAAAATGGTAAAAAGAGAGGAAGAGAAAAGGGTTTACCTTTTGCCATACTATCTATCATAAAGTTTACGAGCCGAGGGCCGGTGAGTGTCATGACTGTCGGTTTTACCCTCTGCGCAAAAAAGAAAAGGGACTGATATTGGTCACGTATGTAAATCGAAAAAGCTCGTGAAAAAATTTTATTAGAAAATATATTGCCGAAGTTATTTAAATATGAGTATGTAATATATGTGACGTACTTTATAGATGACACATCGGAAACGCAAGTGGCGTATAAGTGTCCAAGCTTCTTGAGAAATTAAAACAAAAAATTAAGGAAAATGTGGGGAAGTATAGTAAAACAACATTAAGAGAAAGAAGAAAAGTGACCGTAATTTGACTACTTAAGGATCTACTACCTGATAATGGACAAAGAGTAGATATGGCTTAAGAGATGGGTACTCGATTCCTTTAGTCCTTAGGGGTTGATTCGAATTCCCAGTCAGTCATCTATTACATACGACTCCTTCAGGACACACATACACACACTCACATATATATATATATATATATATGAGTGAGGGCTGACAAAGCTAATTTTGTAAAGTGCGCGTCTGGGAGTGGACGTGTTAAACGAGCCATGAGGGGGATGAAACGGTGAGAGAGGGTTGGTTACCCAGGCAAAATATGAGATCGAATCCCTTTACGCCGATTCGGAAATCCGGCAGATTCAACCCCCGCACCCACAGTGTATACCAACCCTCTATATCTTTCAAATTTCGTTCCTTTCCCTCGAATCTCCCATCGATCAAAATTCATGCCTTAACATAGCCCCTTAACCTTCTTCTCCAATTATCCATACTCTTATCTATTCGGCTGTGTATAAACATTAAAGAAAAAAAAAATCATCCCTCACGAACTAACCACGTGGACAAACCTACATGGCGTCAACTTGGCTATTTTCTTGTAAATCTATGTATGTGCTTTTAGAAAGAACTCGAGATAAGATCTCGCCTGAGACAGATAAAGAAAGTCAAGATAAAATGACAGCATCCACTCATGGGTCCATATTAGCAATACGCGCATTGCCGTCCCGATTATCTATAATAAGAACGCACAGAGTTCCACGTGAAGTTTCGTTGATTACGAATCAACGAAATAAGAATAAATCAATAAGAAAAGAATATTTTTTGATGCAACAAGCCTGGTTACTTTCGTATCTTTTATACATTTTCCAGCAAACTGACCTATCCCGAGTGTCGGGAGTCCGAACAAAAAGTATAGCCATAAAAAACAGACTCCGATAAGGGGGGATAGCTTTATAGAAAAGTGGCCGTTAATAGTTGAACAAGTGCAAAAGTTACCAGTGGTTCCTCCTGTTTACCGAGTTTTATCGTGCGAGTGTCTGAAAGTGCACTCAGAAAAAGAAATAGTTACAGATAGTGTGTTTCAATTGTGAAAAGTGGTGGACTCAGGGGACCGTAGAATTATATAATAAGTTTATTTATAGTTTTGCTAACCGTGAATCGGAGTAACCAATTTACTATAAATGCAATTGCGAATTTTTGAAAAAAAAAAAGAAAGCCTTAAAATTTTATGTTTAAGATCCACCGAAATTCTGCGTAGAAAAATAAGTATTAAATAAAAATAATTCAATAAATACCTTGATTTATGAATGCTTATTAAACGACTAAATCTCGTTGTAAACAAACTTTTTTTCCCATACGGATACCAAAAGTACGACTGCTATTATTAAGTGAATACTGAAAGGAATTATAACTCGAGTTATATCAATCGAACAATAGGTTTTTTCTTCGATTGTTGCGGTAGATTCCTTTGAGAAAAATGCCCTCCCGAAAAGACGCGGGACTTTTAAAAAAGTCCTTCCCGAAGATATACCTTCATGAGGGGTAGCGATGCTTGATAGCGGAAATAAGAGTTGTGCTTTGAGCGGTAAGCTCTTTTCTCTTTGTCAATAGCATCGCTTAAGCTCCTGCCAAGAAAAGGAAACTTTCTGGAAAAAAAAGGGATCAGGAGAGAGTGAGAGAAGACGAGGAAAAGAATAAAGAGAAAGGTAAAATGGCAAACAACCAGCCGCACAAGCAGAATCACTCGTGCCGACAAAACCCTAACAATTTCCTTGTAGAAAACCTTACGAATCCGCACCCTTTTTCGTTTTCTTAATATCTAAGTACATTACCCACCCCGAGTACTTGTATGTACTGAAAAAAATCACGTATTCAAGTAAAGTCTATAATGACTATACCGATACCAAAGTAATACTTTTTAAAATCTTTTTATTCTTTTTTTTAATATAAATTCAATTCGTCCAGAAAATATAACGTAGTCATGGATTTCTCCTCGCTGTGTTCCTGTCCTTTGTCTTATGCACGCAAACTCCAATACGTCTATCTCACTCGCACTCGCGCATAATATAAAGAATTCGCAAAATATCACAAGAAAATCTTTCCGATCGAAAGTCCGACTTATGTCTTTGTATGAATTACGCAGGAACATGTGTGATATTTGAATTTGAAAAATATCAAATTCCATACTGAAATACATCCCTCGAGGTTACCGTCTAATACAGTGAGAGATGAAAAAAAAATAGCCGTAGCACATATAAGACACAGAAATGAATAATTATGTATGTCTACAATAAACAATATATATATAGACTACTGTGTCATGTATCGCAAGAAGTCTAATCGTCCATGGTTGGAAAAAAAAAAGAAAATGGAAAAAAAAGTCAACCCTACAAAACCAATCGGCTGTTATCGATCCGTCGCGACGCCCAAACCAGCATCGTCGTCGTACTCAGTTTTTTTTCTCCACTGACTCTACCAATACTTCCGGTTCGACGGACCAGAGGAACAGCAAGGATACGAAGCTCGCAGAAGTAAATAGGTAGTGCAAATGGAAAAAGAAAGTCTGGCGATATAAATGATTTGATACAAAAAAAAAAAGATAATTTTTTCAAATACACACAGTCTCGTGTATCGGTACGATCGATTGATTGCTGACAATTCAAATAATTAAATCAATCAATCTTCTTTTGTCTGTACTTTCTATACATGCTGAATGCGACGTACGTACAATTACATTTATCCGAGTGGATGCGCCTGTGTATTGTATCGTTGTAGGAAACTTTAGAAATGGCCGATAGACCATATAAGCTGTAAAGGAGTTGGGGATGCATTAAATGAAAATTGATGCAAGCTTGTGGTACATTGGAATATGTGTCCGTATGTGGAAAAGGGTGCTCTGGTTCATATATATATATATATATATATACATACAGTGAGAGTAAAGAGGAATCTGGCGAGGAAAGTTAAAGGGGTTGTGGGTGAGAGGATGACGGAGGGGTTGAGAGTGGCTCTAACCTGCAGCTACGGCTGCAGCTGCAGCACTGCAGTCCCAGGAGCAACACCCGAGGAGTTCTCCTATGTAGCTTGTACGTATATATTAACGTCATGCTCGAGCATCAATATTTATTTATCAACAGGGCCATTTGCGCGGTCACTCGACCGGAATTAATATGCATGTCGACCTTAGGTGATTTAAAATATTCAAACTGTCTGAAGAAATTTCATAGATTTTGATGTTCGTTATTTTCTTTTTTCATGAGTAGTTTCGTGCGCCGCTAGAAAACCGAGGGAGATTTCGTTGATGAACCTTAGAGGGTGGAATTATAAATCTTACCCTTATCCACTTTTGATGATGTTTTTTGAATGCTAATCTTTCGATTTCCGTAAATCGGGCTAGCGTAGAGAGGATTTCATGTGCTCAAGCTCCACCCTCGCGAGTCAAGCGACCTCTCCACATGTAATACGATCACAGAAGCACACCCTGGCTCGTCGAAAGAGCAGCGAACGGGAGGGGAGTTGGGATTCGCTTCCCGAATCGTCGAAATCCGGGAGCAACGACGTTTAAATCACATGGGCGGGGCTGTTGAAAGTTTCGCGATTATTTCGCCATCTGTCTTCTAACGTTGAATTAGTAGTGTAATAGATGGTGACACTGTCTGTCGCATGTTGAATTTCGTATGATTTTCTTTCTCTTATTTTTATCTTGTAGATGTTATACACACTCGAATCTTATGTAGTATCCTCTTTTCAATGTTCACAGATCTTATTGGCGTAGTCGTAGTAGATACGTAATTCTCTTTTCAAAGCAAAACCAAAATTTTCTTGCACCGGTCGTAAAGTGTAACCCCGTGCAAGTGAAACTCTGCACCAGATGACATTTGATAGCTGTAGAAAAATTTGTCAATGAAAAACTTATAAATCTTATATTCAATGCAAAGAAATACTGTCAGTGGGCAACGCTAATAAATGAAGTTGATTTACTTTGCGCATGGGGTAATCTGCTTAGAAAATACCTGCAGCGCCATCTCTGCAGACGGAGATAAAGCTTATGAAAGCTGTCGATAATGTAGGTGCAATCGTATGTTCGAAAAGATTAAGTACTGACCCCCTAAGCGGTAAATTTCATACTATGGTACAAGCCCAGAATTACCGGTAAATAAAGGGACAAAGTGACCAAAATAGGCATGAATATTGCGATTACCGTTCTGTTTTTATTAAAATAAAAATTTAGAAAATTATCCCATCATTTTTAAAAAGTGGAGAGACCGTTTTATCGTGAGTCATAACAATTTTGCTCTAATTTTATTTCGTCCTGTTTAAATTCAACACAAGAGAGAAATTTCTTGAAGTGGGGTTAAGAGATAAATAGTGTATCTTAAGGAATATAAAGTTTTTATATATCTGTATTTCAATGTAATTAGAGTATGGCATATTGAGACTACCATAACTTCATTACGCATTTGTAATAATTTTGACAGTGTGGGATAATGTCAGACCTCGATTCAAGCGATGAAGATGAAGAAACTCAAACACGAAGCTTTAACAATGTACTATCTGAGAAACAAAATGACGAAGGAGTCCAAACAGATACATCCATGGAACAGGTTTATATTATTATAATTCCTAAAAAACATTATGTATTAAACTATATTTCTAAAACAGGAAAATGTGGAAGATAATGTTCTTCGACTTTATACAATGGAAAAGAGACCTGTTCTTGAAAGATACACACACATTAGATTCTTGAAGAAATCACTGACACATCTTAGCGAGGGTTACGAGGTATTATTTTATTGAATCATTAATCTTTAACGTACGTAAGGATATATTCTGTCTTCCTAGTCATTTATAACATCATATTTTTATCAGTGCTTAGATTGCAGCAGACCCTGGCTCTGCTACTGGATTCTTCATGCTCTACAAATTTTAGGAGAACGTTTAGAAATTGATGATTATTCCAAGATTGCTGCCTTCCTTAGTAAATGCCAATGGCCTGATGGTGGTTTTGGTGGTGGTCCAGGTCAGTATCCACACCTGGCACCAACTTACGCAGCTGTAAATGCTCTGTGCATTATTGGAACTACTGAAGCGTACGAGGTGATAGATCGGTGAGGTTCTGTTAATACAACCAATAGATAATATCAATTTCGATTTACATGTACATTTTTAATTTGCACATTAATATCTAGGAAAGGACTGCGAAAATTTCTAAAGTCTCTACGAGGTCCTGATGGGGCCTTCAGTATGCATTCTGATGGAGAGGTCGACATTAGAGGTGCATACTGCGCCATAGCAGTGGCTAAACTAACGAATATATACACTCCAGATATATTTAATGGAACAGCAGATTGGATTGTCCAATGTCAAACATGGGAAGGTGGTTTTGGAGGGTATCCTGGTATGGAAGCGCATGGTGGTTATGCATATTGTGGTCTCGCAGCCCTTGTGATGCTGGGAAAAACTAATTCTTGTCGTCTACCATCTCTAATGGTACAATTACATAGAAAATGACACATTATAATATTTATTAATTCTTGAAATTTTCACAGAGATGGATTGTAAACAAACAAATGCGCCTGGAAGGTGGCTTCCAAGGCAGAACCAACAAACTGGTTGATGGTTGCTACTCCTTTTGGCAGGGAGGAGCCTTTCCACTTCTTCAAGCAATTCTTTCTGATCAGGGAAAAAAATTCAATAAGAACTACTGGCTCTTTGATCAGGAAGTCCTGCAAGAGTATCTTTTAATATGCTGCCAGCATCCATATGGTGGATTATTGGATAAACCTGAAAAGTAAATAAAAACAGCACTTATTATTCGTCTTATTATTTGGTGAATTTACTCTGCTTTTGTTTTCAAGGAATCGGGACATATATCACACTTGCTATGGCTTGAGTGGATTGGCAGTATCACAGAATTCTCCTACACCTGTGATTGTTGGACCACCACAGCGCAACATTGTTAAAATGATCCATCCTGTGTATAATCTGGTGTATTCATCAGCTAGCGAAGCCTTGAATTACTTTAACTCCTTACCAACACCAGATTGAGATACAAAAGAGAAACTGATAAAGTCAAGAAATTCATAATCGAACAGCTTGACAAGCTTTCGCTACCTGAATGTTAAATCGCCTTATTGAATTTGAGCCACTTAAATTTTGGGCGCATACAAGAACAAGATTAAGAGAAGAAGAAGAAGCTCCTCTCCCCCCACATACAAGAATCATGTATAATTTTATTACAATTCAAAAAGGACCCCGGACTATATTAACTGCTAATAATAAATCAATATCGTTAACCGATTTATATTGAAATGTCGAACCATTCAAATCCTGGATTTTCGAATGTAAGAATATTCTAAAAAATGTTGTCCAGGTAGAAAATATCGAATATACTATGCAAGATTTTATCAAAGATTTTGGAATAATAATGACAATTATTCAAATTATTGTTATCCTTGATCATAGATGGCATCTCACGCAATACTGACCAATCCAAACCAGTCATGTTAGCACGTTGGATGTATCTCCTGTCGTAATTCAAAGGTTATGCACGACCGCGACGTTTTCAGATAATTAAGTCATTTTTAACTCCTAGTGTATAGTACGAAGAGGTTAAGACCTCCAGTCAAATTAGGAATATAACCTAGTGATCTGAGAAAAATCCTCTAATAAAGGATAAAGCGAAAATACTGAACGAGTAGGGGCTTGGAGAAACTTCAAGGTTATGGCTAAATACTTAGCCCAGATAATAGTGCTGGGCACTAGGGTGATCGGTCGAGCCTTCGCGAAGGCTCTTCGTCAGGAAATAGCAGCAAGTCAGGAGGCAGCTAGACGTGCAGGTGGTGGAAAACAAGGAGCTGATCGTGTGGCAGCAAATGCACGTACTGGTTTAACATTGGACGAAGCCCTACGTATCCTGAATGTTGAGCGACCTGACCAAAAGGATCTTATTGAGAAGAATTATCGTTTTCTGATGGAAGCTAACGACAGATCAAAAAGTGGCTCGTTTTATCTACAGTCCAAGGTTGTTAGAGCTAAGGAACGTATCGATGAAGAACTTCAGAATATCACACCTCCGCCGGAGTCTAATTCAGCTAGAATGGAAAGTCAGAAACAACAATCTTAGCCTTTTCCTTACGCTCTAGTCTAAATCAAATGAATGCTGTTAGAATTCTGTATATACTGATCAACCTCGTTAATAAATAGTCAATGGCTTTCAGGTGTGAATCCATACATGTACAAAGTCTGAGATCCAGTTATTGAAGATTGGGAATAAAGTATTCCAAATTTTATTTACAATGTCCAAATCTTTCATTCAACTGGTTGATCTAGCATCATAATAATAACGTTCCTATTTTGGTGAGTATGCTATATAGTTCACTATACAAGTATCTTCCGTGCAATGTATTATCTTTGAAATAACTGGGAGGATGGAGATTCGTCATTTTTATATCGATCGAACTATCTTAAGATGTAGGATTAATTAATAATTAAACAGAATTACGACTGATTGGTAATATTATATTAATAATTAGGTACATTTGGTCTTTTTGCAGTCTCAGTCGAGCACATTTAAGTCGTACTCTTAAAAGTAATTAACAATCAACAATCAGTTTTATTATAAGCGACCTGCAAGCCCGCTGTTTTCGCATCTTGAGGATCTATTCTGTTTTGTGTTTGTCGTATCACAAGACGTTCCTGGTTATGAGAAACCGACCATAGCTTGGGTAGAAAACGCGGTTTCATCGCCTCCAAAAAGTGTTCCCTCCATATCCTCTCAAGTTCCACGAGGCCACCCTCCTGCTGTTCAAAGTATTGTACAACCTTGACACCATGTGGAAGTGGCGGTTGTGGAGATGGTGTTAAAGAAGCTGGGGGACCAGCCCTGAGCTTCTTCTCTAATTCAATCAGTATTTCCGGAGTGATATCCTTCTGACCGCTATATTCCATTACATATCTTTCCAACTCCTGACGTCTTTGTGCCGGGAGCCGAACTTCCTCCCTCAAAGCTTTGACCGCGGAACGCAGTTTACGCCATCCACTAGGATACTCATCCCTGGAGTGAGACAAAGGACCCGATAAGGGTGCATCACACATCTCCGCTAGCTTCCTACGAAGCTGGAGATCATGATAATTGCTGATCTCGTGACAAGTCGGACAAAGAAGCAAAACGTCATGGGATTGATGAGCTTTCATCACCACTATCAAACAATAAAAACGAGTTAATGAAGTTCCTAGTATTTAGAAACAGTAGTACCGATTCAATGATGTTAATACTTACGGGGAAAGTACTTGCGATATTCCCTAGGGACGACATTCTTCCTGATGAATGTTTTTGATGACCCGCAAACTACGCATTGATTCTCCTTTACTTGGGTGTAATAGCGTCCGACGTCGCCAAGAGCACGTCCAGCAGGCTCGAAATTTAACTTTACTGTAAACGGATCCCTGCTTACTGCTGAGCCTAGACCTTTGCTCACGTACCATTCAGCTTTCTTACGATCGCAAGTACAGAGCATCTCGCCATCCGGGGCTAGGAGGCAGCAATTGTGGTAAAGCGGTTTGTTACGTGCAGGTACGCTACTTTTACGTATACTACTGGTTCGATTAATTATATTATTAACTTTATTATTAAATGAATAAATACGGTGATCCTTGAACCTGGAACAGAGCCAAAAATATCCCGATAAGCATTTAAAGATATAGTACGTCGTACAGTATGAACATCCAATACGGAGAATATATTATGTACTCCTGGTGCATGTGCTCAATATGTATCGTAGTAACTTATCTTAAAAAATTACCTCGCATCGACGACTCCACTGGGCAGGCCATGGAATTCTTCCGTACCATCTTTTTCCCAAACACTTTTAAAACAGATTATGAGAGTCTGTAAGAAGGAACGTTCCTCCTCCGCTCTTTCGAGTATCTGGAGTAAGATCATTTGATTATTGTTTATGAAGAAATTGGATATAATTATTAGCATACCTTGTGATATATCAGGACAGCGGTATAGGCATCAAATGCAGCATACAATACTTGCTCTTCGGCAAGAATGTCGGCGTTCCAATCGCCACATCTAACCTCGAGCAACTTGTCCATTTCTAGACCTAGATAATACATGCATAGCGCAGATAAACTCTTTGGACTAGGTAATCCAAGTCGATGTGCAAGAGTCCTGAGATCTAAAGTGCCATAGACATGACAGCCATAATCCTTGGTTAATTTTCGTCCATCCTCGAAAGAAGCAACCCCCACTTTAAGCACTTGCTTGTTGGCCAGCAATTCCTATAATACAAATTACATTAAAGTAAATGTTCCCATAACATAATTAAACAGAACCATACTTTCAACGTAGCAGGAATGTAACCAATCTTTGAAAGACGAAACAGCGCGCACACTCCATTATAAGTGGCAAGTTGGAGTAGAGATACTGGTCCTTCGTTAACCCATTCGCAATCGAATCCCAAAATGCCATAAGCTAAGTCGCTGGAAGGATAAAGAAACAGGAGAAGCAAATGAAATTCTCTACAAAATAAATTTCTACAATTTCACTAGATAAACATAAACTCTACCGCAAGGAACTCTTCAATGGCAACGAGGTTCCAATAATTCTAAATTATATTTCATAAAAAGTATCAACAAATCATGATACACAGTAAAGCCGCTTATAAGGAATTTGAGCAAAACAAACTTCTGTAAATCAATAGTACGATATCTTTGTACTGTGTACTATAGTAACACCTTGAACAGCTTATCCAGTAAATATGAAGTCAAAACTGTTGTCCTTATCGGAAGTTATCTAAAATACAAATTTCTTAATATTATACTCCAAAGTCAGTTTACCGGCTAATACACTGCACGGCATAATCACACTTTTCTGGGGACTCGGCTACGATGATTTGGTTCGGCTTGACTTCCACGACCTTCTTGCAGGCTGTGTGACCATCCTGGGAGACACGCTTGCTCATAAAACGATGGCATAATTGTCTGACACCGCGAAGCACGTTATCGCGATACTTCGAGGCGAGTAGAACGAAGCCCACAGTGACGCAAACAAAAAACATATTACCCTTGCGTGCCCGAAACATTAATTGAAAAAATTTGAAATAGTAGGAAATAAATGGTATAGGAGTACAACAATGAGCAAGAATAGGAATAAAAAGGATACAAGGATGAATTTCAGGCAACACAAGGAATTGGCGGGGGAGGTTTCCCCCTGTGAATTAGAATTATGTACAAATTGCAAAAGGATTAAATCCTCGGCGAGTCCTTTCGAAGAATGATTAAGTATTTACAGTGTTCTTTGGAGGTTCGATAACTTCCAGAGTAACCTGATCACTTGTTAAATTATATGAAACGATGAATTCGAAAGGATGATTAATGATACAAAATCTATGTATAGATGTATTTCACGCCTTGGTACGTTAAAATTGTAATTTTGTTTAGAAGCTAATCAACTTGCTTTATACACCAAGTTTATTAAAGATACAATTATTATAAATTATTGGTCGAAACTCGCTTGATATTGCCATTATTTTTTTAGAATTGAGAGATACTTAAAAAAGGCATAGCGATATGGCTTTTACGACCGAAGGAGGTTCAAGGGACCCCGTGGCATTGAAAAATACACGAAAGAACACGCGGCCACGGGATTTCGCGCGCGACTGCGAATACTATATGGCTGCTTATTGTATTTCTTATTTGAATTAAATTAACGGTGCGATTCGGATTCCATCTGGCGGAGGTTATGGCATTTAGGGTACGTTCCAAAAGCCATTGACACTACTACGATTATCGTTATGTCCCTGTTGATCTATATGCAATAGAGTGTAACACAACCATACTCCTGGTTCTGGCAATTGAATTTCGGAACCCCTAGTCTGGTCGCTTTATTAAAATGGCGGATTATCAGACAATATTTGTCGATGAAAGATAATTACGATGTGTCCTCAAAATGATTTCTTAATCAATTATACGTTTATCGCATTTGTTCCTATTGTATTTACTGTCACTGATTACTTTTTATCTTACTGTATTAATAGCAATCACTTACGCAAGTTTAAAAAGGTTAGTTGAATGCAGTTGCAGTTTGACCAACTCTGGAGATATTAAAATTTTTGATCGTTATTTAGTATAAATATTATTATAAATTACATACTATATTGCCTCAGAAGAATACGACGAAGAGTTTAATATAATTTTTTTTTAATGTTTAAATTATTATAAAAATGTATAAAATGTTTTAAAGGAATGGAATTTCTTTGTTTTTCGAAAATATACCATTTGCTTGTATTACATAGAATGTATTAGTAGAATTGGATTCAAAGAGCGTTTTAATAATTTTCTAAATCCGTAAAACCTTCATGAGTTTATTGATACGCGAAAATACAGTCATTCTAAAATGAATTTCTTGAATATTTCATATTACAATTACGTGGAAGGTAAAATGTTTAGAATAGAAATGTCAGTTTTAGGATTGTCAAGGTGGTACATAAAAAAAATGGAGGTTCCCCAATCAGCTGAAACCGTCTGCTGGGATGACGGGTTGAAAATTTGGTTAATTGGTAAAGTCACATCAAGCCATCGTACAAAGGAATACATAATCATTGGGGTCTGAATAAATCCTGGAGGTAATATCCAGTCATCTAGGGTTCAAGAGAACAAGAACAAGTAGTAGAAGACCAATGAAAAGGTCGAGAATCAGCATCTTCATCGGCGAAGATTCCAATCGCGTGCGTCACTGACAGGTGGCCAGTGCAGGAATGTCTCATAACAGATAAAGATATTCATCCCTGCTAAATAGCAATCCCAGATTGATTCTCACCAGCTGAATTTCCTCTGTGATGAGCGACTCGGAACAGCGGCAGCTGCACGTGCCTTATCGAGAGTATCATTCACAGAACTCAACCAATCCAGCAACTCTTGTAGAGACCGATGCTCTTGTTGATTTATCAGTCACACCAGTTGAAAACTTGCTGCAACCACGGGACGAAGCTGATTTGTTACCTGACGTTGACTTCATACCTGGCCTTGGTGCAGAGCATTCTATAGCCATTGATTCCCCTGGAGCAGACCGGGAGAGCCAGCCTCTCCTTGGTCGACTGGAACTTGATGTCACATTCAACAGATTTCCTGGTAAGATTTTGTCTACTAATAATGACATTAAACTATTATGGTATAAGCTTATTCTTCTATGATTATATATCGAGTATAATATTATTACAGATGATCCACAATTCTCGGAGTTAGTATGGCAAGCAGAATGTGCTATAGACAGTGGAATATTACCAGAGAGAATTTATCAGGGTTCGAGTGGCAGTTATTTTGTAAAAAACCCTGCCGGAGTACGTGATGATGCTAAACAGTAAAATATTAAAATTTAGTGCACTATGTTATAACTGATTATTTTTCCACAGAAAATAATCGGTGTATTTAAGCCAAAGGATGAGGAACCTTATGGTAGATTGAATCCAAAATGGACAAAATGGATGCACAAGCTGTGTTGTCCATGTTGTTTTGGCAGAAGTTGCCTAATACCTAATCAGGGTTATTTAAGTGAAGCTGGTGCCAGTCTAGTTGACCGCAAACTTGGCTTAGGTGTAGTGCCAAATACCAGAGTTGTAAAATTGGTCAGTGAAACGTTTAATTATCCAAAATTTGATAGACAAAAGGCACGTATGAAGCAAGTCATCATGGACCAATTTCCTACGGTTGGCTCACACTTCAATCGGATCGGTCTCCGACCTAAGATTGGCTCCTTCCAGCTATTTGTAGATGGTTACAAAGATGCTGATTACTGGTTGAGAAGATGGGAAAGTGAACCTCTGCCGCCAAAACTCGCTAGGGAATTTCAGTTGCAATTCGAACGACTTGTCGTGCTGGATTATATCATTAGAAATACTGACAGAGGTATAGAAAAAAAAATTCTCGTTCCCATTAACTACGCAATAAGCTTCTAGATGACTAATACAATAATTATATGATTAGGTAACGATAATTGGCTCATTAAATATGAAAATGGAGGCAGTAAAGCAGGTAGCGAGGCTGGTGAAGTCAAAATCGCGGCAATCGATAATGGCTTAGCTTTTCCATTTAAACATCCTGACTCCTGGCGTGCTTATCCTTATCATTGGGCTTGGCTAAGTCAAGCAAAACAGCCTTTCAGCGAAGCCACAAGAGAGCTCGTTTTACCACAATTGTCTGATCAAAATTTTGTTCAGGATCTCTGTGACGACCTTTATCAGCTTTTTAAAGTGAGCCATTCCTACTTGTTACACTTTTTCCCATTCAGTCAAACTTTTTTACTGACATTTTTTATGATTTCTTGCAGCAAGACAGAGGTTTCGATCGACATAACTTTGACAGACAGATGAGCGTTATGCGTGGGCAAATTCTGAATCTTCAGCAGGCATTGAAAGACGCAAAAAGTCCTGTACAGCTCGTCCAGATGCCAGCAGTAATAGTGGAAAAGTATATAAATTATCAACTAGTAATAATTAACGTAATTATTCTCTATCATTAATTTTTTAATTGCACTGTTCCAGGGCCAAAGGAAATGGAGCACCAAGACTATTCTCATTTTCCGACACTTTCACTCAGCGCTTCCAGAATAAGAGTCCCTTTTTCTCCTGGTGTTAATGCATAATTTGGAATGATCTGCAAAGATCCTTAATTGTCCCGTATGCCTTCGGGAGAGGATCGAAAACCGTGAATTTTCACAGACTCACTTTAAGTTTTCTTGCATCTTCATTTAACATCAACAGTTCCATTAATATGGAAGGAAACGAATCCTACGATAATGCCCGACCCTGCAATGAATAATCCAATCTGCGTTTATACATCTAGCCCGAGATCCATTTACGAATATCTTTTTAATTGGGATATAGATATTATTCATATAATTATATTGTATACAGTAAATATATCACGTTAAAATCACTAAGAATTTGTATAATTTATAGATACCATTTAAATATTTACCACGTGAATGACGTATTTAATCGAATCAGAGCATGCTATGTACAAACACGATACACATTCCGAGCTGCCTCCGAGTCTTCGAGACTGTCAATATTAACTTTTAATCAACCATAAACCATTTTATATTAAATATTTTGCTATTCCGCAAAAAGGAGTATTTTCTTTTGTACTAGACTTTTGTCATTAGTGCGAGAAAGACGACGACATGGAAGTGATAGAAGTGTCGAAGAAGAAGAAAAACTGTGCTGCCCCAATACGGCCAACCACTTGCCCATGCAATATTAAGGTGACATAACCTGAGAAAAAATATTCTTTATTAAAATAACTCATTATACAATGTTCTTGGGTAGTGCACCAGGAGGTATGTTCAGCCACCAAAGGTCACATCTTTTGCTCCTGACAGGAAATACTGTCCTCCAGCGAAACCCATCGATGCAAGAACAACTTACCATCTCTCCTATTTGGATATGGACCATTCAGCATCCCGACAACCAAGACCAAAGCCATTTAAGCCCACACATAGCTTAAGTACCGCTAAGGATAAGTTTGTAGATGAAACAACAAATAGATTGAGTTACAGACCAGTTTTGGGTGTTGTGAAAGCAAAGGCAATAGTACCTTGTAGAAGGTATACCTGTAATTCATATACTTATAGAGAAACAGATGTTGGCCTACAATTAAATTAATTACACTCTCACCCTTTTTATTCAGACAAACAATTGGCAAAGGACCAATGCAATTCACAACAACGTCACGTCATGATTACATTCCCAAAGTTGTACCCAAACCAGAAATAATAGTTCCATGTGGAAGTATCAGGCTTAGTTCAGGCATGCTAGATGCCAAGACGACTACAGGACTGTCATATCTGAACCCAGGACGTACAGAGCCAATAGCAAGTTATAAACCAACAAAGACATATTGTCCACCTTCCGAAGCCATTGACAAGAACACCACGCAGAAGCTGAGTTATCAGCCATTTTGTGTATTCAAGAAAGAGAGTTATCCTTGGATGAGAAAACCCATTTATAGGTAAAGATCAAGTACAATAATAGTATAGTACAATAGTACAATAGTACAATAACAAACTTCCATTAAAAAGTTATAAATATAGTTTCACTAATTATGAGTCCGTGTTTTATTAGCTGTGTAAGTTTTCATTATCACCTTAAGTGTATCAGTTATTCTGTATAACATATGAATGGTACAGGTACCAAAAATATAAAATATTTAACTTCGCAACCTCTTACATTAAACATACATTGGAACATTGAATTATACATATGCCATAAATTACATTACGTCAATAATAAAATAGACCACCAAATGTCTCAATGGATGGCCACACAACGTATTCCAAGAGTTACATGGAAACAGAATTGCCATCCAGAGAAAAGCCAGTGATACCAAGTGGGACAATAATATTTCCATGTGAGGGACAATTCTCAGACAAAACCATTTACAAGGAGAGTTTCTTACCCTGTGACACGGAACCAGTAATTCCTGTGATACCCTGTGGAAGTATATCATTATCTACCCAAAAAATGTCGTGTGATACGACAAACAAGGTGCGAATATTAAACAGGTGTTTGAATAGTACATAAGGCTCGACGAAATAATAATTTGAACAATAACAATTTTCATTTTCAAAATCTAAAATCAATCGGCAGTTGAGTTATCAATCGGTTAATGCTGAGAGACGCAACCCCATAATACCACGTCGCAGAAATATGATGGGTGATGGTCCCATGCAGAGTGTTACAACAACAAGACACGATTATGTACCAAAAACTGTAGGTAGACCGGAAGTCGTTATCCCTTGCAACAACATCAAAACATCCAGCCAGCCATTTGAGGCTCGCACAACAGCAGCATTGTCTTACATTGATCCAGGACCAGTGGAGCCGGCAGAGAATTTCAAACCTCATATTCAATATTACAGGTAACTTAGCACAGTACTGTTTTTGTGATATACATATTTGTATAACAGTTTAACAATCTAGTGATACAACAAGGCGTAATATATAATTTTTTATCTAGTTTAAAAAGAACTGTAGAAAGATCGAGCGGCCATATTTAATATCCAACATGAAACTTCTTAATAACACAAACTGTATTATTAATGCTTTTGATGAATGACGATTTAAGATGGTCATCCGAATAACAGAAATTCTTTTTACGGTCTATCGAAAGCGCATACGATTTATTTCTACTGGCTGTTATCGTAATTGCTTATTGTGTAACACATTAAATTTTTTTTACTACAATTTGTATGCAGATCCACAGACAAGATTGATGGAGATACTGTAAACAAGTTATCCTATCAGCCATGGGCCCCAATACCCAGACAGGAATTACCATGGGCACGTAAGGTCCAATATCAAACCCCAAAGGAACCGATGATCGGAGACACTATATATCATATGAGTTATCCTGCACCAGGATATTATGAAGAAGAGTGCGAGCCTACAGAGTGTCCGTGTACCACAGAGCAGCAAGAAAATTGTCCCCAATTGAACATAACCGTGTGTTCATAAAGATTACACAGAACACCCATTATGAATATGGCATGTATAATTATGAAATTTTAAATACATCATTATTTTGAACAAATACGTCTTCTTGCTTCCTCTTTACAACGATATGAGAAAGAAATTAATTATTGTATAACAAAATATTTTAACTTTAACCAAAATAAAGAAAAACAACATACAACAGATATTAGACTTAAAATTTATTGAATCGCGCGTACATACAAGTGCGCGTGACTTACAATATATCTTTCGTATGTAAATTAGATGTGTGTGTGTGTGTTTTTATTTTTGTTTGTATATATATATATATTCATTTATTTATATAGATTGTAATTCGAATAATAATAAATCTATCTTATACAGACGGTAAAACGTGTTTCCACTTTCTCTCTAGATAATAAAATAAACTCTAATCTTTGACAAAAAGATCAATAGACAATATTGCATATAACGCGCGGCGCCGACGTCGAGACGGACTTCGGCGACGACTCGACATATCATATAATGATAAATATAAAAAGAACAACGATGCGTCTAATCATTCATATCCGTTCAATAATTTCTTATTCCTTATCACTCCACGTAATAAAAAGCACTTTGTATTCATAGTAAAACATTCTCTGTTCTCCGTCATTGCACGTGCAACCTCATCCTCGGTACAGTAAAATAAATACTCATCGGTTCGATTGATCGTAGAGCATATTGACATTAAAACAAAAAGGCTTACAAATTATAAATAAACATTTTACACGATCATTTCCTTATATGAATCTGTATGGCTGATAAATGAATTAAAAAGAAAAAAAAAGATTGATCCGAAAAGCATAATATAACGTCGTCGACCGTTAATCCCAATATCTCGAATGACAATTTTGAATAACTATAGAATTTCTTAATCTCCTAACAAACTTCCTAGCAAAGTTCATTCTTTATCACTGACATTAAAGAAAATCATCACGCGTTTATGCCTACCAGAGGCCCATGTCGCTCGATTACGAAAAGTCAAGGATGAAGCTGCCACGTGAAACGTTGCAAGATGAAGTGTCAAAGAAGCAAAATAATTTACATTCTACGGATCCGTATTCCGTCGTGTTATTTGCTTCTTTATTCTATCACTATCCCTGACATGACCTTCCTTAGAGAGCGTCCACCTATTTTCTCAAGCTTTCAAACATTTTCCTTTCATTCTCTACAGATGGTTCCTTCGATGTCTCGCTTCATTTTCTTTCCTCCATTCTTTCCGCTCTTGCTATTCATTTAACAAAGCCTTCGGCGAGGATCAATGTTGAGCTCCGTATTTATCGTGTAAGGCACTTGTATATAGATCGGTCAAGAAGACCTTTTATGCTACGATGACATAGGCTCGTAGAGCAAAATTGTTTCCCTATCTACAGATGCAATTGGTATCGCGAACTTTTAATCTGAATTACCAACGACCGACAAATATTCTACGTCGATACCATCATCGTCACGGTGAACGAACAAAGAAATACACGTGACAAAAGTCTTACCCGAGGACCACAGACAGGCTTCATTTAAACTAAACATTTTGTTCTTAACTGTTTTTACTTTTCTCACTCGTTCTGCCAGTAAAGAAGAAAAACGTGGAGTCTGTCGTATCGTAATACAATTGTAAACAATGATTTTTTCACTTTGGACATCGCTTTTTCTTTTCTCGCAAAACGCATTAGAATAAGAAACTCGTTAAGTCAAATTAGTCAAAGATTTATAATGAGCTAACGCCGTTATTATCTATCGATTGATCCCATCATCGTGACGATATCCATTTGTACATAATTTTGTCTCGCAATGCGTTTGCAGTCGTTAAAAAATTATTCTCGCCTTTTTTTCATTAGCCGCGAGTAAAACTATCGGACCGGTCAAAAAGTACAAACTTTCTCTTTGCCTTTACTCGCTAAAGGGTGTAAGTAAAGGCAGAGTAAAAAAATTGACAATTGTCGCGGCTGCAGTGAAATTTATCAAGATTTATATTTAAGCTCTTTTTTTTATCTATGAGCTTAAATGGTCCTCAATTAAATCAGACTCCTTTGAGCATGTGATACGTACAAAGTAGTTTTTGAAAAAAAAATTTGTACAGGACTCGTTCCAGGTCAGAAAAAAGAATGACACGGAGTCTCGTTATTCTGTTATCGTTGTCACTCACCTATCTTTCTACCCCCACATTCGTCAATACAATTGAGCTCTAGCAACGTGTATAACATTCGACACTTTATCTTATGCTCCTTATTTACGTTTAGTTAATCTTTCACCTTTAAAAAAAAAAAAAAACTAGGGAAACGACTTTCCATTTCTTTACAAAATTCTCTAAAAAATGCTTGTCCTGCCGTACGATCGACGGCAATATTTCATTGATTCTAATACATAGGAAATCGCCCTAAGCACGAGATCTATCTGTAAAAACATCTTCACATTGAATAACTCCCTTGCTCTTCGTAGCGCGAAGGCTTTGTCGGTTGTAGACGCCATGATTAAAGAACGATTACAAGAAAAAAAAAAAAAAAAAAAAAAACAGACAAAATTTAAGTAATCCAATTATAGATCGTTATCCTAATTAACTATTATACATATACTATATATATGTTTTAAAAAACAGTAGCACTCATACACCCAATGCCCGTGGCTATGGCGAGGAAGAGAGCCGGCAATCATCGGCTAGATTAGCCGCTACGAATCGAACAAAGAAAAATATATAATAAAAGAAAAAAATGGCGCGATGACAGAACATGGAAGAAAGGATTCTTAATTCTACTAAGTTCTCTAAGTGAAAATAAAAAAAAAAAAACTGGACCAGACGGCGATCCTAAGAAAATAAAAATGGCGATCCCACACTTTTTTCGGATGCCTCCAGGGGGAGACACCGAAAAAAAAATTACTCAACGTAAAATCGGTGCCAACGAGCGAAATCAGGCAAAGGTGCGCGGAATTCGATGAAACGGGAGAGAAGAAAATACAAAGTTCAGTAACGAACGAATAAATAAGCTTTTTCACGTCTCTTCGCACAGAAGACGTTTCTGGAAGGACGCTCGCGCTTTATATACGTCACAGCGTCAGCCAATGGGAAGTGTCGGATTGCCATGACGTGAACATACACCACATCACAATAATTGACATCACGGCATTCCAACAAAGCGATTGGCCAATCACTGATAATCCTGCGCTCCCGATTATCAATAATAATAACAACAACGCACCGACAATAATAATAGCAACAATAATAATAACAATAATAATAATACCAAGGGAGCGTCCGGTAATAGTGGGCCAGGACGATCAACGGTGACTAAGTGAATTAACATAGTCGTACTAACAATATGTGGTAGCAATTAGCATTAGTAAGTACTAAAGGGACTAGCGATACTAGTAAATAGTATAAGTGTACAGCTGAGTCCTCGATTTCCGATTGATATGGATAGATACTATAACAGTTAAGGAGCAATTGGTGAGGGGAACGTCTCCGAGGAGACGTGCGAAAAAGAAAAAAAAAAAGTGATCCAGGAAGAGGTTTAGATTGGTTAACGCTCCCTCGTAGTAGCTTTGTTGCTTGCTTGCGTTCATCATCATCATCATTATCATCATCATCATCATCAGTATATCCAACTCACTATTATTGCGGCTTGGCGTTGTAGGACTGCATAAACTCGGAGAACGCAAACCCGTTCAGCTGATCCAAGTTGAGATTGTCGTCGATCGAGGGAAGCTCAGGGTGGCCCATCAGCTCAACGTAATCCATATCGGAGGTTCCACGACCGACGCCAGACTGGCCGAGACCTGGAGCGTAGCTACCACTAGGCAAAAGACACAACCCCAATCACTGGCAACCCTCACCATGAGACAAAAGAGAGAGCGACAATGCGCACGTGGATAAAAATTAGACAAACAAAGCCAAAAAATAAAACAAATCAAAAAAAGTTAAAAAATAATAAGTGAGAAAATCAAGAGAGAACAGAATACAAAGCAACAACAAAACAAAACACGAATCGCCACAACGAGAGTTTCTCTTCCTCTTTTGTCTTGTTCTTTTTGTTCATTTTTTTTTTTCTTCTATTTTTCTAACGGATCAAGCCGGTACAACACGGCAGCGTACAAAGCAACCACCAGAGACACATACACAACATAATTAATTGTTGTATGCTTTAATAATTCGTATAACGACAGCAACAATAATAATAACAATAACCGAGGCTAGAAACTTTCTATGCTGTTTTGAATATCTCTTATCTTTCTTTCTTTTGTCTTTTTATTTTCATTCCTTTATCCGTCCTCTACGCCTTTCGCAGTATACACCCGTCAGCATCCTTCTTTCTCATTGGTTCGAGGATCTTTGCCGATTTTCAATATCTTTCTCTGATATATGCATACATTTATATTGTAAATATATTTTAAAAGTGATACTCATTTCTACTCGATTGCCAGTAACGTTTTCATTGTGTATTGAACAAGTAGTGATTGGAGTTGCGCTCTTGTCTCTCTATTCGGCATGAATGCCCCACGCGACATCAGTGGAATTGTTTAAATTCTGGTTGTACCGACTTGCTCCAGGCCTTTGCCTTCGTTTTTATTAATTGCTTAAACTCCTCGCAGGGTTCAGTTAGCTAATAACGAGCATGGACGATCACAAACAATTATTTATGTCAATAGAGAAGCAACGTGCCCGCAAGGGCCGAGGCTCGTGCATTGAGCATCTTTGCGTGTGATACAATAGACATCTTAGTTTTTACATTTCTTTTTTTTTTTTAGAGCCTTGCATAAGGCCGATGCGTTAGACGTTCGACAGTTTGACGATTAGGCGATTAAGACGGAAAAAAAAAGATCTTGTAACGTTTAACAGTGGGTTTTGTATCCGTAATTGTGCAAATAAAAGAAAAATCGCTTAATCGTTCGTTTTTACGTTAACGGGTTTCCAACTTAAAATTTATACGTCGGTCAAAATGGCCTTTCTTTAGAGCCTCGTCTAAATTCGAAAATTTTATGATCTTTCGATCGACCGGTCAGATTGTGTCCTTTGTCCCTCAGAGGGACTGAAAGCCTTATTGACTAACTTTATAGAATAACTAAGTTATTTTTTTTCTTCCTTCGTTATAAAGGATCGTGTGTCGAGTGTGAATGATTGGTAGTGTTACTTATTTAAAAAATAATGGAAATATTCAATATTAAATGCATATTGGTCCATCGAAAAATGTACAGTTTCGTATACTTCAACATTTTTCATATTAAATATTTTTATTTTGTGCATACTAATTTTTCATATATAAATATATAAATATATATATATATATATATCTTTTTAAATCAACACTCGACACCCGTTCCAATGTCCGTCTCTTCCATTTAACTATTAGTCAGATATAACGACACTAATAAGTATATATATATATATATGGTTTTTTTAAAAAAGGGGATATGTTCGATTTCTTCGCGTTATGCCTTGCACCGCGACAGAAAGCGACATTTCGAAATTAATTTAAAAAAAAAAGATGGAAATACAAAAGACGTTATTCCCCAAAAAAATCAAGGGTACGCGAAAGTTAAAAAAATATACGTTCCACGATAAAAGTAGTTATATGAAAAAAAAAATTAAAAAAAAAATAATAATGTGCGAATGCAAAAGGCATCGCTGATCAGCTAGAATTACTGTATAAAAGATTACTTTTTAGAAATATATCAAGAGTTTCAAGGTAAGAATACTGATACAGTAGTTGCACAGATTATTGGCCATCGTCAGGTGCGCAAGATCACTCCATTATCTTCTATCAGCATCGCGTAACGCCATTGTACCCAATACTGTTTTAAAAAGAACGATCGCCTAATTAATTAATCAAAGATTTAAAAAATAAGGAAGAAATAATCTAATAAAGAGCAATATCCAGTGGTCCACAATTGGTAAATCCAGTGATTTCCAGAGAAGTGCCGTATTAAACTATTGAGATCTTTAGAGAAAATTCAAATTAAAAACTTAATAGATAATCTTCAATCTACATTACTAATTTCCACTTCTCTACTATTTATAGCTTTTACAAAGATACATCACAAATCCCAATGATAAGCAATGAAATGATTCCCAATGATTTTACTTTCTCGTGATTGTTAGACGTAATTGGAATGAAGTGTATGAGAGCTTTGCGCACCTTCATACGTGAACGCATGTATATATGCACCGAGATCAATACGTACGTTCACGTGTACCATTGGTAGTTGATTGAATACGAAAGGATTATAGGTTAGGTTGGATTAGAGTTAATTTCTATCGGTTAAATCCAGGGAACTGACCTGGAAGCTACGGACGGCGTGTCTCGCGTAACAGATGGGTCAGGACTGTGTGCCTGGAAGATTGTGGACGGTGTGGCGGGATAACTTCCTCCAGGACCGCCCTGACCACCACCGCCAACTCCTGTAACCGACGAGTGCGATGGAGTCTGTCCGCCGACTCCTGGACCGCCCCATCCTGGTACATGCGTAACTAGCAGTGGCTTCACGTAACCGTTATTCGAAGTTGGTTGACTCTCTGTAGAAGAGAAAACAATGTTTTGTCATACACAGCATTACTCAGAGCCAGCGTGCCAGCCGAAGATGGTCCCATAGGAACTGATAGAAATCAAATGAACTTCAACTGACACAATAACTCTGAATAACAGTGTACAATAGAATTGTTAATGTCAGGTTAGGTTTAGGTTATTGAGTATTCTAGGGCTTAGAACAATAAGGTAATAAATATCAATTAATTATCTAATCTTGTGTAGCCAGCTCACTTTTTGAATACTTTCAGTATACTGGCGAAGTTGGAATTCTAGGAAGGATAATGCTGACACTTTTACCTGGAAGCATGCGTTATCGTGCTATTGCTATGATGTTGAAAGCCCGATCATACAGACAGCTTAATCCAATTAAGAATTAGAGTCCTGTGATTAGGCTTGACAAATTATAGCAGATTATACTTAATATTCGACTAACCTGTGAAGGGTGTGTAGTATTTTGAGAATGCCTGATCTTTTGACAAATCAGGGTACAAGTAAAGCAAGTGTTGTAAATCGGAAACTCTGTCGGCCAAGCTTCTAATTGCAAAGTCCTTGCTAGTGAATGGTTGAAGCATGAAAACTTCAGATTGATCTGCAATAAGATAAAGAATTATTCGTATTAATATTGTATGTAACTGGCTATAATATGTTTTTTAGTGGTAAAATAAAAAGTATGTGAGAAAGATACATTACCGCCAACCCATGCGATTGTAACACCACCTAGTTCCGAATCGGAAAACCTCATGAGGAAAGTTCCTGAAGTGCATGAGGCAAGCATTTCTTCCGCCTGTTTCTTCCTCACGAAACCAAGAATGTATCCGTCTATCCAAGGACCTCGAAGATGCTCTCTGGTGAGTTTCATCACCGCGTAGAACCACTCCCAGAATGTGAAGTTCCTTTCGGGTAATGGTTCCTTGCAGAATTGAGCCCAACTCAACAGTAACCCCGTGTAATCTTGAGCACCTGAGTTTCCACCTCTGAAAGCCTTCTCCGCTAGGAACCGAAGATTGTCCTCAGTTAAGGATCGTCCTGTTGCCGATCTGAACTTGACATTCAACGCTTCAGCAACCTGACCCCACGGAACTTTATCAGGCACCGCGAAAGGTACCCTTCCTGGTTCGGCAAAGGCGTTATCCCAGGTTACTGTTGCCCAAGCATGTGGTTCCTGGTTTCCGTGAACGATTACTACCACTGGTAAGCTCAGGGTCCATACTTGAAATACCAATTCACCACCCCCGACGCTAAATTGTGATTGAAACAGGAGCGAGAATTTTTCATCCATCACGGATTCTGTTCCCTTCTTCTCGGCACGCTTGATTTTCTTTAACTGCATATTCCTAAAGCTCACTGACAGTTGTCTGGTGGCCTGAGAATATATTATTCCTTTTGTAATACAAATTCATTTTGAGAGGCGCGTCTGGTTTGTGAAGTTAAAATAATCGATTATTATTTGCATTTTTTTTTAAATAACACGTATCAACAATGTGTTTCTCATAAGAATGTTCAAAATTGTTTAAATTGAAAAAGTTACACGATCGTGATGAAGATATTATTATCGATGCCACACATGGTTATCGATTAATTCATTCTTTTTTAGTGTTTGCTGTAATGAAGTTATCTTATCATTTATGAACGTGTGAAATAAAGTATAGCACTTTATTGAATCGACTTCTGAAATCTTGTTTAATCTTCCTCTTGTTTAAGAGATTTAGAAGAGGAGAAATCTTGTCAACATGAATAAGAAATGTTTTGTTTTACCCAATAGTCTTCAACTGACTATATTTAATATCAATATACAGGGTGTCCCAAAATTCGATGATAATCTCGACGTAGCGATAATCCGGGGCAACAGCAGGTTACGAAAAT
>JARPRG010000270.1:2346906-2365404 GCA_031001745.1 Hartigia nigra
TCCCATTTAAAAACTACGTACTTTTGAACAAAAGGAAGGTCATTTTCGTAACCTGCTGTTGCCCCGGATTATCGCTAAGTCAAGATTATCATCGAATTTTGGGACACCCTGTATATGTTTACACAAAAAATTCATGGATACTCTGTAAACATTATTAAAGACACTTGTGAAATTTTAACTCTATCCATTGTTTAGTTTTCTCTCAAAAAATGTTTATTTTCTCACTGCTGCAAACCAGACGCTCTTCTTAATCAATTACGTAGTTTACGCAAAGAATCTAATGATCAGGTTTTCTTACCTGATGGTACTCCATTGTTCCTGTGTTGTTAAGAATTTCACCACTGGCTTCTCCGCTTTTAGCCATTTTGTCACTTTTTAACAATGCATTGGCTTGCGCTTCACTGATAATGCTAACCTTAACCTGAGGTGGCGTCATATGAACATTTAATTTTCCACCAACGAGCAATCTGACTGTACTTGTGAATCTCGTATTAGTCTTCATCACTTGAGGTGGTTGTTTTTCAATGATAAAGGTGCTCGTCACCAACGAACTTAGAAGCTGAGTAATCTGTGAATTTAGCGTCGGTAAAATATCCTGAACACCCGGTGGGTCTAAGGGTAGCTTCTGCTTGAGTCTTTCAGCTTCCTTGATCTGTTGTCTATTTAGCCAAATCAATTCAGCTAAACTTTCACACCATTCCTGGATAGAATCCAGATTACTGTTGAAAGGTGCTCCATTTCCAGCCAACTGCTGGTCCCGTTTCCATCGGATGAGTTCGTCATCGAGAACACGGGATTGCAAACTGTTCAATCGTGCGATGGTATCCTTAAGCTTATCTCCTAAATTTAATCGCAGCTGCATCAAACTAGCTACTTTATGATTAAGGAGCTGTTCCTGTTGCTCCTTTTGTCTGAAATTTGTAATGAATAATTGTCCTAGGTAAATCTAATGATTCAACGTGAATCTTAATTTTATATAATAGACTACGAGAGTAATTTACCGGCGTATCTTTTTTTCCAAGTCTATACTCTGCTGACTCTGTGGCTGTGTTGCTAGATGTTGCAGGTGCGCGTTCAATTTTGTGCATTCATGATAACTGATGGCAAATGCTTCCTGTTCCTGTTCCATCTTCCTCAAATCTTCACCAGTCTCCTGTGTACGACGTCGCAAAACCTCAACCTGCTGTGCGATTTCAGCGACCGCGTCGCCCACCATAAGGCCAACTCTTCCACCGGCCATGCTCATCAAAGCACCACCAAGATTCTCAACCTGCGCTACGAGCTTCATTTCCGTTCCCAGACAATGTCGTATTATCCTGAAGAGTGTTCCAGGGTTCTGGCTGTATCTTTGCTGTAATGCAAATGAACATTTTTAGAATTGTACATGACCAGTCATTGAACGATGCGTAAATGGTATGTATAGCCTGACGACAATACGACGTTAACGAAAAAAAATTACGTGCAGGAGGTCTCAACATGTTTAGGTTTAAGTTGTAAGGATATTTTTTCTCCTTGTAAAAATAAATTGGATCTGATACATTAACAAATTTTGTGCGTCACATTTTAGAGCTGGGAAGGTTATGAAGATTGGCGTCTGGAAAGATTAGAAGCAAGGAAGGCAGAAGTGTTTATCATCTATTATAAACAAAAATATGGCTAACTATTCTGGTTAAAGTTACACTTATTTAAATAAATGAACTCACTCGAAACATCTTAGCAGCCTCCATCAGCTTAAGCTTTGTGAGGAAGAGATCTTCAGTATTTAAGGAATTGGCTTTAGTCTCCAATTCCTGGATAAGGGAGCCTACTAAATTTGCTATGTACTGTTCATATTGTGGATTGTCTGGTTCTATGTCAGTCCTAAATATAAAGATAAAAAATTAATTCACATCTGGGTAACTGATAAAGTACATTTTCTCATTTCTTTTATAAATACCACATCTTGTCTTCGATCCATGATGATAGAAAATGACGAACTTCAATGGGAAAGTGCTCTCCGTAAACGGATCGCACTTGTTGCAGTGCCTCCTGGGGCAGCTGCTGCGCTTTTGCCCACAATGACATTTTCTACTTCAATTTAATGATCCTGGCCCTGCAAATGCCAACAGAAAGTATTTGTTATTAACCAAAAGATGGGAAATAATTTTATACATTCCTCTCATTGACCTATTTAATATCAATAAATGTTTAGTATCGATAAATACAACAATTATTTTATTACGATAAACCTAAACAACCGTCTCATGAGGTTAAATAAACTTATAATGTTGATAAGATGATTCAATGTGTGCAAAATGCTTTGTTTTCATAAGAGATACTGTTTATGAGAAAGATATATAAGTCTGGTATTATGCAATCAAAGAAATGTTACAATGTAAACTTTCTGAAGAACTATAGTATTCTAAGAAAAATCATAAATATAATCGTAAACGTAAAAAAAGAGTAAAGCTATTTTCATACTCATCTAAGTTTTTTTGCCACAAGAAATATTGAAAAATTCACTATTACAAGTTTATGTGACATACTACAAGACCAACAAGTTTCATAAAGTAAACAGAAATACAATTTAATAAAGAGTATGAAAACAATCAAAAATTTTAATCAAACAAGTGCAAGTACATAGTGATCGTGTTAAAGAATAAAAGAAAAAATCGTTTCTAAAAATAAACCTATGAACGTACAATATTGCGTGTACAAATTTCAACGTCAAATATCAGTCTTAAAAATACTTTCACGAGTTACGAAAACTTACGAAATATCGGCAGTGCGTAAGAGAAAAATTTAAAAGTATTTATTCATATCCAAAGGGAAGCACCGTAGAAACCTAGGGAAAAACCCATGACGCGTAAGGGCTTCAATAAATCATCCATACTTACTAAGAAGACATAATCTGAAAGGCAAACTAAACTGTCGAATTAAACAAGGCATGGAAAGACGAAAAGAAACAAGATAGAGAAAAATGTATATGAATTACGTTTAGTTCGAAAGGGAAATTGAAGAAAATCGCCCCGGGGGTCTCACGTCTAGACGCCGGAGTGACGTAGATAATGATAACGCGCAGATAGATAAACCAAAAGAAAATGTACGAGTTGAGAACTTATGGATAATTGCGAAAGCATAAGAGTCGATAGATGTGTTTAACAATGAGATTCACTGTAAGTTGAAAAAGACAGAATTACATAGAGAGACACGTGAGCATATACATGTAGTACACAGAAGATCTCAGGAGCGTCATCCAGTACCTGCTGGATCCGAAGACGGGCCCAGGGTGCGTGTGGCCCTCTTCCTCGTCGCGAAATCCTCGCGCCTATAACACCTGCGCGCACTAACACTCCGTCTTCCTAGACTTCTTACCAGGATTCGCTTAAACTGTTTTTCGTCGTGTCCCGAAGACACTCCTCGTCTTTTCGTCGATCGGTCAATTCTCTTTCCTGGCGCGGGCCGACGGGCACGATTCTTGGAATCCAAGTGTATTCGCGCGTTCTCATTGGATGGAATGATGGTGGGGATGATCACGTGATAACGTACGCCATTTTTCTTAGCACTGATTTTGTTAATGACGCCCTGAATGGGTGACACTTTGTGTCCATTCAATACCGATTGAGATTCCTTACCGATTACAGAATGGATTGTTTGTCAATGGCTATCTTATTATTGAGTTGTAATTGATATTTCACTTTGTATTATAGTTTATGGAGCTTCATTGCAATAGATCCAATTTTATTTAGGGTATTGTAAATTAGTCAAACTTACCTAACGATTTGTGTAGTTTATTGCTTTATATCGGATGTCAATGAAATAGAAAAATGAATTCAGTTATTTGCTTAAATTATCTTTAGTACAATTGTCATGGGTATGATCTTTTGTTAAAATGATGTGATTGGAAATCGTTTACTGGTTAAGAAAAATAGAGTAAGAAAAAATGGTTAATATATTTAAGTATATAAATATAACAATTTGATTAACAAAAGTATTGTACTTAGAATAGAATATAACATTTTTATATGACATAAAATATTTTATGAATATAGAATATCAAAAAGTAATACAACTTTTATCGGTATAAAACTATAGTTTAGGCATTTCTCATATTATTGTCAGGCATTAAATATAAATATAAATATTAATACTTTCTCGTATACTTTGTAAAATATATCTAAATATAAATTGATATATAGTAATTAATATCGTACTCAATTATATTGATCAAAGTGATCGCAGTATAGTTGGTGGAATGGCAAGACAAATTGCACCAATTAAATAAGTTGTCGTGCTACCAATGCTCCAAAATGCTAAAATAGAATTAAAAAATATTCATTACATCAGAAAAATCATTTCTCATAATAAGCATAAAGTTTTATCTACCTATTGAGGCCACTATTGGCCCACAAGCACGCGCTAACGCTCCTAGAGAGCGAAAAATTCCAGTTATAGCGCCTTTTTGATTTTCTGGTCCAATGCGAGACACTAGAGTCATCATGCAAGTAACTACCATTGCAGTTGCTAAAAAAATGAATAAAATTATGGAGGAACAAAAAAATCGTCACTCAAAATCTAATAAAATAAAACAACTTACAGACTGCAAATAGGAAAACACCAAAATACAGCATCAGCGTTTCTCTAGCAATTCCAACGCAAACGAAAGATGGAATAATTAACCAAAGACCCTAATTAATCATAATAATTACATATACAATGTCATCCTTTAATATGTTATGTTATGTATATTGTGTTTTCTACCAATTCAGTAATGGATTTTGTCTTGTGGGAAGGAATTCGTCTCACCCATCCACCTTGTAAGATGGCCATCGTTAATCCAATTCCCAAAAACATCCAACCTTGTTGCATACTGGTAAATCCAAAAGAATGATGGGTCAAAAAAGTCAAGGTAAATTCAAGTCCGCTGTATATAAATAAATATACAAAATAAGAGCGCCCAAGGATCCTTAATTTTTGTAAGTCTGAAATTAATAGTTTAGTATAGTTTTAAAGTAGTCTCACAAAATCCAAGAAACAGCAATATTTCTCACCATCCTTCTTTAGCCCCGAGACGCCATTGAATTGAAACAGATCCACTGGATTAATATACGTCAATGCACCAGATATTCCAGTGACTAATGATTTTGCTCTGTAAGCACTTGGCAATGTCTCATTAAGATTGAAAGCAACGTAAAGAAGATCACTGCCAGCAAGACAAAGAGCAAATAAAGCAGGTATTGCATACCAGTGTCCTTCTCTGTGTCCACTAGAAATTCTAGCAAATAAAGCTCCAATCATTGGTCCAATAACAAAGCCAATAGAGAAGGCAATGCCCACCAAAGCCTGGAAAAGAAACATAAATTAAAATATAAGCATTTCTAAGTAATATTTATATAACAAAGTCTTTATCACCATAGCACGTCCTCTGGTCTTCGGTGAAGTAACATCACTTATTATTGCCATAGATAAACTGACATTACCCTTACTGATACCACCAACAAATCTGGCCAACACAAATAATCCAAAATTGTGTGAAAATGCCCAAAGCAGATACGAAAGTGCTATTCCAAATTGGCATAATAACATCAGAGGTCTCCTCCCATATACATCCGACAATGCACCAACAATTGGAGAGCCCAGAAATTGAAGAAACGAGTACATGGAGCCCAAGAATCCTGTTAAATATAATGAATCATGTAATACTACTACCAATGATTTTTATAAGATAAATATCAATGAATCAATTTTATAAAATAAAATTACCTCCAAACAGAACTGAATTAAATTTATCCGGTGCACCCAGATACACTTGTATGTTTTGAATACGACTAAGAATTGTGGAGTAAAGTCCTTGTCCTTTATCCAGTTGCTCATAATAATCCAGAAGTGCTGGTAATAATGGCAGGATCATTGTGAATGCCAGCAGATCCAAAAGTAATGATACAAAGACTACCCTAATAATTTTGGAATCTTCCTGGTATCTTGGCACGATTTCGCCATTTTTATATTCCTTTTCACTTTTTGTTGTCATTGTAAACAATTAACAGTAGCTTCAGCAGTATGAATGATATATTTATTTAAATAAAAAATATACACTTTATACCATATTCCTCACGTTGTAAAATATATATATTTAAAAAAAAATACACTGTCATGTAATATACTAGAAAATTCACATAAAAACTCGAAATATAAAATCATTAAATAAATTCCTTTCAGTGGAAAATACTGAATCTATCAAATACAACTGCTCAAGTGGCAGTATAGATTACACAATATTGAAGTAATAAATCAATAGATAGGTTTTAAAATATTTGTACTGTTCGATAATAAGTACTTCAATTGTTATCAGTCACTAAAGATAGAGCATTATATTAATTAAACTTTTAATGAAAAGAAGCAAACGAAGGTTCATTAAGTACAACGCAGGGTAAGGTACTAAATGATAGAAAGCAGAAGTAGAAAAATGATCGAGATCATTAAACGTGGACGAAAACGAATAAGACTTTTACTAACGCTGAGAATGCAAAATAAGTGAAAAGTTTCGTTCAGAAATTGTCTGAAACGGTTTCCTGTACGATAACATTAGCTGAGGTTTCAAATTATCACACACGTCCTGTCGATCGACACGTAAGCCAATTTTCGCCGAAAAATCCTCGCCGATACATTTCTCTAGACTAACTCCTAGAAAATCGGGCCACTTTCTAACGAGGACGCGAAGCCCATAATCTTTCATCAGAAGATATTTATCATCTATATCAAGTGAAAGTTTAACCTAAATTCAGCCACTTAACGTCTGTCAGGCGATATATATCTCGTCGATAAGTTAGAATTTGTACTATCCGACAGTAGATTGCGTCGCTGTAGAAAATTTGTCGGTAGGGTGTCATTTCCCCCAAAATCAAAACGAACCTACAAAAAAAGATTCGATCAATCTAATCTATTGTCACCGAAGCCGATCAAAATTAAAAATTATATTTAAATATTTTGTAACACCATGATAAATTTCAGGCTCAAGAAAAATACTTCTATAAAGTCCTCAAACATGTCTGCTCATTCTACCTCAACTGATCAGGTAACAAATGTTCTTGGCATTACCGATGGCGTTATAAAAGAAATTACTCCGTATATATCCAGATGTTGCTGAAGACATGAATGATCTTTGAATGCCCAAGAATTTTAAGAATGAAAAATCGTGACGCACTATCTATGTACTATTTTTCTGGATTGCAGAGTATGTGATCGGTATCACTGAATTTTTTTCGTCGTACACGTTATGCCTCATTATTGTTTTTATTTGTCAGTGAAGCGAAAAATAGCTCGCAGGCGCACCCATGGGTATTATGTATGTCGACTTCCGGTGACACACCGGCGAACCAATACAGAAAAAAGTACGTATATCCACACGAACGCAGGGCTACTTCCTCCGCGAACAAAGATCTTTTCAAACCCGTCCCAAACTGTAACGCTGGTTCACGATCGTTGAAAAACGATTGTAACTCAACACTTTTTCGTTGTGAATTTATACGTTTAACGTACCTGTGAAATGGAAATTATTAGGGAGTTTCTTGTAGCGGACGTCTTTCAAAAAGTACAAAATGGAATCAGGTTCCAAAATGTTTGTGAACTACTGTTTATAGAAGCTACATGGATCCCGTAGGGAAGAAGCTGAAATAATTCCATTAAAAATTATATTTATTGCAATGAATAAACTTAAAGTGTGAAGCAATGAGGTTTAATGTAAGAATGGGTGGACATGTTTTTCGAAAGAATTTATTTGGATGAAATCGGGCGGTAGCTTGGTGTAGAGCAGGTGGCACAAGGCCCATCGGCTGTATATCGCGTTTAAAATTTAAGCAAGGGGCCCAACGCTTGCCATCTGGGCCCCACGGTGTATGGCCCATACGGTACGTTGCTGGTTTCACCCTGTACACCTATTCTAGGTAGATTGTTCATCGTTCTGTAGGATTTTTCCCGAAAGTTTCCTCGCAAGAATTCATTATATTTATTAATGTTTATTCTTACGGAGAGAATACAGAAATAAATATTTGTATCAGTACTGGAAGAAAGTTTCCAAAGGTCACTTTCTTTGGATCTTACACTGACTTCTAATTTATGGTATCATTTTCTAATTTGCCATGAGGCCATGAAGCGGCTATCCATAAATAATATTATTGCCTTAGTCATGAAGTTTCTTTATTGCCACCCAAATTTTAAGGAATTATCATTGACTTAATGTAATTTCACACCTGGCTGTCTCTAATTAACCATTCTGAAAAAATTTTAAAATAACGTTCCCCAGGTCTTACCTGCTCTATACCTATGAATTTCTATGATTGTACATGCTAAATGTAAACCAAACCGGGTTATCATGCTTATGGTACCTTTTGTTAACAAAACCTTACGTATGAAATAAATCAAATAAAATATGCATGTTGCAGTTCTCTTGTGGCACCATTGAAAATTTTGGAAAATTCTCAAATCTTGTTGGACAGTACCAGAAACCCTGTATTACTCCAAAGGACTGCCCAGGTGTGCGAGTAAAAAAAAAAGATACCCAAGGTCCAGGCCGACTATTTCTTCATGCAAATAAAAGTTGGCAATAGGATGGACATATAGTAAGGGTCTTGAGAATTTAGCTAGGTCAACCTCATTGTCAATTTTCAGGAAAATTACAATACTACAATTTTCTTCAGGTAACAGTCAACTCTACCACCACCGTAGTATAGCTTGCACATAGTGGAAGTAGAGTTATTGAGATAAACAAAGAAACAAGGTAAATTCTTGATTAATTAAAACAAGTAGCTAGCTTAACTAAAAATGATCATTCGACAGGTTAAAATAAAGAAAAACATCAAGAATATTCAGAGGAATGACATTAAATATATCCACGGCATTCGTGTCAGCTAAACACGTAGCTGACGACCAGGTGCGTGAAATAAGAAGATACGGCTGGTTCGAGGAGGAGTCTTTCGCTATGCAAATAGAATCTCTGCGAGGGTCTACGTAGTTCATTCTTACCCAGTGCAAAGAACAGAAAAGTCTGTATAGCAGTAGAGCCACCGGCTTTCATCGGTAGGTACTTGGTACCTATTCCATGCACATAGACTATAGAGACAGATAGCCAGCCAGTATATATAAAGGAAGAGAGAGAGCAAGAGAAAGAGGAAGAAAGAAACAAGTAGGTATCGAGGGAAAATTTGAAAATTTCTAAGAAGACCATTGCTGTCCCTCTGATCCTTACTTCATGGTCCCTTTTACCAAGAGAAGTAACCCGCCGTGGAAATCCCTTCGAACAATAGGGACAAAGAGAATTTTTCAGTGAACTGCGCCGGCTGCGCGATGCCCTATAACAAAGTAGTGGTATTACGCGCGGACCAAGAGGTGAATACGCGCCATGACAGATTTTCAAAGAGTCTACCGGGTCCCTGGTACCTAGAGGAACCACAAGTACGTATATCTAGTTATGTACTATAGCTAACAAGGTTAGCTGCATATATATATATATATATTGCCCGCAGGAAGAAGGAAAGGATCCAAAATTTATCAAGGAATCGAAAGAAAGAAATTGAAATGTGAGAAGTACGTGTACACATGTATGTAGCAATTTCTTTTACGTTTCTTTGGTGAATTGGATGAGTCCTGATTCGGTTGGATGAGCCTAAGGAACCAAGAGTGAGATGGAACGATTTGAAAAAAAAAAGGTACAACCTGGAGGAAGAGGTGGGAATAGAAATGGGAATGGAAAAGAAAGGGGACAGGAGGGTTAAAAAAAGAGAGTAAAATGGAAGCTAAAAGAGGGAGAATGGACAACATCTTGGGGTATAAGCACGGGCATAAGCATAAGTATAAGCGCGTGCCCGCGCAACCGACAGCAGATGCGCTCAGGGCGCAGCTGTCCTCCTACAAGTGGTTCTCAAACTTTATTTTATCACCCTGGGTGTAGGAAACTTATCTGCTATTTCCATTTATTTCAATCGATTTAAACATAAGAATTTATATTTGGCGCTTTTTGCGATACTCACTGCGCACGCGTGTCTTCATGGAATTTCGCACGTAAGCGCAGGCGTTCAATATTATACGATTTGAATTTTCATTCAAGAATAATTTTTAATATTGTTTTCTTTACAATTCTGTATATTATGCTAAGTATTGTATACTATCTTTAACTGTTTCGTTATACATGTTCATTGTTTTTTAAATTATATGTACACTATTTAATTATGGTATCTCCAATAATTAATTATATCAGTATTATCTAGTTCTGAATGATTTTTACACAGGACCGAAGTCGCGTGATTCGTTTTAACGCATGATGAACTTGTGAAATGATTATTCACCATGTGGTTATTATCATATTTATGGAGGAATGTATTCTACTTAGTCAATACAAAGAACACCTGAATGATTGTAGGCTTTGTATTATAGGTATAGTTTTCGTGCACAATGGAACGTTTATCGATTAGGATATAAATACATTGTATATATAAGATTGCGTGTTCAGGAGAGTCGTTTATCATAAAAACCACAAGAAGATGGTCTTTGAAATAGTACGTCTTCAATCGCTAGATTGCACGAGTGTAATAATTAAAATAATTATAGCTTTAACAACATGAAATAGTCACAATATCAATTATCGCACGTGATATATATTAACCGAAATATGTTACCATAAAATATATATCCCATAGATATTCAAATGCGAGACACAACGGTCGGCAAAATCGATCGGTATGCAAGAAAGCACTAGTCCTCTAATACCAGTTACTCCAGAAAATATGATCCCTGCAGGAAAAGAAGCGCAATAAAAAGAAATGTATAAAAGGGGACCAGAAAGGGTTCGCAATTTCAAGAGTACATATACATTTGACGTTATATTCTTTTTAATCGTACTTATGTCGGCTAACCGGTAACAGTCAACGACGGCAGTTAGTTTTACTTGGATATTGTCTCTCTCCCATAATTTCTGAATGCGCTTGAAAATGGGAGAAACAGTAGAAGTTCGTAGAAATAAGGGGAAAAGAGAGAGAGACAGCGACAGACAAACAGACAGACACTCAGAGAAGGAAGAGAACCAGAAAAGAAAAGAGGAATAAAAAGTAAAGGAAGAAGGTGAGTATCGTGCATTATAAGTCTCCCCCCTGAAATCCGGACAGCTGATACAATTTTGGCGGGCCCGTTCTTTGGGCTCCATACTCATGTACTATACCTCATCCATCTATCCATCCATCTAGAGCGACAAAGCAGCGCACTCGCACGTAGAAGGAGAAAAGGTTGAAAGGCTGATAGGGGAAGATGGGCCTGTACGCCATGATGATTTTAATGGTGGGGATAAGGAGAACCTATGGGCCCGTTGTGTGCCTGTTAAATAAGAATATATCCCCACCAAGGGCGCATCAGCCGCCTATATAGCTCGGAAATTTGAAGCTCTCAGCGCCCCAAAAGGAATAAAGAGCCGGGACACCTGGCCCGTGCAGCCAGTCGCACTCGGAAGTTCGTGCGAGTAACGTCCACGTTTCGTGTACGTTTCCTTTACATTATTTTGATATATATTTTTTTGGGCCAGTTTCCTCTGCGAACCCTCTACTTCGCTTGTAGTTCATTACTGTGGCGTTTCCTTGTCGCCTTTTCTACGGAAGTGTCGTGTACTCTCGTGTGGTTTTTTTTTCATCTAATTTTGTACTCTACGTATCCTGTGAAGTTTAGACCAAGTGGACCATGCATCCTTTGAAGACCTACGGAATATATATGTATATATAAGTAGGATTTTGCAAGGCTTCTCGCCTTCTTTTTTTTCTCACTGTTTCGCCAATAAATTCCTGGGCCTTTTACGTAGTGGCTTCTTCACGTTTTCCTTTTTAGTGGATTTAACAAATATTTTACATATTTTTATGCAATTATAATCGAAAGGTTGAGATTTCGGACATTTGGATATTGCTACTCTGGTACTGTTGCTACTGTTATTACTTTGTTTCCTCGCTGGTGAATTGCGCAATCTCTGTTTTGCTACGTAGAAGAACGAGCCGGGGACACGCGTCCGCGGTGCTGCAACGCTTGTGTCTTACATACAGTGGTCGTGAAGGTTTGTCTCTGGTATAACTTTGTTTCTTTGTTTTCTATAAATTTTTTGAAAATTCCTCTTTGCTTTTCTTGTTTCTAGTGCTGCGCCACTACGATGAAGAGTCCTTCAGTTTTGTGCTAATCGATCCAGTACTTTTCTTTGTCGTGTGCTATCTTGTTTTTGTTTCCTCCTTGTTCTTTTCCGTCATTCCTTAAATTTCGTAGTGAAGACAAAGACGGACATTGGTTAACGAATTTTCCAAATTACATTTGTTGATATTAGGACGATACGCGGTGTATCTATATAAATATTTAAAAAAAAACAAGCATTTGCATGAAATAAATATTGTTCAGATATATATATTTATCTGAACGCATCATATATATATATATATGTAAGTACCCAAATAACTGCATGCTTATATTGAATTATATTTAATGAAAAAAAGCGTTTGATTTGAATCTGCAAAATTGTTACGAACTGTTGATGTTATGCGTGTGTTTCACTCATGTTTCAAAGTTTAATTATTATCGAGATATTAAATAAACGAGTAATCATTTGCGAGGATTGTGACAAGGAATATTTTTACACAATCCCGCCAAAACTTGTAAACCGTTTGACAAAATTAGCGTCTGTAATTGTTATGTTTTCTTTGTTTTGTGTTTTCGTTTTATACAGTTGTCACTTGTTTTTGTTGACTTTTTCTCTCTTGCTTGAACAGCTCTGCTTTTCCTTTGTTTTGTTTTTACTTTATGATCCTGCCTCGAGAAGCTCTCTGATTTGGAGACTGAATTGGCCAAGGTGCACGTTTGAAGGACATCGTTTTCCATGATGACTAATACGGAGAAGTGAATTTATCTTAAAATTTTTGCATCGAAGACAGGCTGAGATCGGTGACAATGTTCCGTAACAAGTATTGTCCAATATTGCACTTGTCCCGGCCTATCGGAATGCATAAGTTCGCAACAAGTTTAAAAAAGAAATTCGAACGAGAAGTAATGAACTGAAAGGAAGAAGAGGAACGTCGAGAAGAGAAAAAAATTGAACGTGGGAAAAAAAGAAGATGCAGATTATCAATGGAAAAACATAAAAACGTCGAACGGCCGGCAGGCCGAGATGTGGGCATTATTTGGAGAATTTAAAACAAATTGCACTCGTCCCGGCCTGCTGAACCGATTTCGAATTGTCATCCATCAAACGAAAATTCAACCACTTAGTTCCCTCGTGCGCAGAACTTCTAACAGTTGGTGCGTACGCATGAATCATTGCGTATTAACGGTTTGTATAGAAAAATCGATATAGAGTTGCCCATCTGTGTATTCCTGGTCAATGGTTTTTATTTTAAGTTTAGAGACCGTCGATCACGTGACATTGGAAATTGGACAAAGGGAACTGATGTAACAAAAATAAGAAAGGAAGAAAGGAGAGCAGAAAGAAGAAAAAAAAATATTTATATGAACCGTCGAGTCCTTAGTACCATGAGAAGAAACGTACCGCTTAAAAAGGTAAAAGGAGATGGGATTCATGAGTAGACAAGGAAGACGGGGAAGCGGGGATTAAAAAAATAAAAATGTAAATACCGTGGAAAGATTTTATTAAATGCTCTTTCTAGACGACGAAGCAGTGAGGAGAGAACGAGTTTTTAAGGACCGTTTATTCATTCGGAAGAACGGTTAGGTTAGAGCTGGATCAATAATAAAGGAATCTCTTTGTGCGATCGAATTTCCACACGTTAATAAAAGAGCGCCGGGCCACCCTTAACGGAAACGAATTTCTGCCACAGTTTTGTTATTGCGCTTTGTTTTTTTTTTTGCGTCCTTGTTGCACGTACTACGTGCATACGAAATTCAAATATACAAATTCTATAAGCAAATAATGTAGCTGCGTGCAATCTCATTCTTTACTCCTGTAAGTACTGAGAGATATTTACATTTGTACGTTGCGTAACTTTTCAAATTTATTCCACAAAATCTTTAAAAATATTTTTTGATATGTAAATAATTTTCAATCGGATATAAAGTAATTACTTTGTCGTAATCCCATACATGAAAACAAATATTCCAAGCAAGGAGTAGAATCGAAAATTATTTTTGCATTGTTCAAAAGTGTATGAATCGCGTAAGTTTAGTTCACTAGAAAAATAAAAAAAATAGAGGTGTCGGTGCGAAAAGTTGAGTAAAAATAAACAGTGGCAAATTCTTTGTACCGAATGAGAAGGATAAAGAAGAGGAGAAAAAAAAGGATTGATTTTACTACAAATGCACGACGAAGAGGAAGTAATACAGTACTAAGGAGAGGCTCAGTGGGCCTAACACGTACACAAGGTTTCGTTGAGAATAATACACCGAGCGAAACTGGTGCCCAGAGAAACAGGGCATACAGAATAACCCAAGAAAGATTGAATATGCACTAAGGGGTCCCTTCATAGAAAATGGATCCTGTTTTCCATTGAGAAGGGAAAGATTCGTGGCTGTCCCACGGTTCGAAATAAAACACCTGGCCCTGCTATGCGCACTCGCTCTCACAAGCGTTGGCGCACGCACTTCTTCGCGGGCCAAGAGAAACGAGAGAGGCCGACTGGTTTTGCCTTCCTTATAAACTTTATTCAATTCTTTGTAATGTGCCAAAGGGGGCCCCCAGATACCATTCATATGCTAAACAATAAATTCGCTTGAAAGAAACCAATCCCTATCTTCACTTTCCCAGCTGCCTTACGTATGTGAAGTGGTGAATGAAAAGAAATATAGTGCAAGAAAAAAGAAATAACTCGTCAACTACCCCACGGGATTAATCTGCATCACTACGGTAACTAGTTGCCCTAATTCTTTTCTCTTCCTTCTCACATGCCCCATTTAAATATTTGTCAAAATCGCAGGATATATACTTGAACTGTTAAAAAGTGAATACAAGATACAGATGTGACCATACTTAATATTTGTTATTCGAATCATTTAAATATATCGTGTTAGTAAATATTGTTTCATTTTTTAAGAGGATCATTCAGTTGTGGTTATAATGGGTTCGATTTGATTCTACAAGTATATACGATATACATACATATCGACCTAAAGATAAAATTGGGTAAAAGATTTGTTTGGAATATTTTTATAACTCTTACGTATATGCATACGTACGTGATACTTTTGAGGGGCACCTACGAGACGTACATGACTTTATCTCGAAGAGGTGCATATTGATCGGATCGCTGGTCAATTGAATTCAGTAGAATAGACTTATTGTTCCATTTCGTTTAACATATTTTTTCTTGCGACATCTATTTTGGAAAAATTCTAAGACAGTAGAGAGCTCACTGTCCGTGAGTACGTATACAGAGTGTATCAGTTAAGATGCACGTTTGCGATTTGCAACGAAACGGTGGACAATTTCGAAAATCTGATGTAAGAATCGTTGATTATTTTTTGATTGCGCATCGAATGAGCATAATATTATTTTTCTTTCAACTTCCGTTCGGAAAATAAAAAAAATATTATGCCCATTCGATACGCAATTAAAAAATAATCAACGATTCTTACATCAGATTTTCGAAATTGTCCACCGTTTCGTCGCAAATCGCAAACGTGCATCTTAGCTGATACACTCTGTATACTCGTTTGCTCTAAATATTCATTGATAACCCCATTAGCCTTAGCTAAATGCACTGAAACAAGATTTTATATTGTGTGAATCAGATGGTAATGAGCCTGCCGATATGCAACCCGCTATAAGCATTTGTTTTCTTCAAGAAATTATTATATTACATGTAGTAGGTACTAAAAATAAGTTGCTTGACAAATAGGGAGATTTTTGTGGTTGTCTGACAGCATTTACTTTTGTAACTATTGATAAAATAATTTCCTGTAAAACCATCCGATTTTTGTCTGAGACAGTCGTATCTTGCAGTGGTTACCGACTGAGTGTAACGTAAATTATTGTACCGATATTCTCTGGCAATGCCATATTGGATTATAAACTTTTCGTTTACGTTTTACTCGCATGGTAACGAGAGGTCCGGAGTTCCCTTAACGATTCTTCGCTTACTCAGGTGACATTTTTCAGGTGCAATGTATCTATATTTTTACTTCCTTAAAGTTTCATTAGTTCCCCAGGGTGGCAGCACTATACGCTCATTGTCAGTACGGCACTGTGACGTATGACTGGCTGTCCTAGTAACTGTCGTGTGAAGGATCGTCAAGTGTCCAATTTGAAAAGATAGGAGACAATGATTGTTCGTTGTTAATATCGAGAGTTTAATTGTGATATGATAAAAGATATGGCGGACGACGAGGCCGTACAGGCCACGAACGACGACGCTAGCGAATGCAAACGTTATGCTGTTCAGCTTGGGTACTGGAGCGATCCTTTTATCAATTTCTTCGTAAGACAGACCGGTCGCAAGGCGCCGGAAATTAATCGTGGATATTTCGCAAGGGTAAAAGGCATTGAAGTCTTCATCGATAAGTTTCTTAAGGTATGCTCACGACGCCTTTAATTTTTGTGAATTATTTTGGATAACCTAGAGCCCCCCGGTACAGCTGATTCAGAGGATGCGCATTGCCGGGAACCTTGACCTGACCCAGGCCCTGTTCTATTTTCACATGACTTTCAGTCCGATTTCTTTATATAGGTCAACGAAAAATCAATTCTAGTTCACGTTGCAAATTTATACAAGCATTATATTTTTCTTTTGTTTACTCTACCAGTAGTAAAATCTGCTTAAATTTAAATATAGATTTAACTCTTATTGGCTGTCCATGAGAGATCTAATGGCAATTGTGTATCTATTTTCTGTCTGTTCTTTTTTTTAGACACAGAAGAATGACTTGTGTTCAATAGTTCATTCTCATTGCACTGTAATTATTTGAGTTAGTTAACGATGTAAATTTAATATTTGACGTATTCTTTTTTAGCTCTCTGGTGGGAAGGGGCAGATAATAAATTTGGGTGCTGGCTTTGATACGCTCTATTGGAGGCTTCGTGATGCAGGAAACAGTCCATTGAATTTTGTAGAACTAGATTTCCCTAGCGTTACTGCCAAAAAATGTTACCACATCAAGAAGCACAAGCAACTCATAGATAGATTAAATACCGAAGGTACTTCATCGATGAAATCTCACCTAAATTAGAAGATTGATAAACATTCTTACAGATGGAGAGATTAGGTTCTCAGCAACTGAACTGCATGCAGCAAACTATCATCTGGTTGGCATTGACTTAAGACATATATCCGATGTGGCAAACAAATTGGGTCAGGCTGAAGTGAACTTTTCTCTACCCACTTTATTCATCACTGAGTGCGTACTGGTCTACGTAGATACCAGTGCAGCCACAGTCTTGCTAAAATGGCTCTCCAGCAAGTTTCCAAATAGCATTTTTGTGAATTACGAACAAGTGAACATGCGTGATAAATTTGGCCAAGTGATGCTGTCCAACCTACGTACTAGAGGATGTCTCCTGGCTGGTGTGGAGGACTGTGAAAGTTTGGAAACTCAACAGAGACGGTGATTATCAATGATGACAATAGATCAATATTATAATACAGCATGCCATCCTGAACCTGAATCTTTTAATTACAGGTTCATAGTAACCGGCTGGGAGGGTTCGAACGCGTGGACGATGGTTGAAGTATACGATTCACTGCCCGAGTCTGAGAGATCCAGGATTGAACGCATAGAATTGCTGGATGAGAGAGAACTCCTGACGCAGTTGCTTCAGCATTATTGCATCAGCATCGCTTGGAATGGAGAAACCTTCAAGAACCTCTCTATAGCTCAGGGCTAATTTTTATTTTCCTAGGAGGAGAGTTACTTCAGGTACCAAGAATGGTGATATCTATCTGGTACGTAAAACCGGTGTTTGCTGGCAATGCCGCTGTCGCATAAGCTATTCGGTTTGAATTAGGAATACATTAAACGAAAATTTTAAACACGGAAAAAGAAAAAATAGGTTGTCGTCAAAACGGATACGCATCGATATGTAACGCGTAAATAAAACTTTTTTGAGGATGCGTCGCGACGTAAGTGAGATTTTTCCTGTGGGAAGGTACGTCTGTGCCTGTGTGTGAGTGAAGAGAATTTATTGAATTTTAAGAACTATCTATTACTCGTATAAATAATCAGGGCCCCAAGTCTCGATTATTTATAAATCATTATTTGAGGCCTGATAACAAAAAAAAAACAATCAATAAACAAAACATTCTGAATCGTATAGTTACAGACGTACGTATTGGCGATCGGATCTAGAATTGGAAAACATACTATTTGAAATTCATATCAAGCAGTCTTCGTCAAAATCTTTAGATGCTTTTCTACGTCCCTGGAAGAAGCGTAAACGTCTCCTTTACAATTGAGATTTAGTCGCACGCGTTTCCAGTTTACCTGGGGCTGCAGTAAAATATTTCTGCATAGTATTTTCATATTCAGGAGAATCAGGGTTGTTGCCAATAGTAATGCGAATTGTTA
>JARPRG010000270.1:2365504-2432259 GCA_031001745.1 Hartigia nigra
TGCAGTAAAATATTTCTGCATAGTATTTTCATATTCAGGAGAATCAGGGTTGTTGCCAATAGTAATGCGAATTGTTACCGCGGAGAATGTTTATTCAAATAGCCAAAGTGGTATATACTACTGAATCAGATTTACATTTTAAAGTGTCTCGAGTGATAGTCTTCTTAAAATTATTTTAAAAAAAAAGTACACCTGTAGTAACGAAGATCAAATATTAATCAAGAACGTTGTATTATTTTTTTCAGGGTTCTTTATCATTATTTAACGTCACGTAATTATTCACTGTCTTATATCGTAGCCACTTCTTCTTCATCTAGTATGCATGAAATAAGAAAGTATATATTCTTGGTATGGGTCATGTGTTCATGAGAAAAAAAGAACGAAAATCGCACTTATGACGTTAAATTTCTTTCTGGAATATTTTGAAGACGCGAAAGAAATTTTGAAAATTGAAAAAACAAGTGACAGACTTAAAATGCATTTCAGACACACTGCCATCGCTGATGATAAAAAATAAAATATACTCAAATTGCAGCTCGGACAATACACAGAATGTTACAATAGCTGCCATGCTGCATAACCATTTAACCTGAAAGTAATGACTAGTGGACAGAATAAGGAAAAAGATTTCCAGATAAAAATTTTATTTGAAATATTTTTTATTTTAAAATTTGAAAATAGCAAAAAAATGTTAGTTCAGTCTCCATTAATGAGTTTTATTCTCGTTTTGCGAAAGTATAAATCAAGAAGAAATGTAATTTAACTCTGCAATTTGTGATTTCAAGTGAGATCAACTCGATAGATGGATTGATTTTTTGTGCTTCCAAGTATTCCCTGACCTAATATACTATAAAAGATTGTATAGGAGTCTGTAAAATTGGATAACATTTGCTGTAAAATATTATTCACAGCTATTCCTGGGCATTTCTTAGACAAGAAAAACGATCTTTTAAGAAATTTTCATGGGATATGGAAGCTTATTAATAAGTTTTCATAAAAACGAATGTCTGAAAAGAACGATTAGAAAAATATTTATTTCGACAAGAATGCTCGAACAATCCTGTTCCGACGAATTGCATTGGTCATTGCTTAAACATGTGCTATAAATATATATAATTCACTTTAACAAAAATCTACTCTTCTTTCTTGATAAGCAAACACGAATTTTCTCCCATGTGATAATAATTCGTGTATTTGAACCCTATCGAAATCGCAACAACGAAAGAGGGTGGCCCAATCTTCAATTACATTCAGTAATTAAAGGAAACATGACGTCACTAAGTTCTTGGTGGAACTGAATTTTTTTAAAATCAAATTAATAACCTAGAGGATTAAGTTGAATGACATCACCAGCCTCGCAAACGTTCCTGGATATTTTACTAAGTTTTGTGAAGACGTCCAAGTGTTTGCCAGAATTCACAACTTTCAGATTGTATGCAACACGACTGGATGCCTGTAAGTAAGGAGTTTTATTTTATTTGTTAAAAATTTTCACCGAGCCTAATTTAACATACCGATAGATTTTTTAATTCATACTGACCTCTGCGCACCAGGTTTGGGCCATCAGAATTTCATGCTGCGCACTTGGAAGATTCTTACTAGTTGATAAAGTGGCTCTGCTCAATACAGCTGCCATTGTATAGGTATCCATTGTTGCTTGTGCTAATCTGTTCAGTATAAATTGCTCATCAACAATGCCTTTATTATATTTAATTAAAGCTGTTTCGATGGCCTGTCCAAAAGATTCTATGCTCTGTCAAATAAGATGGATGGAATTAATAATTCGAATTTCTGTTGGAGTTTATAAATAGTCGAATCAATAGATACCTTGGCACAGAGTACAGCACTGTCAGCTAAACTAGGATGAACCAGGTGGGCAAAATTCGGGGGTGAACTAAGGCCCACGGCTCTTGTTGCTCTCTTAGTTGCTTCTTCGACAATCAGGCCCAAATTTGCCGTAGGATTTCTAAAAGCCTTTTGAAGTTCTTTAAGATGGCTTCCTGCGTACTGGATTCCAGTAAGAGCTACGAACAACCTAAGGATATCATTGGTGCCTTCGAAGATCCTGAATATCCGGAGATCACGCAAAACGCGTTCCAGTCCTGTGTCCTTCATGTATCCCATACCGCCAAGAATTTGGATGGCCTCATCGCACACCGACCAAGCTGATTCTGAGCCGAAGCACTGCAAAATTTGGAAGGTAACGAAAACATTCTTTCACTGATTTTTATGCTATGAAGCTGAAAGATATAAAAACGTTTGATCACCTTAGATATGGCAGCTTCCAAGTGATAGTCTTGGCTACCCTTGTCCATGTTACCGGATATCATATAAGCTATAGATTCTGTGACATAGTGTAATATAGACATTCGTGCAATTTTCTCTTGAATGGTTCCAAAACTGTCTATTCTCTTGCCAAATTGAATTCTCTGTGTTGCATGATCTACAGCCTTTTTTATGCAATAACGCTGAGTACCGGACATTGCTGCAGCCATACCGAACCTTCCATTGTTCAAGATGTTCATGGCAACCTTGAAACCTTGTCCCTCACCACCAAGAACATTTTCTGCTGGGATTTTGACGTTCTCAAAATAGACCTCAGCAGTGTTGCTGCATTTTATACCCATTTTCTTCTCTGGAGGGCCATTGGTGACACCCCCAAATGCTCTTTCGACAATGAAGGCTGTGACCTTTTCTTGGGTTTTACCAGTTTCAGGATCGGTCATTGGAACCTGGGCAAATACTGTCATGATTTCCGCCAAACCTCCATTAGAAATCCAGATTTTACTACCATTTAGTACATAGTGGGATCCATCCTTTGATTTTACTGCTCTAGAGCGAATAGCTCCTGCATCGGAGCCACAGCTTGGTTCCGTTAAACAGAAAGCTGCAAAATTCTTATCGCACACTTTTGGCAAGTACTTTTTCTTCTGTTCAGGAGTACCTACTAGAAGGATACCCTGCAAATGTTATAGGGAACTTTATGCAGTCTGTATAGATACAAGATTTGCTATTATAATTTATTATATACCTTGAAACCAATGCTCTGGTGAGCTCCTAATGTAATTCCAAGCCCAAGATCATTGTACCCAACAATGTCTACGCAACGAGCATACATAGTATTGTTTAGTCCAAGTCCACCATATTCTTCAGGAACTTGGAGACCAAATGCACCAAGGGACCACAAGGCCTCGAGTGTGTTATCATCGATGCAAGAATTCTCATCGTTCTTCATAGGATCATTAATTTCCTATGGGATAAATTGCTCATTATTAATGAGTTAAGCTTATAAGTATCTATAAGTTATTGCTTGTAAGCCCGAAGGAATACCTCGAAAAATTTCTCTATAGGATCGACCAGCATCTTCAAAGTTTCATTTTGTTCTTCCGTTAAGGGTTCAGGATATGGAAATACTTGACTGGTTTCTAAGTGACCACGAAAAATATTCATGGTAAATGACTGGGACTCTTTTGCTATGGATTTCTTTTCGGATGTCTCTACCTTGACTGTCTTTGCTGCAGCCCGTGTAGCTAAACATCTATAAATTTAAATGAGCGAAGTACGTTAACGCATTAAGTGGTTACATGTGTTTAAGGTATACAAAAATAGAAATTTTTTTTTCTTTAACAGTAGTAAACTCATATAATACTGGTTGCTCTGTGCTGTCATAATATTCTTGGATGCTATTATCATATAAGGATAAATGATAATTATAACTGTCAATTGACGTTTATATTTAATTAACGACATTGAACCTATTTATACACAATGGCCCCCAGATGTTTAGTGTTTGATGTATCTGATAAAACTATGTTTATTCTGAGAACCCAAATATTATCTCAATTTGATTGAATTATATCAACTATCTGACTGTTTATCATATAATTACTGATATGCAAACTTCGAAGGCGTATTTTATTATTTGTATTATGCGATATTATGAAATAATAATCTCTATAAATAATCGTGCGGACGAAGTCCAATGTTCGTTGGCTTGTTTTGACGAAGTCGCCATTTATAATTCTTGAATAGACGTAATTCGTGCAAAGGTTAATCCAAAAATGGAATCAAACGTCAAACATAAGCATATTCTATGTCAAAAATATAGCACATTTATGTAACTTCAATCAGATTGCTGGGGTCAATTAAAATCAATTTCTGTACCTTTGTACTGTGACTCATAAAAACAATCGTACATGCAACAAGTAGTAAATAGGACACAGCTACTCAGATTATTCTATAATTCCTTCGACAAGCACCTTCATTGAATATTCATTGTGGTTCTCAACAAATTGTATAACTGTAAAGGGAAAAAAAGGAGAAAAAAAAGGAGAAAAAAAAGGAGAAAAAAAAGGGAAAAAAAATGAATATCGTTTCCCTGTGGTATTTGATAATTCAGTATTATTTCTGAGATAGCTTTGAAGCAAGTGTGATCTTTATTATACTCAATTTACCTGGTATTTGTCTCAGCAAATTTATTTAGCCCTTTTGGAACAAGTGCGAAGATTTTCGAAGCACGAATCATTTTGGAAATCCTGCAGATGTTCAGATAAGACACTTAAAAACTCTCGAAGTATAGATTCTTGGATAATCACACGCGAACGTGGCGGGATCTTTCTTACTTTGATGTGGTCCCGAAGAGTCGAAGCAAACAACGCGTATAACCTTTGCCCGACGTCATCTAGCCATAAGAACATTCGGAGTGGGGATAGGCTTTAAAAGCAAAAGAAATCGTCAGCTGGTTGGGAACATTGCAAGGTATTTATATCGCTGGGATTTCATTTAGATATGTTTCGGTGATTACTATATTTTCTTTTACAACTTTATGAAATTCTTCTACGCGTATTTTCCATGTTAAATTCTTATAGGAAAGTTACCAACACTTTTTTTTTAAAGTTTCATATATTTTTCAAGAGATGGCGCGATGCGTTAGTTCTACAAAATGGCGCTTTCGTAAGTGGTAATCACGGTATGGTTCTTATCAGTCGTATGTAGAATATATATCATTTTAATGGGCAAAATCTATTTTTAAATGTCCGCGACACTCAGGCTTGCGTGGCACCATATCCCATAAGATCTTCAGTCTCTTTACTTTTTTAACCAATGCTTGTACCCAACAGATCTACGCGTTACACCTGGTAAAAACATTGCAATCTGTCGAAGACGCTATCGGTGTTTGCCGCGCGCCAATTCTACTTTGTTGAATATCACGGTTCATTCTACCTCAGTTGCTGGTAGTTCTCGTTGTCATCGAAAGGGATCAATTCAAATAAAGAAAGAAAAATAAGGAAATTTTGATGAAACTGTGAAATGACAATGAGAAGATCATATATATGCAAGTGAAGCAAGATGTACGCGGGAGAGGAAGATTTTACACCGACAAATTTTCTTATTTTCAATCATTATGGAGAAGATACTCTTTTCTTCTGGAACAGCTCAAAATTAGTTGTGTGTCCGTATGGGAAAACAGGTACCAAACATACACTGGATGCTCCATATCCCATAAAGACGCTTAAATGTTTTGGACAGAGAATTTTTGTAATATGCCAACCGACTGGTATTTATAAACTATCGAAAGATATGAAATTTGCTGTGCTGAGTGAAAATGGTATAGAACTAGCTGATGAGTTTTACAATGTTTTATATCCAAGAGCTGGTATTATGTATCTTTTTGATAAAAAAGAGAAACGTGAAAGAAATCTCTTACCTTTATGTACTTCTGTGTTATCGAGTAGCATACACAGTTTTGCATTGAATTCATCCGATACAAAACATGATTTGCGCGAAGCTGTATTTGGCAATAGTGAATTTGAGACTACAGACAGTTTATGTGTTTTTGTTTATGGAAAGAGAATTTTCAAATTATGCAAAAACAGTATTAATTTGATTTATTGCAGCGAGCAGACGGTTACTGATATAGTTCCTTGGAAGAGTGTGGAGAAGACTTGTGGCTTGATATTTCTTACACAGATTGAGTCTGTGATACTTATGTATGCTAAAAATCAGGAGTTAATATTTGAGAGAGCTAATTTAGAAACCAATATTCATGCTCTTTGTGCATTTCCCAGCAATGGATCATTAAATATCATTTATTGCAATGAAATGGAAACGTACATCACAAAGAAAATTTTTGACTCCGAACACTTAGAACATGATATTTTTGTGAATCAATATTTTATATGCTTTCAAATCTTCAAAGAGAAACTTTTAGCTTTGACACCATCAAGAGAACTTTTAGAGCGCTCTCTAAGCTTTGATTTTACACAAAGTATAGATGAAGAAAAGGAGGAATTTATACAATTAAATTCTAATATGTTTTTCAACACAGAAGAGGTTGTTGATGAAATCTGTGAGAACTCCAAAGTTTTACAAAAACTAGATCTCGAGTTGCAAGCAGAAGAGGATAAAAATCACAGAATAAATCTGTACGCTTCCAAGAAGAAATTTCAATATCAACCCAAGATGGACATTAGGCACATCGCAGGCAAAGTATTTCTATCTGTTGACTTTGCCAATATATTCCCTGAAAATTCTTGGGTCTTTGTTAACTTAATAAATGATGGGAAGAAAGTGACACGTGGAAAAGTAATAAAGGAATCTGAAACTATGTTGGAAATGTTAATACCAGAAGAGTTTATATCAGACTCCTTGGATATTACAGTGGATCTCGTAACATACAACGAAGAAGGACAGCCATGGTGTATAATAAAAAACTGTTTAAAGGATCCACCACCAAAGAAGAAAAGGAAAGAATTAAAACAGGATAAAATTAGTTTTATAGAGTCTAAGCTAGTGGCCTTACGTAAATTAGAATCCGAGGATCGTTTGGACATGGAAAAATTATCAGAGATAAAGAGAAGCGTTCGCACGGAGATGAATAATTCCTAATATTTGTAGTATATATATATATATATATATATTTCTTCAACTTTAAGAAATAAATTCCGTAATTATTTTATTGTTAGCACTTCTTCTAGAGTAACAGTGTTTAATTGGACTACATTACCAAAGATTAATCTCACCTGTCGAATATGCGCATGCTTAGCTTTTGACTTTCGAAATTCGGCACCGGCCGACTTCTTTTTATCCTCGTAAACAACAAACGCCGTCACGGCCGCGATATAACGAAACATAAAAGTCTGTTTAGAGCATCAATTGCGGCAGCCCTCGCAATTGTCTCAGATATAAATAGTTTACTATCGGTACGCCGACGTTCATTGATTAACAGCTTTCTGTTAAATTCGTCCCTGCTTTACGTCTTTGTGAAACGAGTCATATTTTTCTTTTTTTTTTCATTCTCATTTTGTCTTGAATTCGTTACTAGTTTTATTGCCAACATGATATTTATTACAAAGGTCATATACCATGCCAATTTCGCCATTGCGAAGACTGAAAAAAAGTGCGAACTTTAATGAGGTAACTGAGAATAAACGAGTTGAAAAACCCTTTTAATTTTTCATGCAACCCAACTTTTATCGTGATGTTTAAATTTGGTTTATATCCAGTTGGCGATTGTCTTTTTATTAAAAGAAAAGAAAAACAAAAAAAAACAGGAAAATAGTTTTAGAAGCTGTTGATTTAGCCTTACTCGCTAGTCGATTGTTTAAAGTCAACGTCTGTTGGTTTATCTTTTATTGCACGTTTTTGTATACACGTCAGACGGAGAAGTCCCTAATTAGAGTTTGCGAGGGTGGCTGTTTGCGTCAGAGTATATTCAGGAAATGGCCGCGGCAGTAAAGTCAAACTATTCAGCCACCCTGGAACATGTAATCAAGTGGACCAAATGGATGTTCGTAAAATTCACACCCGGATTCTCTCTTAAAGGGATGCCTAATTTCGTCCTACCGTTCTAATGATATCTTCAGCAGTTAATTCTAGTTTTTCTTCCCTGTATACACCTATCAACGAATATCAAGTATTGTTGTTTCAACATGGAGCATCGGGATGGGGAACCTTCCCACCCGGCGGACGGTGGACAGGGACAGTAAAACTACACCGGCTCGTGACCGCCCTCCAGCGGCCTCAAGGTCATTTATTGATCATAGTTGTAGAGCTGTACAAGGGCGAGTGAGGATGACTTGACTGCAGCTTCGAACAGGATCTGAGCGGGGTTGCAACGATGCCGTGTAACGGCGTCTAAATACCGTGCAAGTCGACAGACTGATAGATACCTTGCACGTCGCTAAGAGAGGGGTTGCTGAGGTGGTCGTGATACCGTGCAATCGTAACCGAGAGATTGCACGTCTTGAAAGATCCCTAAGAATTCATGTAGCCAGAGGGGAATTGGTTTTAACGTGTCGAGATACCGTGCAAGTCAATTGGTTGGGAGATACCTTGCACGTCGACGAGTACGAGAGATCAGCTAATGCAACGTTGCGAGTATGCGTATTTTGCATCCAACACCGTAGATATAACTTTGGCTCGTATTAATGCCGCGTGAATACATAGAGCACTTACCTTCGCTGCGGATCATGGGAGCACCTGGTCCGGTTGGGACGTCAGACCTGGCGGTCAGAATTTCACACTCGCGCACAAGTTACCGGTCAACCTCACAGGTGGAGATCAAAACACAAACTGCAATTCAAATCCGAGGTCCCCTGGCCCTTCGGTCAGAAACACGAATCAGATTTTTTTCCAGAGAGGGTGATAGGTTACCTCGGTGTGTTCTTGAATGTCCCTTTATTATAAAAAACTTTACGAAGAAAAAGCAAGAGAAAAAAAACAACGGTAACAATAACAAGAACCTGAACCAGATTTACAGACGGCGCGTCCACCGCCCAATCTTCCCTTTGCCCTTTCATCCAACAATTGTTAATATTATACAATGGCTAAAATGTGCCTGGAAGTTCATATTCCTATAGACAAAAATATATATTTGATATATATATAGCAGATATGTTTATGTATTACCTGTTTCTTTGTTTATATACAGAAATGTACATAATATACCGAAACATTTGTTACGGTATGTTTTAAAATCTTAATTAATAAACATTGATTTGAATCGGTAGATACATTGATGAAATTTTGGTCCGCTTTGAAAATTCGAAAGTAAAAGAAAAAATTGATATTCATTATACCATGTCTTATAGTAATATATGGATCACCGTTTACATTCTTGTAATTATATTCTACAATTAAGTAATACAATTTCCTTGCCCAATGCACATGGCGATATGATTAATTAATTCATTAATACGATTGGGCACGAAAGGAAAATTTTATTGAGATTTTTTACTCACTTATAATCGGCTAATAAGAAAATTAAGTTAATCGTTTCTAAGTACTGATTCGTTATTATACTGTAACGTCATAAAGTTTAACATTTACAACGAGCCGTAATAAAGGTACAGCGAATGTCCTATGCGCTAAAGAAAATTGTCTGCCATTAGCTTTGAGATTTAGTAAGAATTCTTTAAAAATTCTAGAGTTTCTCCGAGCTGGGAACTTCGATAATACTGCCAATACTGCAACTGGAACTTTTCTTGGGTGGTCTTGGACCAGTTCTCAGATTGTTGGGAGTTCTGGGCCCGCCTAATCTGTCTTGAAATGCCTCCAAGGATTTGACACCCTTCCTGGAGCCAGTACCACCGCTACCACGTTCACCACTTCCATGACCATTGCTCAAGCCACGTCTCCAGAGCTTGACAAAGCAAGCCCTGAAATTCTCAGAGAAGACGCCGTACAGTAGCGGATTGACGACTGTATTAAGCTGAGCGATGACTAGGGCCCAGACAAAGTGATGACTCTTAAGAAAAAAATTCGTATCCTCGTTAGGTCGTCTACCGTCTACGTAGATGAGAAACATGACGATGGTGATTGGCAACCACATAACCAGCACTGCTACAACATTCAGCAGAAGAATCCGAACCACCCGAAGATGCTTGTGAAGTCTGATTTCCTCATGATGAGAGAGACTTCCTGCTCTACCCTGACGACCTGTTATCGACACGGTGGATAACTTACGTCCAGCCCAGGGTACCAGAGTGCCGACCACAGATAACTCTGAATCTCGCCGACCACCAGCTACTTCCGAGCTCTAGGTTTAATATATAAATAGTTTTTGTATAATGAAATTGTCATAATTAACTTAGATTTAAATTTAACAGATATATTAATACAAGTACCCACCTGAGCAACGCAGGGTACAGCCCACCTGCTCCTAGTATCCAGAATCCTTTGAAAAATTCTCTGATAATGATAAACCAGCAATCCCATCGGCAAGAGGCAAGCGACTATGATGATCGGAATAGTGAAGCAAAGTGATATATTGACCGCGTCGCTTTTTGGAAATACCAAAGTACAAATTGTACCGCCAGTAACTTCCTGTTGTGTCAGAAGAAAAAGAGACATTAACAGAAGCTAAGATATACAATTTTATCTAAAGTGACGTGACTCGTTCTCAGAGAGTTCACTTGAGAACTAGCTTACCCTGGGTCTAAACCAAAAGGCAGCCGGAAGAAACAAAGAAGCTGCTATCGCCCACGTTATCAGACTAGCCGCAAGGACTCGGGGTCCTGTCAAGGCGCTTCTGTACGGAGCAATCGCCAGACATCTGTGTCTGTCCATAGAGATTAATGTCAGCGTCCAGAGTAGTACAAATCCGCAAACAAACTGGAAAAGTACAGGTTTCATTGAAGTGAATTTATTCTCCTAACGATATATAGTATCCACGCTGGTGCATCAGTGACTATCGCTTTCTGTCTGACAGCAAGTCATTTTAAAGAACAGATATTGCAAGTACCGCTCATACGATTAATCCAATATCCATTATTACCGCCATTTTATTATCTCTTATTGTTCTCCTGATATTTGTAACGAGAAAAGATGCAGTCGTAATTCAAGCAAGCGCACGACGCATAATTGACGACAAAGTGCTTACTGGACAGAAGAAAAATGAACGTCTGTCACTGGTTAAATCAAACACGCAAACAATGCTAAATAACGTCATAAGGTATGAGCGACGTTTCAGCAATATTTTTTAAGACGTACCCTGAATATTTTTTTGCTATGTCGTCAGTGGCTAATGAATTTACAGAACAATATTTTTCTATTATTTAGCACACCCTATGGTCCGCCCTTGGCATTTTACGTGCCTAATGCGAAAGCAAAAGAAAATGTATACCAAAGAATGAATGCAATCGAAGGATCATGATGGAATGTACATTCCGTATGTAGAAGTACAAAAAATCCAAACACGCTCCGCCAGGAGAATGACGACAAACATCGGAATACCTTCAAATATCTTCTAAATAATTCGAAGCATCGTGTAATATCTCCGACTGTATGACGTGAAATAATCCTTAGTCAATACGGTGACGAGTCACTTCGTTCCTTGACAGTTATCAATACTTGGTAATTGATAAGTGTCAAAATTAATTAACAAATAATTAATCGAACGTCCATAGTATTTATGGATGATAATTGAAGTTCCTTCGTTACCGGCGTAGATTTGTTGTGACGATAACAATAGTAATATTAATAATATTTTTGTCGCTATCTTTCTCCAATTAAGTTTTTACAGTACTGATAACGTCTAAGATTTTATTAGCCGCTACGCGGCGCCACTGCGAAATACCTATTTCAAAATCTAAATCCAGTCTCATCAATTTCCCATGCAAACAAGCCATCGCACCGCACAGCTACTTTTCTACTTTGCTTTGGCATCCCCGCGTGTGCAGCATGCACATTGGCACGTGTGCACATGTGCTCTGGAGAAAATTAACATCTTTCGATTATGGTCCGTCTCCACTTTAGCGGGATTCTCGCGACGTTACAGTCTGGTGAGAATAAAAATAGAGAAATTACAAGACTAGACAAGCAGCTGAAAATTCTCAAGGATTCTTATATCTGTGCACTGCGTTACGGTGGAACGTATTCTTGTACATTGTATATTGTGTATACAATGCAATACGGTGCAAATGCACTGTGATACTCGCCGTTCTGCGGAGAATGTAATTCGTCGAATGTGGCGAGATTGCAAAGTGTTGCGGAACAATAAACGTTGGTTAGAATAACTGTCATTCCGAAATTTGAATAGCGTACTAAAATAAAGCGAAAAAAGGACAAAGGCAAAATTGCTCTCTCTCTCTCTCTCTCTCTTTCCCGTGAATGAAATAAATTATTCGGGTACAAGGAATATGAAAAAAACTTCTGACGTCAACGCACTGACGATCAAAGACTGAAATTGCGGTAACGCGATAAAAAAATTTACATAATTCTTCAGGAAGTTTCGATAACGTTATCGGACAGCTTCGAAAAAATGGAAAACAAAAAGCAACGATAATTTAGCGACTAATTAAATTTAGAAATTTCTTTGTCGCAGTGTATACTTATCTTTTATAATCGTATTATCTTTTTTTGTTCCCTTTTTCATCAAAATGTATTTTCTCAAAGTTCATTCATGCTCCCGACTACGTCGAGTCGTCTTGTTCGTTAAATTGTATGATTATGTTGATTACGCGCTCGAACAACAACGCCACAAATAAATTTGGAAGAGAACAACATATACGACGAACCTAAAGGTTAATGCGTGAGCTACTAAATTGAAATTCCAATTCCAGGGCATTTAGGCTTTGAATTTCTTGAATAGGAGAATATGAAGCAATTCCATAGGACATAAGAATGGAGAAAATTTCGCCCTGACGATGTATAGAGCACCAAACTTTCTTCGATTAAAATCAACGCAGAGTAAATTTTAGGGGGAAAACAAAAAAAACATGTATCTACGCAATCTAGACTCACCTGAGAATACGGCAAGAGTCTACATACAGTGTCACCCAGTTTCCAGGACTGCGTTAATCTCGTATATGCCACTGCCGGTACTCCAAAAGCGAATAAAAGATCGGCAGCAGCCAAATTCACTAAACAAAGATTGGTCGGTGTCCTCATTTCTTTATAACGCAGGATACATCCGGCGATGCCAAGGTTGGTACCTACTGCGATAACAAATGTCACCGCAAGTACGGCAATCTGTAATTAAATGAAAAACAAATCGTCGTTGTCTTCTTCTAGAGATATTTGGGACTTTTTAAATTAAAATAAAATAAAATTTCCCCGCGTTTATATACAGTCACGTGAAATCTCCGATACGACGTTTTACGAACGTGTCTATAACCTTTACGATGAACGGATCCGTAAATTATTTAGATTGATAGCCAGTTGAATCCCACTTGACCATTCATAATTTCTACGCGGTTTCTCTATAGGAATTCGACCACCAAGGGTTATCCAAATAATGCGGTACGCCCCCTATAATATACTATATAGTAGGTGGACTCTATCTCACGAGTAGCTGTGTAGTATATACTAGCTGGCACATAGTAATTTGAAGTTTAATGAAGTAAGGTCTATATATAGGAAATGCGCGAAAGCTTTTGGTTTCGAGTTTGTACGTCGAAGCATGAGGACGACAAAAAAGAATAGTGATTCGAGAGAAAAATCATGATTTTCTTTGTCATCTACTTTTAGGTTATTCGAAGATTTCATCGTTACTGCTTGTCATCACTTCTTCTTACTCGAAATCGCATGTCGTGAAATTTCAAATTACAGGAGGACGTTCAATCGTGCAAAGTGCATTACATTTACGATAGGTATTCAGTGCAAATACCCTTGTTACTCAGGCAATTACTTTATCTCATTGATATTGTGGCTTCTTATACGAGGCTACAGGTTTCTCTCATTTATATAAAGGCGACGTGGTTCATACACGAACAAGACACCTGCTTATGGTGTTTTACTAGAAAACCAACAAAAAAGAACTAATAATGCCCAAATGATTGATTCGAGGTCGATGCCAAGCTTATATTCATATCTGCACGTACGTATCAGCCTTTTTTTTTAAATCGATTTTCATTTTCTTTTATTCAATAATTAACTTACCTTAGATTTGTAAAACACCGATTTCCTTTATGGGTATATAAACATTAGGAATCTATAGAAATATTTACTTTAACAATTTACAGTATTTAAAATTGACTTCCCTCATTTTTTTTGTGCGTATTCGACGTTACCGTATGAGAAACATACGAAGAATGAGGAAATCTAGAATCTTTTATCAAATTCTTTTTAAGATATTTTTTGGAATACGTTAAGAGAAAAGATAAAGGATTTTATTAAACTTACCTCCAATCCGCTCGCACCCTTTCTGTCACCAAACTGACTGTAATAGGTAAAATAATATCGTTGTCCCCACTCCTCATCCTCCCCAAGTAAATATGATGAATTCATGATGCTTTTCTGATTTATTACTATAAAAATGACCACGTCCCTCTCCCGCTTCCGTCAGCTCCGTAAACATCCAAAATTTGCCATGACGATGGACTCGCCTCTCCTTCGCTTCTTTTTCTACCTACGGATGGAAAAATAAGTATAATTTTTGACTCCGTATATTAATATTAAAAATTTTTATTTATTCCTTCGGCAGACCTGACGTTAGGTAATTACAAATTTATGTAATACTAACATTTCAATATTGTCATTTCTATTTCAAAATGCACCGCACGTGCTCGGAGCTGACACGTGATTTTCCTGCACGTAAAATTATTTATTAAAATCGCAACAATGATAAAGTCAAATTTTTTTAAAACAAAAAAAATCCGTTTACTCGTATTGAATTAATATGACTGGATTTGAGGCTCATGAAAAATAAGTGAAACGCAAAAAAAATGTTTTTTTTTTTGATATTAGAAGTTTAACACGGTATCCCCTCGATGGTAAGTTTAATTAATTATAAATGTAATTGACCCCGCTCCAGTAAGACATTCATATTCATTCATATTCACCCAATGTTATAGCGGCATGTTAATTAATTACTTACCGTCAATTATTTTCATACAGTATATATATCTACAAGGACTCAATACGCTTACGCCGTAACCTTTGAACCCGAATACTAAAAAATGTCTTGTCGTTACGGCTTCTCCGCGTAACCGTTCCTTTATCTGTACTTTTTTACCACGCTCAGCCACTCAGCGTTTCCCCTAACTTTTTAACGTCATTACTAATTTCCCATGATAAGAAGAACGAAGTCCTGAAGATAAAGGAGAAGAGACGGAATGAATAATAATCTTCACTAAATTTTCTGTCTGAATCCTCTATAGTCATTGTGTAAAACAAAATGTATAGTGACAGCTAGAGAAAAAGGATACAGAGTACGTGGGTGAGAAAGGAAAAAAAAAAAAGAAAAATATTCTTCAGCAAACAAAAAAGACCTTCTCCTGTATCGAACCAAAAACTTGACGGATCGATGGATTTATGAGGGTAATTAGTCCTGATGAATAGTAATAGGGTAATGGGAAAACAGACGTGAAAGGGGTGCCTTTTGATAACCCATAAAATTATGGAGGATTTCGTTAAATTAACAATCGGCCTAATTAGTTTTCAAAATTCGAGAAAAAAAAAATCGATTGCTACATGGCAAATAGTTATTAAGGGTATTTTAAATTATTGCTTCAAGTCCAAGCAACCTTTATTAATCTACCTAGTTATTTAGGTGTTTTACATATTATACGTATACGCGTACTGATAATAATAACTTAACAATGAGCTGCTATTGGTCAGAGAAGGGGCGATTATTCTTGGCGCATTCTAAACTTGGCGACAATATCTATTTTTGAATTTTCCCTCCTGTAGGGTACTCATGTGCACAGGGATATAAGTTCACTTGGTACTTTTAAAGGGAAAGAACCATTGGAAACGACTTCGGAGAAGCAAAGCGATTAATCCTCGGAGACTGGGTACGTTAAAGTTTCGTGCACTTTTCACGTTTCCCTTCGCTTGTTTGTGAATTTCTTCTTTTTTTTTTCTTTTCCGAGAATCCGATCTATAGTAGCGCGAGCAACGCATTTAACATTTCCCGTGATATAACGTAGTAATAGAGTTTTATGTAGATTTTATGGATAACAAAAAAGAAAAAAAAAAAAAGGAGATGGAGTTGCCAACGATGATTTACGATACACGGAATATTTCTTGTCGCTGAGCTTTGATGCCTATTTCCTTTCTTTCTTTTATGTCCTTATTTCGCGAATGACTCTACCCAGACAAACGTAAAGAGAGCGAGAAAAATGCCCCTGATGCTTCTGGACTGAATTTGAAGAGTCAACTGTTCCCCCAGAGCTGTAAAGTCAATTTGACGAAATTGACTTAGCTCCGCGGGAATAAACAGAGTGTCGGTAAGTTGCCTCAAAACAAACTAATAAAAATGACTGTTGTGCAATTAACCACCCGTAGATTAAATTGATTGATAGTTTATGAGTTTCAACAGCGTATGCGTTGACGATCGGCAGATCATTTCAGGAATAGTCATCGATCACTATTTGAACGTCCTTTTTCGCGATATAGAGTCAATCTCATAAACATTCCATAACACTGTATTTATACATGTAAAATTCATTAGAGTCCAAAAAAAATATTCGTGCCAGGCAGAGTACAACAAATTTGTCATTACGATCCCAACAAAAAATGTTAAGTACAGCACACAATGATTATTCGACACTTTTCTATTCTCAATAGGTTCGTCAATCGATGTATCACTCATGGGTTAAAGAATGCTAAAGGACACGAGAGAAACAAAGAAATTCTTACGTATTGAGCAGGCTCAACGAAAAATGCAGATGTGTCTAAAAAAAAAAGTATTCGACTCGGAGCCTGGTGGTAACAAATTTTGGGACCGAACAGTCCAAGAGATGGGGTAATAAAATTTTGTGGGACTGCCGATGGCTCCTTTTTTTCACAGCTGTTTCGTTTTTCTTTTCTACCCTCATCCCCTACTCTTTTCAGTTTTCTTCGCTGTTCGGCAAGCCGTCATCAATTAATCATTTGACAAATGAGACACGTGTCCCTTAATTCAATATTTAGGACGTCCTGTTTTCAAGACGGAGTCAACCAGAGCTGAATGAGGATGTTAGGAATTTTTAATATTTTTATCGTCCTTTGAATTAAATATATATATATATAATACTTCTTAATACTTTACAATCGTCTTTGAAACGTTTAATACAATCCTTTCAATGAGAAACCACGTAAGTTTCAAAGTTTCAAGGAATCAACGAGGCATTACGTCACTCCACTTTTTGGTATTGTGTCTTCTTTCCTTCTTTGTATTCTTTTTTGTTCACACAGCTACAGCATCGTTTAACATTTGAACCCGAAATTAGTCATGCCTCCTTCTCGGCAACGAGAACTCATCAAATATTCGTTTCCAGCTGTGAGTTTATTCTAACACCTGTATCCATTACTAAAGATACCAGACTAATTAAGGATAACTCCTGCTCATGGTTAAAGTAGTTCATTAAGATTGTTGGAATCGAGTTCGCAGAGTGTTAAATTAAAAAAAGTAAAAGGAAGAAAGAAAAAGAAGAAATCATCGCAGTCCTCTTTACAGGTTAAGGAACGTGTATAGATATACTCGTGACGCTTTTATTATTTTGCTCAAGTGTCGAACTATAAATAGAAAATGATGGAAATGGAGAGACGACAATAAAATGTTCGGTAATTTTGTCGATAAATTCCAATTGGCTAGTAAAAACTGACTTGACTTACCGTGAACGTTCTTGTCCTGCGATACCAGTAATTAAGCAGAGCCCTTAAATTGTTTCAGAAGCAATTTGTCGCGACGCTTCGCACCGATTATTTCCACTCGTTAAAGAGTCGCGAACTTTAATCGAGTTTATACGTCTTTTGAATTCTTACGTTAAGCCTGGGTGAGTTTCAAAATATTTTAGCGGGAGATTCGAATCTCTGGCATCGCGCCTTGAACACTCAATCACGATTGTTTTTAACAAGCTCTCTCTTTTTATATTTGCGACGCGATCAACGTAATTTATTTAAATAAAATATAATTTTACTCATAACACAAAAGCGTCCAAGTGAATCACATTGTTTGATTGACGTTACGTTTTTCAGTGTTATCGGACTTGTGGTAGAGTTTACTGACTAAGAGAACACTCGTTAATTTTACTTCTAGATTGTTAATTAAGACGCTTACGAAAGAGTCTGCATCACGGATGCATAGTACATCATAAGACGCTATACTCCACTGCGAGATAGTGTCTTTTTATTTGAATAAAGTGCACAAAGGGACATCATTCTTTTAAGTAACAAGTGTCAATTACTTTCCTTCCCAGTAATTAATACAATTTTTTACTTAAAAACAGTTAACCATATAAAAAAACAAAGTTCCATGACTTAAATCGCATAGTATCACGTTACAATAAATCCACCATAAGAAACCAAGGGTATACGCATTATTGCAAAACAAAGGTTATGTTAAGGCAAACCTTAAAACATTTATTCCATTATTTATTGTTTCTCTTTAATATTCTCAATTATTGAACAGCTCCGAAAGTATATTGACTGACTTATCAAATTATTAACACAGTTTGAGTCGCGCACTGTGTTTATCGTTAATATTGATATGTTTATCGATCACTTATGAACAAAATGTCTTGTCGAAACAATACACCAATCCTTTCGCAGCAACCGCTCAACGCTTACTGAATCCTTAAACAAGCCGCAGCTTACACGTTCTCACTAAAAGTGTATGTTTGTGTACAGTGGCGCCATGGTGGAAGACCCGGGTATTTCCGTAAGGTGAATTAACGTAAGCCACATCGCAACTGTGTATTAATACATATTTTATGAGTTTTACATAGTTTATGATTAATCTCAGATATTTCCGAAGAAAATAGAATGTTCACCGAGTAACAAAAAGTACCGAAGAAGAATCTTCATAAATACGGGCATTATACATTTATTTTATTTATCAGGAAAACATGCATTTCACTATAAATTTTTTCTGTCCCATCTTGAATTCTCTTTAAAGAATTGCAAAATTGCTTCATGATCCGATATGCGTAAATTAATCTAGCTAGATTAATAGTAATATATAGTGTTATATATTAGGGTGGTATTCTTATGGGAAATAAGAAATTGCCGGAACGTGCAAAGGATGCTGATCCGTTGACAGTTCTATAGATAAGGGTGGTTTATGGGAGGGTGGACTCTGCGTTGACAGTCTTCCTTCCACCCTTGATTTACCATCGGTTCACCCTATAGATAAATAGACTTTCCTATCAATGTACTGATTGGTGTGGCCAGTATTACATTTCACTCCCTTAACAATTGATTCACCCTGACGAGCTCCGTTTATTATTGATCTCACCCTTAGCCCCTTGCACGGTTCCTCTTACAGATTTGAAATCGTTAACGGATTTCTTAATGTCTATATTATGGAGAACGAAAGTGATAAATAATTAATGTAATCTGTTTCGCTCTCGTTATTACGTAATAAAGAGGGGGATGATCCTTATTAAATATTTTTGAATCTTTTTATTAACTGGTCCATTATCTTATCTCTCTTATCAGAGAGATTTGTAATATCGAAGCATTTTTTCCTCCAAGTGAAACTTGTACTGCCTAATCATTTCTTAATATACATCATGCTTGTTCTCTTTTAAAATTATAATCCCGGGAAAAGGACGAATTTTATTTAATGAAATTTTCTGTTATTTTTCTGTTTGGCGTGCATCGGATGTATTTTTTTTATCAGCTATAGAACAGGTATTTATTTTTACGTTTATAAGACACAAGCAAGTAAGTGCGGGTACGTACCTCGTTCCTTTATAACATTGTATAATAATCGATCATCCCCTATCTATACTAACTGTTCTGTTTCGGGTAGTAGGGCAATGTTTGAGCGACGACTATTTTTAGAATCAAATTCTCAGCATCTCTACGTATAATGCGTACACATACGTGCCGTACAATAAGATATAACCAATATCCTCTGTATCATCCCTTATATTATGTACACAGATAACAACACCCCGTTTAATCGGGTATACGATTTTAAATTGAAGTTTACAATCTTTCGAAATCGAGATAAACGCGTACAAAAATTCGTAAAATCTTCCATATATAAAAATGGTATAAAAAATTAATAACAAAGAGAACTACCCTTAACGCGAAATATACGATCTTATATATCGTTAAGGGTGTTACACAGTGATCTACACTCATTTTATTATGGTAAACAGCATTGCCCATTATTGCATTACCACTATAAACTTTCAATGCGTATAAAGAGGAACAACGTGCTTTAAACCACCTTTAGAAAGAACATCAACCCTTATTTAAATTTAATTAAGCAGCGTACACCATCTAAAACTGTCGAAATTCGTACTCTAGTGTCTGATTACATGTGAAACAACTAGGGCCTGTTTACACATTTCATGTACAGTGGAAGTAAATTATATACAGGGTGCATCATCATTACGGTAGTTTTCAAAGGGTTGGAATTCCCTTTTTTTTTTAAATGGAACGAAAGATCCAAGTGAAAAGTGTAAAGGCAAAAATATCAAGGGTCGTAACAATAATGGCGGTGCACTCCGGTATTGCATTGACAGTACGTAAAAGTTAGATAATTATACGAGTGACGAGAAGGGTGAAAAAATAAGGGCGAAAAAAATGAAGTAACAGTGACGTACACGTAAAACAACTTGAAAGTATACACACGTGTGACGTTAAAATGTCTTTTTGATTCTCCGCATTTTTTGTCCCTCGTTTCCAGGGGTGGTTGGCCACTACCCCTAAAGAAGAAACATGCGAGGGACTAAGGACAAGAATACAATATCACCCTAGGCATGGAGTTGATTAAAACTTCTTATAGTACCGTAATACCACGGCCATACACGTAGACCTTTAATTTTTTGACTAAATTCATGCAAGGGATGATACGAATTCTAAAGCCATACCCTTGGCACAAGGGTGAAGTACTACCAACGCTACTTGTTAGTACCATTATTATTATTACTGTCACCAGTGCAATAGCTACCCTCGTTGTTCCCCCGTTCAATCTGCACGTTTCTTCGACTTTCAGTAAGGGTGCCTCGCACCCTTTAAATTTACTTCATCAGTTAGCCCCTTGCTTTCAATTTCTCTTTCCTTTAACTTACTTCCCCGCCTCTCAATTCAAATCTCCTGCTATCACGCCCCCACAGTTTCCATTTTCGGAAAGCTTCGAAAAATTTAATTGCTACGTGTCTTTTACCCGTCTGTGTTGCTTATAATATATAATATTACCTATGCCTGCCTATACCCAATTGATTTCCTTCGATAATCAGAAATTGAATATTGCGCTCTCCACCCTTCTCCCCTAGAAATCCCCACCCATTATTATTCCGATAAAGATATTTTCCTCTATGTATGTATATATACAATAGCCATATAACGTCTTAGGATAATTATAATGTTTATTTTTGCACGAGGCATTCTATGTCCCATTATATTTTTAGGATTTCATTTGTATCTGACATTGAGAACTCGTTGACTGAATCGCTCGGCTAATTGGTCACTTTGTCGATTGCCGTTTGGATTATATAAGTATCCACGCTAATGAACGTAATAACGTCTTGGGAACAATTAAGCGTTGGCAATTCGAATGGTAAGTTTGTATTTTGTAAGGAAAAAAAAAAAAAAAACATTTTAACCAAGCAACGACGACCACATATAGTCATAATTCAAAGGGGTTGGACATCTTTGTTCAGATTGTTGATAAAATTCGTTTAATTTCTTATTCACTTCTCCATCTTTATTTCACTAAGTACAGAAACGCTCCTGTTCTCGCTAAAAAAAAGTCCTCTTCAATTCACATTGATCGATGACGACGAATCGTTCGATTATCATTAAGTACTGATGTGCTATATTGTCGTTAATTCTTTCTCGTAATAGCAAATGAAACGCGCCCAGGAGTGGAAAGGACTTACGAGTCTTGCCAAACGATAAGAACTGGCCCTGATAAAACGAAAAATTCGTTAAACTATTGCCAAACAAATTATTGTACATACAAGACGGCGCACGCTCTCCGGGACGAACAGAGTTGTTATTAAAAATAGTAGAAAATATTTGACGAACATAGGAAAGGGTATTAACCCACAAAAACATTTTGCCGAACAAGTATCTTTGTTCCCCGCGTCTATTTTCTGTCTCTGGATCATGTATATGTTATAACGTTGCAACAATAGTAATATCAATTTTGTAACGACGTTTGATATTCTGATTGTTGTTCTTTTTTTTTCTGTTTCTTATTTCTCACGCAGAAACACGCAGAGGGAATAGGTCTCCCAGGACTTGAACGGCTCTTTCATTTTTTTTTGTACGCTTCACCGTTTATACGCTTTGCATCATTTAAAATATTACACGTAATATTCCATTTTTCCAGAACATTCCTTTACCTACAATGTTTTGTTCTGGTTGTGTTCATTTAACTATAAATATTTATGAATAATAAAAGTTATCGAGCAACAGGGATAAATGCGATGGATGCGTGTGTGTGTGTATATATATATATATGTATATATATGTTTCTGCGGATACGTATATCTGTAGATTTGCGCATGCACGATACAGTTCGTTGTATAAAGTAAAAAAAAAAATTCAAACAGCTCAATTCCTAGGAAACCAATAAGGGTTTTTAAACGCTTTTCGGTTTCGCTGAATTCATACGAGCGCAGTATCGTAACAAAGTTAGGTTCGTACTTGACAAACACGCTTTAACAAAAAAAAATCCTTTTAATAGGACAATAAATAAAACAATAAAAAATGTAAAACAACAACAATTTTCTTTCTCTCAAAAAGTTAAATTTGATGATAGTAAAAATATGTATATACAGAGATATAGACTCTTTCTCTTTCGCGTACACAACGAATCTTGTTTGCATCTAAATTTCTTGGATACTTAGTGCCATTATTGAGGAAAAAATTTTCAAAAATTTTCATTGATCCTCCGTTTTCATATACGCAGAAAAAAAAAGAAAAAAAAACGGCAAAGAGACACACAATAAAGACTCGTTGTCTCTTTCGCAACTCACATTGAAATACGTTACTAATAACGATTTCATCATGTAACCCGACGATTCAAATGACCCCTTTTCATTCTCCTTTTCCATCCTTAAGGCACTCAATAAAAGCCAATAATATCAGCGAATAGAAGAAACGTCCGTGCCATTCTATCATCCTCTGAGAGCATTTACGAAAATCAAGGTTTAATCGAACGAAAAACAATTCGACGCAACCCCGTGTATACGCTTTTTAAGGAATAACAATAGTAGTGATAATAATAAATGTAGTGAAACTGATAGTAGTAGTAGTAGCAGTAGTGAGAAGAAAAAGAAACGTGTATGTGTATGTATGTATATATAATATGAATATACACAGAGCTAAGTACGTATACAATCATGCGATCTCCTAAATATTTCTTTGTACCGCCTTTTTCTCAAACCTTAATAATAAATTCTGGAAGTACTTGGTTTTTCCTGGCTGTCGACTATAACCGTTATAATCTTCATATCAATATAAAACATATATATACATATATATATATATATATATATATATAAAAAAGATTTGTGTATATATATATATATATATATATATATATATATAAAAGATTTGTGTGTATATATATATACACAAATCTTTTCCCAAAAAGGGACAACATTAGTAATGACGTTCTCGAAAAGTATCTCTATAGTAATTTTTCTCTGTATCTTCGTTCTATACAAATTAATTTAACGTCGTACACGTCGAGTCCGCGGGAAAGCTGTACGAACGCACTGAGAAATAGAATTTATCATTGAGCACAATTAAATGTGCGCCATTGTGCTAGACGAACTTGTTTGTTAATAATTTTATTGCCATTATATGCCCCTCCCTCCAACATATTGGCCACGCCCACTTCCTTCAACCGCTTTCACGTAACACTGACAAATTCCATTTCCTGGAAGGTGGAAGGGTTAGAAGAAGTGGCGGAGGACGATAGGGGAATGATATGTCCTAAATGCTACGAGCAATACGACGCATGTGCTAACATGGGAGACCGTTTTTTCTGTTTCCTTTCATACTTTTTTGGTTTGGCATGCTAATCCCTGAGTGAAACTTTTCAGTTGCGATGATGAATGAGATTAACTAGCGTGTCTAACGGAGAGTATTGCGCGTGTGCGAAGTGTTTCGTAAATTGTTGATAAAAGTAAGGAGAGTCGATTAAAACATAAGAATGGATTGCGTACAGCGTCCCGCGCAGAGCATCGATAAGGATTTAATTAACTTAATGCCACTCTCATTATTAGGAGCGACATTCATGTTGGATTCACTAGACAAGTCTAGTGACGATCGATCGGTTAAATTGTTCAATTATTATATTAAGTACCTAGCACTAGGATCAGGCTATATGTCACGCTGGCGAGTCGTCGTTTCCCTCGTTGCGCGAATCATTCGTTGTAAATGATGCCGAGGAACCGCGTGGAGTTCCGCGGCCATTGATTGATCGTTAAGAGCGATCCTCTTTCGAAAGGAGGTTGGTCTTTTCTTCGTCGTCCAACGACTTCTTGTCGGCGGATAGGCGCGCCGCTTCGTTTTGACGCGACAGAATCTCGGCGTCCAAGTCTAGTTTAGGTTGGCCATCCTGAAGACTTGGTAAACTGTCGAGCACCTGTTTTAATTGAATAGAAAATAAATTTTTCTCCTAGTGAAATTTTTCTGGTATTCTACCGTAATGAATTGACGTATTACCTTGATTGGGGAGCTTTTGAGTTGCCCGTTGTGACCGCCACGCGGCGACACGAACTTTGCATTCGTCACCGGACTCGCGCTTACTGGCACTGGTGAAGTCGGCGCCGTTATGCTTCGCTGTGGTGTATTTTGACTCTCCTTGTCCTTATTACGCGACAACACTGGGGAATCTGGGACGCTGGGCTGATCATCCTCGTCCAGAGAATGCAGCAACTTTTCTACCTCGTCATCGAATTGATCGTGACCTGGCTTAGGATCCTTTTGACTTCGTTCTAATAATGTCGCTCTCTTGGCAGCTAAATAGAGCGATCTCTTGACCTTCACGTAGAAGACTTCCGTTACTGCGCGTACCGTGTAATCTGGTACGAATGTGTGACGTAGCATAGCATCCAAATTTATGGACTGTATGCTACCCAAGGCTTGAGGATTGGCATTGATTGGCGATTCGGCTACAATAATTAGAATAAAGAGTAATTAATGTTCTGCGCGATATATGTATTCATCCAATTTCAAATGAGTGTACTTACCAACACCGACATTGGCTGTAAGAGCCTGCGACCCAAAGTACGTGAATGGTCCACTTTCAAACATCAGGTTCTCACGACCTACTGTGACCTCGACACGTCCCTCCAGAATGAGGACGAAATAATCTACAGCCTTTCCTTGCTGATAGATCACAGCCGCTGGATCGTTCTTTGCCTTTTCGCGTGTCTTTACTTTAATATGATATATAATGTCTTGCTTCAACAGACGACGTAAGATCGTTTCTGATATTATGTCTGGTTTAAAGGCCTCGACGGCTGTTCAAATAAACATGAAAAAACAATATAGTTATGCCACTGACAATGTAAGAACTGCATTTTCTTTTTGCTCGTCTAAAGACTATTTGTACTTACTAGTCGACAAGTACTGGAACATGGCTAGTGTCAACTGTGGAGATATGTGTATTCGTTGATTCTCCTTCTTCTCAGCAAACATAGTGAAGTCTTGCAATTTTGTCGAACGATCCGGTCTTCTTCGCTTGCTTCTGTTGTCGGCTGTTGTAAATTAAAGAATCAGTGTAAATTTCAATTGTTTGCTTGTACCTCTAATTAAGTCCGCTAGTGAAAGTTAATTTCGAATATACTAACTGAAGACGTCCGTCTCATCCATGATTTCTGCTTGGATCAGTTCTTCAATTACGTCCTCCAGAGTGACTAGGCCAATAACTTCATAGAAAGGATCACCCTCACCCTCGTTATTTACTCTCTGAACAAAGGCCATGTGTCCCTTGTGTCCTGAAATCACAATTAAATGAAATCAATGTTAATTACATCTAGTAGCTAATGATATTTAAAACACAATAATATAAATCTATTTAAGGACAATCGTATAACATACCTTCCTTAAACTGCTTGAACATAACATCTAGGGTGACGTCCTCAAAGACAAAATTACAAGGATTCTGATAGAACTGACAAAGCGTTTTCAATGGCGTATTGTCGTCCGGATCAACAAAGGCGAGATCCTTTATGTAAAGCATAGTAACGATATTAGTCCTGCTTCCCTCGTAAACAGGAACTCTGGAGAAGCCTGTAAAATATTATTAGACTTAAATCCATCTTGCATAATAAAAAAAAGGATTAAAAATAGCCTCCCCACTTATACTATCACAAAGATAAACTGATAAATTTGTCATGAGATCAAAGTATGTAGAATTTCGATGTTATCTTGGTTCACAATTATACAACTCCAACGCACCAGATCGATAAGCTTCAATGTATACCTTATACGTCCTATTATAAAAATGCCACTGCTTTCTCTTGGTGCTTCAGCACTGTTTGAATGACGTTTTTTTAAGATCAAAAGACATTGCAGTTATTACGAAAGATATTAAAAGTAAGATACCGTAGGATAAAGCGAGTTATTTTTATCCTAAGTTCAATGACTGCGTGCTGCTTTTTATTGCGGTTCGAAACTGAGTATACGACAATAATTTAGTAATAAGAAAAACATTGTCAGGATCGCAAGTTCATTGTCAAATTATAGATTCATACTTACCAGACTTCATAATTTCGGATACGGTTTCGAAATCTAAAATAGCATTATAATCCAACATATAGACGTCATCGATTCGAGTCATAACGTCTGCTACAGTCTTCTTATGTAACTCCAAAGCTCCTGAGATGATATTTACCTCGTCCTTCTCGAGATCATTGTACTCGGTGGTTATCTATAATTAAAATGAAAAAAATTAAAGGCCAACAGTATCAGTTTTTGTTTCGAAATTTTTATTATTTTACGATCTATAGCTTTGTGAAATTCATCCATTTGTTGTTCGATTTCTGATTGGTCTATTAATGCTGATTAGATTTCCTTAATATCGTCGATGAACTCTGATGAACATCTAATATCTTGAGATTAGTTTGATTAACGCTGTTAATTAAACCATACACAAATTCGATAGAAGTCATTGATTTTACGTGAAATATGAAAGCAAATGAAGCACATGTGGATGTAATAAAAATTATTATTTGCTCGTGGCATCAATTGGTCTCGATCAAACAATTAAAAGATCACGTAATAACGTGCACAATAATGTAAGAGAACATTTTTTACAACAATCTATCATCAGATAGACATCTGTATATACATATGAGATAACAATCTCTTTAGCCCTTTTGACGTCAGTTGTATCAATTATTAACTTGTCTTATCAGATAAAATCATATAACTCACTAACTTTTACTGGGATCAATTTAACTTATCTTTGACGCGATCAGATAATAAATAAAAGTGTTTTTGGGCATTCTCTTTTTCCGTTATAAATTCTTCATCTACTCAGACTCAGATATCAAGAGAGACTCGTTGACTTGATTATCACTGAAATTGATTGGTTTCTTAATGCCCAATATTAATGTTCCAGTATTGATCTATTTATTGGAAATTCTGTTTCCAGTTTGAAGAAACCAAAAGAATTCTCATATGTCAATATAAATTATCGCAAAGCAGGGCGTCGATGCTCGTGTGACTTCCATGCCACCAATTCTTGGGGAATAAGAAAGTTAGGAAAATTGATTGTACACAAACTTAATGTGTCAACTAATAATAAGTCCTTTATCACTTTCCCACAGTAAATTCCTTCAACATCGCAGTTCGTCGACCTTATGCCAATTCTCAGATTCGAATTCCTCATGTGCTTCTAGATAAATGATAAAAGATAAAATATCACACTATCCCACAGGACTCAAATGATAAAGGGCTTTTAGCTGCTCCGATAATTCGAAGAAGTCTTGAACCGAGATAACTCAATCTACTTTTGGAAACTGCATTAGTTGAGAACTACTAGAAAGATTTTGATAAAAGTTATGGTACATTGAGTAATAGCAGATAAATGCTGGCTTTAGTGTGATATTTGCAATATTACTTAACCAGGCCATTTCCTCATTCACATTAATAATTCCAATAATTTATTGCTATGCTGAAGAGTATTTAGAAGATATATGTTATGTACAAGAAGTATGCCAATGTGAACCTTCTTTTTTCAAACGCTGTCTTTGAGAACAACTGGATTCTCAGATAAGAAGTGACTCATAAAAACACTCATAAAATGTCTTTTCAGACTATCGTACAGCAGAATATTTTAGATTTGTAACAATTTGATTATAGAATTTAGGTAACATTAATTTTCAATAATTGATTACCATATCAGTTAGAGTAATCAATTTCAGCTGGATTCCAATACTGCGCAATAATATGATGTTCTTGTTTACTCACCTTAACCAACTCCTTGAGGCGTTCCCGACTGTAAACGTTGCCTATCTCCTCGCCGAGAATAACGTCGAGAAGCTTACTGATCGGGTAGCTTAACGGGAATGTGAGCAACATGGTGATCTTCGTCAGGAAAATGGTCTTGGCACCGATCATCAACCCGTGTCTGCTGCACACAGCCTACAGGATAAAAACAGAATGGAATGAATGATTAAATGATTAAAACAAAATTCACAAGAAATTGGAATAGATTAATTTTACTAACCTGAGGCCAAATTTCACCAAGAACGACAATGGCTAATGTAGAGCATATGACGGCGATAAGGCCGGAAGTGAGATCATCAAGAATTACGGTGAAAATTGAGTTGACCAGAACATTAGAGAATAAAATTGAGCATAGTAAATAGTTTCCGTGATTTCGAACTGGTTCAATTTTCTTCGCATATGATCTTTCCTATTGAAAATAAAACAGATGAAGAAATTTATACATTATTTATACGGGATCCAGACGTTTACGAAGTATTGCCCCGATATAACAGAATGTAATGAATCACTTACTTTTGGAGATCCAGTGTTACGCAAAATCTTCAACTCAGTTCTGTCGAGTGCCATAAGACCGAGATTCAGGCCAGAAAATAATGCCGAACAGCATAAGCAAAGAATTATGAACACAATGCTGAGCCATACTGGCAAAAGTTTTTCATAAGTACCAATCTGAAACAAAACAAAAACCATACATTAATAATTCCTATAAAAACTCACATGTCGGAAGCACCTTTGAGAAAATTAAATTAATTTTTTTTTTTTTTTATTAACATATTGTCGCTTTTTGTTGTACATCAACATAAGTCCTACTTATTTAATAGTGAATGAACTTAATTGAATTAATTGGTCAATTAACTCACCGTTTTCCAACTCGCTGTACCTTGATGCTTGAACAACACAATATCATTTGCATTGTCAGAAACTGGTTGTTTGACGCATACAAAATATGTGCCTTTTGTGAGAACAATTTTTATTAAAGCCGTATTTTTGTGTACCGCGAACACCTGCAGAGGACAAAATCTTCTATTATATTAATAATGTAAGAACTATGTTATGCTAAACCGTAAAAGGAAAATGAATCTTTCTCTTTTTTTTTTTCGCTCAACATCGTCTCTCGCCTCGTACAATCGTGACGTGACTTACTGGAAATTCCTGAGTTCTAATCTTGTCGCATATCGTGCCATATTCAGCAGGTACATCGGTAAAGGCGATGAGCGTCTTGTTCGTGATGCCAGTGCCGAATAATCGCAAGGTTGTATTTAAATGGACGAGGATCTCAGGTACTCCATCTGCAGAGATACCAGGTTCCTTATCAGCGTGCTCCACTCGAAGACCTTCGATCCTGACTTCTCCAGGTACTGGTAACTCTGCAACTGTTGATCCATTCATTTTGCTGACGGCCGAATCAAATTCAGTCCTTCTATGTCGCAAAGTGCTCCTGAAATTCAATAAAAAGATATAAAGAATTATTAATCCCACAATTATGAACGTTCAGAGAGGAACGTGACCTCTCTTTCTTTATGTGTAATATTATTCATTATAAAAAATAATAAGATAACTCCTGCTGTCTGCGGCCAACATCTCAAACGCCATACGGATCCTCTACTCTTGAGTTTATGATATAATGATGTAAACCACGTACAAAAGCGCGCTCGCAATAAGAGTCCACACCTTTTATAATGTGGCGAAAGTTTATTTGTCTTCTGCGTCTGTACTTTTACGTTCTCGGCGTGTAATATCCGCCTCTATATGTATACAGCATACGTCGTATGTGATAGACGCACGTGGCCTTTGCTATAGATAGACGAATCTGGTTTTGTGCAGTTTACGGTGGTTCGTAGCGGAATTGACTATAGAAAAAATCACATCCCTTATTAAATAATACAGAAGTATCGACATATCCCTTTTGTAATCGCTTGGACAGTAAGGCCTCATATATTATTCTTGGCTCTACTGCTCTGTCTCACGAACAAGCAGAAAGAACTAAATGAAAGATAACAGTGAAAATGGAAGCATCTAATCTTGAGAATGTCAATAAGAATAGTATGCTAAGTGTAATCGCATCATTGATTACTGGCAATTACACTACTGGATGTATCACTGTATATATTGTTGGAAATTGACATGTAACCTTTAGAAGAATTTCTCAATCTATATGATAACTAGTTATTTAAGTTTACTGATAAATTTGAATTCCTTGGCATCTTTACTGGCATTCATATATACGCTGGACTCTGTCTTTTAAAGTATAACGTATAAATCTACAACATTCTTTTGAAGAATTGTCAAAAGTGTGTATGGCTGTCGGTACATGCGCACAAGATTGCAGCTATGTGCAGAGATCATCTGATATAGATGGATTAGGTCAAGGCTAACCAGGACTACCCCTAGGATCTTTATACTATATATCTAGGCAGACTTCTATACATATAGTGCATTTGTATAGGGTAGAGGGGTGTGCAGATACATTAAAGCAGGCCGAAACAGTCTCCCGTATCGATTGACCTCTAGCTGCGTAACTTTCCCTCTTTTTCTTAGGCTCCAAACCGAATTACTAGAAGAGATACCGTCGTAGCAGTCATCCTAGACAATGCCAGGGCAAATATTTTTAATTTATAAGAGGGAAAGAACATCCTTGTCATTCATATTTATCGTGCATATCAAATTATGATTGATAAATTATGACTGTTTTATAAATAAAGGTTCTTTCAAAACAATAAGTATCTAAGGCAGCATCAATTTCTATTAAAGAGATTTGAGTGTACTCAGTTTTATACTGTACAATTGTATAAAGTCTCGGGAATGAGATCAAGGGTATCCAAGTAAACGAGATAAATGCTAAAAGGCTAATTATAAAAATTCTGCACACTGATTTGAAAGAGGTCTCGGTGAGCTTCTTCTAAGATTTTTTTTTTCTTTTTTGCTTTGAAGCAATTGTACTCGATGACGGAGAGTAAACTCTATGGCTTTAGTTCATTGATTTCTCGTAATTATATTGACTTCTAGAGCAAATTCTGTGTTTACATTGTTAGGAGATTTTCAAGATCAATTTAGGAGGTCGGAGGTCAATTGGATTTTTCATAAAGCTTGAGCAGCTTTAATATACTAAAAGACTGATAGCATTATCCGGGTCAAAAGAATTGTAGAGGTGAGAATTACGCCTCCTGGATTAAAAAGATTCTTGATATTATTATGTCAGTGGCCAAAAATAAGCGGTAATCGCTATACGTATAATGTAACGCGTTATACTTATTATGCTGGAGCCATCAACAACGGTAAACAGCTGAATGAGTCATCGCAGTAAAGAAAACAATCGGAAATCAATCCCTAAAAATTGACGTAAACTTGATCATTCGTCATAATTTAATTTGGATTTCTCGAATAAATATTTTGCTCAAAAACAATTATGGAACTTCTAGATATTGTACTTAGTATTTCACAGTGGAAAAGAACGAAGTATAGAATGCATGCAAATGAAGAGATTGCATGATTGTATTACAGTACTTTGTGTACAATGTACTTGATAGTGGCTGGCTAATCGCAAAGTTTCATTGATAAACGTTGTACATTAGATTACTTAGAAAGACTATATTTACTAAACGGTAACCAAAGTACTTGGACGAAATTGGAGCATCCAAATAATTTTGTTGTTGACAAAATATTCCGTGGCATTATCAGTCCCATTATTGAAACAATGATTCTCCAACTGACGAACATAAAATTATAGAAAAAATAATTTTTTTGTATATCAATTTTATTTCTAAATTATTTTTATTTAATAATAAGTTCCCTGACCCTGTAGATAAATTTATTTTCAAAATAATTTATTTCACTACTCCTGAATAAGATACCGAGCAAAACAGACTAAAGAAATTTATGGAAAAATTGTTTCTCGGTAGAAACCGTGTAATTACCATATATTTACAGTTTCTAAAGAATTATTTCTTATATTGGTTATCAAAGTGTATAAGGTTTGTCTATCGGGAAAGCAAAGATGTAGGCCAGAAATTCTATTTTTATAACAAGTTGTGGACCACGCGTCGAGACGGCTGAACGAGAAGCGGGCCCTTAACGTTTTAGGAGTCACGCTTGAAAAATTGCACATGTGCTAACTTTTCCATTCACTTTTTTTCTTTTTTGTCTAGCGACCTTCAAAAACAATACGTTAATGTATCATAGATATCAGTTTTGAGAAGCAGTGACAACTCCTCTTTGTGTCACGTAAAAGAGTCTGACTAAGAAAAACATTACTGAAAATTACTTGTGACGTTATATACCTGTGTTACTTATTAATAGCTTTGTATTTTGGTCTCATAACTGGAAATAAGACAGCCACGAAAAGTTGTGATAGCAATAACATATGCTTGTTAAATATTATTTGCAAATATGTTAAGTGTACAATTTTCTACGATACGAGATATTTATCTCTAGAGATCTGGCCAAGAGAATTAATATTTACCAGAAATATCTAATGCCAGATTTACAAATAATGCACATAGCACTAAAGTTTTAATTCATTGATTCCATTGCCAAAATACTTCTGTCGTTATAATTTATTACGTGATAACAAGGAAAGAGATTTGTTATATACAAAAGAAAGAGTCATTAAATTAAACTACTAATATCCGTGTGAATATTTCGGAACAAAGATAGCTAATTTTAAAGCAAATGCAAGAATTTTAGATAAAAGAAAATGAACACATCTGTACAATGCAATATGATGCAATTATGCTTCACTAAAGAAAAATACAAAAAATTTCAAGGAAATACTTCAACTTTCCTGTACAGTTATTAGAATATAATCGCTCTTGGGAATTCCCACAGAATAAAAATTTCATATTAGAAAAGAAATATCCAAGAGGCCTAAAAATTAGTTTCCTTAAAACCTATCGCATCATACTCATACATAGTACATAGTCATCAAGAGGTGCTAATTCCAATGCCCAAATCCGACCAAACACTTACAACTATCATATAATTCAACATTCTGAATCATCTATTGACTACACTGAACTTACTAGAAGAAGAAAAAAGAGAAGTAAAAGCAATAAAAAGCAAATAGGAAGTTGCCAATGAGATTTCGAGAAAAAAATAATAAGAAAGTCATGAAATACAAGTCATAAACATCATCGTTCAACACAAACTTTCTTACCCATCGAGTGAAACTGAATCAATAGTTAAATTTCTCCCAAGAAATATCCAGTGTTCTCCATCGCCAGTGACGTTTCGAATACAAAAGTAGACGGGATTAATGTCAGCAGAAGGTGCACTCGCAAAGCTCATAAATGCGTCATGTCCGTCTGGATTTATCCAGAGCCTAGTAAGGTGATAATCGTGATGGCACTGATCTACTTCAGGCGACCAGCGCAGCCCCAGCTCTTCATCGAGATTCTCACCGATGATCCTGACAACAGGCGTGGAGGAACCGACAACCGATTCTTTAAGTAATTCTTCATTACTCGCAATATGTATTGAATTTATTCTCGGACCGAACGTGCTGACTTGCGTGAGCACGTTGGCATTCGCTAGGTGAAGAATTGCGAGAACAAATAGAAGAGAAGCCGGCGTACGCGAGTGACCAACATGTTGCGCCATCATGCGACAAGTGCAGCGTGACAACTTCTTCCTACGAACGTATGGCCGCTGTATTTATAACCTCGAAGAGCAAGATTGCGCATGCGCATTAACGTTCTGATGCTATCCCGTGGAACGTGGAGCAGATAGACTGGAGAAGATATAGTTGTGTATTTGATTGGAGTATTTTAATACCAGATCTGCCTCTGATAATTATTCTTATTAACGAAAAGATATTGAAAACTCTTTGAAATAAACCGAGAAATGTCGTTTCAGTGACGATTCGTTAATTTATTCGTTCTAGTACCATGGCGATTGTTGTGATAATTTAAATCGTCTAGGGAACTTGATAACGAAAATTCTAGGGATTTATTTGATTATTTAGGGAAATTTGTATTATAGATCTACACTGACATGCATTCCAAAGTTAAATTTATATACATTATTTAGAATGTTTTATAGGTTTTAATGACAAGAGTGTTTTAACTCTTTCTGTTTAATGGTATTACCTTTATTCTGAAGATTATATAATTTTAAAAGGGGTAATAATAAGCGAGATTTCATGCCTTGATTTCGACAGATAAAGATAAGATTCGACGTTCTTGTAACACCTTTTATTATCAAATTAGATTCTAAAAATGTGTTCAGTATTATCTTTGATTATCTTTGAAAGACGTTATTGTACGGGAAAAGAGCTGACTCATTAGATTAACGAATCTGCGATAGAAATTAATCCTTTTATAAGTATTCATCGGTTACACCATCTGATGTATAATTATATATTTTATTGAGGCTGTACCACGAACTTTTATAACGTCTCTGACATTTGAATTTATTTTTCGTAAAAAGGGCGCTGCAATGACATCATCGAATGGCGGTAGCAGGCGGTAGAGCTCTTGCGTTTGCGCGCTCAAATTTGTTGCTGTTTTCAATTTAAAAAAGAACCGTATATTATTTTTAATTTTATTGAATTAATCATATATAGAGAACTATCGGAACATAATCAACATGCCTAAAGGTACGTATAGATAATAATTTAAATCATTTAGTCAATTATTCTCTGTGATGCTTATCGAAATCGAATCTGGATAGAGGTTAGAATTAACTTTTTAAAGGGATCTCAGAGATTTTTAACACATTTATTAACTTAGAAAATTAAAAGAAGTATTATGCACGTTAAATATTTCGACTTTTATTCATAAATTTTCATTAGGATAAATTTAGTTTTTGGCGCGGACTGTCAGTCAATTTTTTTTATATGAGCATAAATAAATAAAACTATTCGAGATTTTGATATATAAGCTGATGTAGAAAAGGTATACATATGTTTTATTTTCTTGTCACAGCATTGCTGAACGTAAGGCTCAAATTATACTCAGTAATAAAACACTTTAAATTTGAGGAGCTCGAATCAGCAGTACTGCCGAGCTTCCCAGAGTTATCATGGAATACAGTAAGGTCAAAATTATTAAAGCAACATGAGAGCTTTACTGTATCAAACGTACTGCGTGTTATCGAGCAAACAATTGATGTGAGTGTGAATAATAATAATCATATGGTACAATTAAATAACAACGAACATAAATAACTTGAAACTTATTCTGTTATGTCCAATTATAGGATGCCAGCTTGAGCGAAAACGATCTACAGAATCGTTTATTCACACTAGAAGTTATTGGTAATAATTATACACTGTGGCTCGAATCGGTACCACAATTAGTATTCAAATCTAAAAAGAAAAATTTACATGTAGACTTATTTGATGGTTTATATTTTAGACGTGAGCAGGCATTATAAAAGGAAAATCTGGTATGGCTACAAATTGCGCTTACCTAACGAACAACCAGCATTATTGACTACTCGCTTACTGAAGGATCGTATCATAGCGAGTTTTATGGAAAATCAAATTCACGTGGTGGCCCACGTGGTGTTTTATGATGGAATGATATTTGTGTCGATTGTTGAAAAACCAGAAAAGACTTCTCGACGTAAACACAACATGCTACCAACATTCTTTGCCTTATTTCAAGGGCAGAATTATTTTTTCAGTTCGAGAAAGAATGTGTCTAAGATGTATCTTAAGGCATTGACCGATAGTCTAAACTATGCAGAGTGTCGACAATTGAAATTAACTGGCAAAGACCTTAAGTCATTGATTAAACTACTCCAAGGAAAGAAACAAGGTGCTATACATGCTGACGCTGTGGATACACCTGTCACTTACACTAAACCAGAACCAGTTGTGGGGTATAGATTATTTTCTCTGTATTACAGGATATTTACTGTACTCCTTTCAAGTAAAATGTAGGGTTTACATTCTTTTTTTTTTTTACAGGATTACTGGAATTGACTTCACTCAACATAAACATAGACGTGGATACCTAGACAAATGCTTTGGAGAAAATCCACCAACTGTTGAAATGATTGCTATCAATTGTCCTCAGTGTTCATCCGAGGACTTACGTAAGAAATTAAAAGAGGAAAATATTTCAACCAAGTATGTGTGATGAATCTGATTTTGAAATTTGAAATATACGAGTTAACATTGTTTAATTATTATTGTTTTTCTATATGGCAGGTGGGAATTTCGAAGTACCCATGCCGCCAATTTTTTAAAGAGTTTAGCTGAACGTCGTGTGCTCACTACTCCACTGCCGCCATACGTAGCGAATCTCATGACGGCGGGAAAAACAGATTTGACACTTCGGGAATGAAAGCCTTAGCATTTTTAAAATTAAATACTAATTCGAAAACAGTGGGCAATATTAAGAACAAGGACTTGGCGTTGTCACTACCGGATTAGACACCAGTTACGGTAAAGTGATAATAAGCTATGAGTTTTTTTACCATACCGTGCAACAATCATTTAAGGTAGACCCAATGGTCTTATATAAAATAATAGCAAAAGTTTATTTTTAATTAGTATCCGTTATTTCCTATTGTACAAAATTGACATCAAAAGTTTATGCTAGCTGGATTTTTATGATTAAGAGTAAAATGTACGGCCGACAGTAGAACTGTTGTTAGCTTTTAAGAGATTTCAGTTAGCTTAAATAATTGTAATTATACTAACAATTTTAATATTTGTTTATTTATTAAATTGACGACAGCGAGCAGAACAATTTTGTATTATAGTAAAAATTACGCGTTCTGCTATTCATAATTTGTTATACTACAGATTTTATGTTTTTATTAAATAACACTTTCATTTGTTGTTATAACGCATCAGTAAAACGGATAAATTGTGAAGAAAATTATTAACCATAGTTTTTAAACCCCTTTTGTAGCTTTTGTATTATATGTTAAAGATAAATATACTGTCCATTAATAACTTTAACGTATTCTGTGACGTACATTCTGATATGTAGAATATAGATATATCTATTCTATATATATACATATATCTCTATAAACACAATATTTCAATTAATAAAGTCGATCAGTAGGTATCTGCAATACCCTAACTCTTGTGATAACTGTATCCCATAAGATAATCAGTGCAGTTACCTCTTGCGTCAACGCCGACAAAATTAAAAATACTCGAATTACTTTATATAATCTCGTACGGATGGCTCCACCGAGATATTCTAAACTATTGCACTATCAAAATGCATTTATAATTGCAGAAGGTAACAAACATTTTTAGATCCGCATCCATTTAGTACATTGTCACTGTAGAATGGTAATTACGCGTATTAAAAACAAGTGGACCTCATTTGCTATCAGTAAAAGTTGCATTCCTTCGTAGAAGTTTAATATAATTGCACGATTAAAATTAAAAAAAGAATTTAAAAAATTGTACGGACACGTCCAGGAATTTCTTTTTTTCTTTTTTTTTTACTTCTTTCTTGCAACACACCTACCCGAGTACAATGTTAGTTACCACAATTCAATCAGACCGTAACGAGTAGCCCGACTCCATTTTCTTTCTACCGTTATTGACGAATGCCTGACAACCTACAGCGATAATAAAATTACCGTTAAATAATAAAAAAAAAAGAAGCCCAAATATTTTATTTAATAGCATATTTAGGTAAATGATATTTCATTCTCAAAACCATTAAGCGGCACTACTTGGTATTCTTACGTAAAAATGGATAATTGCCCAATAAATTGAACAGACCCATCGATGGTATTTTTCCGAGAATCTCCAAGAAAACATTCAAGGAGGTTATAAAGCGTCATTGAAAAATTTCCAGAATAACTTTATGCTCGTCCTGGAAAAAAGTCATCGATGCCTATTACTTTTTTGAGATATCATTAATTTCTCATTTTCCTTTTATTTTGTTCGAAAACTACTTTTGATACGTTGTCAGTATTACGAAAGAATTATATAGGGCGACGTTTCGATGATTGAATAGTAAAATTTTTCGAGACAAATTTTATTCTTGTTGATATTTTATTAAATGTTTTTTTTTGTTGTTGTAGATTATTTACGCAAGATTTGTTGTGTTTTTTTTACATTACATATTTATGCACATTCTCAAGGCGCTCTCTGGCCTGACTCCCTAGAAAGCTCATCATTATATAAATATAGAAAGTCACTATACATATTACAGACTAGTTCTAAGTGTAGTTTAGATATTACATCCTTCCGTAAATAAATTGTACGCTTGACTTAAAAGAAATTTCATTTATTTACATCAGACATTGTTAAAGGGTATTTGGAGTCCATTAAGAAACCGAAGAATCGCTGAAATATCGTTAAAAATAGGTATATACCCGCGAAGCTTAAAGACGATAATAATAAGTGCTGCGATAGATTTGTTTTGGAAGAGAAGAAAATAAATGAAAGATGCCAACAGAAAAGAAGAATGAAATGAAATGAAGGAATGAAAGAATGAAGTTTTTGCTTTCGCAGCATGGAGACAAACAGCGAGTCAAGAATAAAAGTACGAGAATGAAGTCAACGCATGTGGCTGCTCTATTTTGAGAAATAACTGAGATATGATACACGAATAATTTTAGTCACCTGTTATATATCATAATCACGTAATTTTCGAAAGATATCCAACGGATGTGACGTAGCGAAAACACGAATGCGAAAACAATAACAAATACGAAAATAATAACTAAATATGAGTGAAAACAACAATTCTATTTATTTAAAACTATATGGACGGACTCTAGCCCTTTTTTAAAAATTGCAGTCGTATATCAATGCGTCCTATGCGATAATTACTCTATTACCAGATATAAAGGGCGGCTCACTTGATTCGGCAGTGTCGAGGTCAATTAAACGGTCAATTGACGATAATCACGAATAAAGATCACCGATGCTTTTATAACGGTTTAAAATCTTATCTTCTGGTACAGCATATCTGTATTGAGAATCCGAAAAAGATTATTTCTCGTTCGGACTGAGACAATGAATATTTTTCTTTCGCTTGAGAGAATAATAAGAAATGGTACACCCGGTATATCAGTTCTTGGGTATACTTGAAAACTCCTCTTGAATTATATCCAACTGCATTCTCATTGACACTCTATTAGTTAATTGACCCATTGAAAATATTGGCAGTTTATAAAAATCATCACAATCCACGTGGCGTTTAATAAACTATGATTAAATTACGTGACGTCCTTTTTTACATTTAAACTTTGTTCACTTACTACTCACTGACATTCATTGACAATTCCCCTTCTTTGATACTTGCCATAGATATTTTTTATAAAAGAGAAACATCATTCGCTCTTGGCACCATATTCAAATCATTGTTATATAAACTTTGTCTATAAGATTTACATTTAAAAAGTTTTGTCTCATTTAAGGAACCATGGATTTTTGTTTTTTTTTTTAAGATTCACCATACGATAACTGTGCACCATTCATTTTGAACTTTGACATCAGACCGGATGACTTCTGGCAGACGTTGCTGGTGTTGGCGATGGTGGCGGTGGCGGACCAAAAATTGTATTCAAAGAAAGCGTTGAGTATCGCGGCGCCTCGTCCATGAGCGTCGCTTGCTCATAACTTGGCGGTAAGTCGTCCTGTCCAGACAATTTAAGAAATCTGCGTTCCTGACGTCTCTCATCAAGAGCTCTCAAAATAATCACTGCCGGACCAAGCACCAACATCACCGAACCTACTGCAACCATTGCAACTGCAGCAGCAGCGCCGCCACTGCTCAACGGCGTCACTCGGATCTTCCTTCTCGTGTCCCAGGACGAAGTTTTTTTCCTTTTATGAGACGCAACTGTTTGACTTTCGTTAGAATTCGATTCAGCGCTATTAATATCTTGATTTTTATTTTCTTGGGATTTTTGGATATCCTCAATTTCTGGATTTTGCAATTTCTCCATTTCTTGTGGGATAACTGGTAGATTCAAAGGATTTTTTTCCATATTTTCAAATATTTCGTGGTGGACATTTTTCTCGATCTCATCATCCGCTCGGACTCGGTGATTATTTTTATTCGAGTAATTTGGATTCTGAGAAATATCCGAATTTTTACTTTTATCTTTATCATTTTCTTTATTATCATTGTTTCGTTGCTTTGACTTATTTTCGCTGCTTTGCACGGATGTAGATAGGTCGGATCTCTCGGGAATGATAAGATTCCTGTTGGAATTGTCATTAAAGTTAGAAAGAAATTTCGAATTTTCCCTCGTGTAACTTTTCATGACTTCGACTTGTGAATTTTTGGTCAGTTCGTCCTCAAAATCTGCAACATTCGAATCTCCCGGCACCGTCCTGTCTTTCGACCAGTCGCTTGTTTTTAACGAAGTTTCGAAATTCGCTAATTCCATCGAATCGAAACTCTGTTCCCAATCATTGTCCGTATTTTTGTCAAATACTGGCAGTTTATTATCGTCACCAGATCTTCGCTTGTTATCGCTCTCTGCAATAGGAATTACAGCAAGTTGATCATCCTCCTCTTGTATTTTGACCATTTTCAAAATTTCCAGGGCTGTCGCGTTGCTCTGTACAAATTGAAAAAAAAATCTCAATAATTTTTATAACAATAACATTCATTGTAATTATACAGAATCTGCAAAATTACCTCAAAGGTACTGTTCCTCGGCTCCTGAACTTTTTGCAAAGAACTCACGCCCTTTTGAAGTAGTACAACACCGACTGCACTCCAGGCAGCCAATTGCAGTACGATAACGGCCCTGGAGGCCCATTTATTGGCACCCGTGTTCAAAGACATTCTTGAAATTCCCCTGGTGCTGGTGAAGATCATTGGCTGATACATAGAAGATAAATAGCAGCTTGTCTAAAGATCCAATTGCAATACCATCTTGTCGCCATAACTCCTTCAATCTGCCTACCGATTTGGCACTTCGATTTCAAAAACTCTGTCGGTAGAGCCTAAAAATAATGAAGAAAAAAATTTCTTTCATTTCAAAATTTCACTCACTACCTTAATCGTACATCCTCTTTTAATTAATCCCCAAATCAAAATACAACCGGCATATCACAATGGAGAATCCAGCTACAATTTGTGACATAATTATCATTATATTTATCGTCGATATAATAAAATCTTTCTCGTTGCATCTCAATTTATTGCTTTTCGCACGACCTTGCTCTTTCGTAAACACAATCACGAGCCAATTCTGCATAATTCACAGTGCATTCACGTGAATCCCGTGATACCCGCACCAACGTTGTGCATTGCATCTTGTTCATATATATCATATGAACTGCATACGAAATGCATACAAACTGCATTGTGTTAGAGAAAGAAATTATTGACATACTTATACTCAGCCTGTACACAAGTTTCATAAGTATTGGAACGTGTTTTAATAGCATTAATTGCATTAATGATTTATCGGCTCGTATAATTATTATTCATTTCATGGGAACGTTTGTCAATTATTTAGAGCATTTGTTCTCCTTGTGTTTGTGACACTGATCACGCTCTACTTAACACCCTCTGATTTACTGAAATAAATAATTGGCTAATGGGTGATCAGACTGTTATGAAATTATTTCAAAATCTGTTCAATTTTCGTTATTTTTTTTTAATCACGGTTCATTGACGTTTTTTTGATAAATACCACGAGATGATTCGATCCGTTTAATTGACTTTAAGTGATAAGAAAGATAAGATTCACATAAAGGAAATGAAAATACATTGACCTTGACGCCACGTAAAATGTGCATCGAAAGTCCAGTTATACGATTCGTTCTATACGTGACAGACTTGCGTATAGCTTCGTTTGCTTCCTGGTGCCCAAGAAATGTATTATCGCGCGGTCGGCAGCACTGCGAAACCGCGAAACATTTTCGAATTTTAAACATCAATGACTTACAAAATATATATATATATATATATATATATATTGTAAACTAGGGAACAAATAAAAATAAAAATGTCGACTATCGTTTTGAAAGATTAACCTAAAAATTTTATTAAAAATTTTCTGAAGCAAAACAAAACAAAAGTTTGACAAATTTCTAGAAACTTTGCGACAGGTAATTATTGAAAAATCTTACTGAGCGCTACGCTGAGTGGAAAATTTTCTCACATTCCGAGGTTACCCGCGAGCGGCCTCTAATGGCGTTAATCAAACTAATTGAATTTAATTAATTTAGAGAATTTCCACGGGCAGATGCGCTCCTTGTTTCTTTGTTAATTATTGGCAGCCATGACTCACCGTGCATCTTGCAAAAAAAATATTCATACAGTACTTCTAGTCTTCGGTGTGCCTATATATATTTATTCTAGGCTATAGCGTAAAAGAGTTTCATTTTAAAAAATTACGAATCTGATAACAGTTTAGTAAAGAGCGAAGGGTGGGGAGAGTCGTGATAGGAAAAGTTTTGTATGACAGGGCACCTCCTCTTAAATAAAAAAAAAAAACTAGTATCCAATAGGTCTTATTTTTCCGGCTAGGGAATTACGGGCCAACAATAAGTGATTAGAGAAAAATCATGAACCTCAGGCACTTTTTGTTGTCTTCTGGTTCTCACATTTTCTATACTTCTTCTTCCCTTTCCCATGTATAAAAAAAAAAGACAATTCCCTACGCTCTACATTACACGCAACGACAATTGTCACTAGCATCGATAACAGAGAAGTAAAAAAGACACGAAGGTTACTTTTATACGTAGCTAATAAGTAGAAAAGGCAGAAACGAGGTCAGACCTTTGACCTTGAACGTAAAATATTTTCGAAGGTTTTTCGCAAAAAAACCTTGGACGTTTCACGTGAAACTGGGAAACTAGATAAGATATTCAAATGATCTGATTAACAAAAAAAAAAATAATATTATACAAGGCTGTGATCATGATAAATGCCTGAATGATTATTAACGACAAAGTCAATTCTGCCGTATCTGTTTGCTGCTTTACTACCGTGATCACTTTTTTTCTCATGCATTCCTTTTATATCTTTTTTAAATAGTCTATCACGTAACGGTAGAAACGTTCACTCACGAATTTCAGTTGGCCGAGTCTACACAGTGACGAATGATTGAGCTGGTGAAAAAGTGCATTTATAATTGAGCAACGGTGTTAGATAAAAAGGGAGAGATAATAGAGAGGCGAAAAAAAAGATAAAAAAAAACAAGAACAACAACGAAGTTCTGATAAAATGAAATAAATGGAGATTTACTTAAGTCTTTGGATTATGACGTGCTTGGATGAGAGTAAACAATGGATGCTTCAGTGCTATATATTTTTATTTGATGCGTATATTCAGCTCATGCCTGGGAGAATAATTGCAAATTCTTCGCGAGATGATGCTAAAAAAAATTTAAGTTAGAAAATAACTAAAGGCGAAAATAGAAACTTGTTTTTAGAACAAAAAAAAAACAAGAATTGTATTTGTTATGTATTGTATTATTAAATTGTATATTTGTATGTCAACAAATATATACATGTACATATGACGAGTCAACGAAGTAAATCTAAGAAGCAGTGAGTTTGCAAATTCAGTACGAAAATAGTTTGAAAATTATATTTTCTTTGACTTTGCGATACAGAGTTAAGAAAGTATTACAGACAAGACAAGAGTCGGATTGCGAAGTGGCTTGAATTTTGTCGAAAAAGAAAGGATCGATATTGAACCAAAAAAATTATGTAAAAAAATTAGACACTTACGACGCGTAAAAAATAAATTTTTTCAAATTCATTACTTCCTTTGCGATACTTAACAAAGGACTGGTTTGACGCGTTAATTTTTTTTTGGGCCTCTGGCGAGGAATTTTGTTTTTATAATCAATACACTATAGTAAATATAATATAGTCAATATACCATCACACGTAACGAATGATTGTTATGACTTACCTATCGAAGCGAATCCTCTGATCCCATTTAACACAGCACCCGGATCCATACAATTTATATCAGTTAAATTTCCTTATTACATTCCCTGTTGTATTTCTCTTTTTAAAATTAATCAAACTCTTATCAGATTGATTCGTACACCTAATCAAACGATCCTTCTTTCCCCCGCAATCTTTCTTTCTGGCTTCAACATTGAAACGTATCTCGATACACAAGTACGATAATAGAATTATGTTTTTTCTTTTAAAAATTTCTATTTCGACGTTCTCATTGCGTCAACCTTATCACTCCTTATCACCAATGTATTACCAAAGTTGTGAGGAATAATTTGCTCTCTTTCGACTGTTTACATTCTCTGTGACTAAGTCCTTTTAACCCCCGTACATTTTTTTCCGCTTTTTTACGACAGCGAAAACAAACCACACACGGAACTGTTAAGATTCATTAATTATTCGTTCTATAAATCTGTCTGTCAAATTATCACAGCACTGTCCTACTAACGTCTCTACGAGTTCTTATCGTCAAATCCCATTGATTAATAGATCAAAAGTGCTTTCAATCTCAAAGATAAAATAACCTTTAAAGCTTTTCTTTACTCGACTAAATTCGTGCATCCAATTTATTCCTGTTAAATACACATATATTTTTCTTTTATCATTTATTATCCTCCTTACGATCGAGTTAAGTCAATTGCATCTAATTAACGGGTAAGTTTCTATTACGTCTAGTTAATTGAACACTCGATATCACGGAGCTCTTCTTTGCAACACGTCAGTAACAGAAGAATGTACCGCTCCGACTGAAACTCAACTGAAGTATTCATCGGTAGCGGAATGGTTTCTGGCCTGTGTCGTACATAAGTGACTCACTACTAGCTGTTTCTGTCGCACTTCTCGCAGTCCCCACTTGTGAACAATTCCTAACGATTTGCACGATTATTGACGCGTGTCGCCCTCTTTTATTATGACAAAAATATAATAACAATAATTAAATCATCATCCTATTCTGTCTCGCTATGAAATTCACTGTTGATCGTAACACCTCTTGCTATAAAAATACACTAAAACACTATTTTTATGCATACCCGCGTAACGGAATGTTATCATTCAATTACTTCGAAATGGAGATAGCGTGAAATTTGCGATAACGACAGAAAGAAGGTTGTCACTGTTTATTATTGCAGGATGAACATATTAATATGGATCATAATTTAATTGAAATTTTCGTTATGCTTTCACGGATTATATTCTTTTTTTTTTTCTTCGGTGTCCATTACTACGTTTTACAGACGGATAAGAGTTGACAATGTTTTTCGCATTTTCAATACTCGACCTACCATTTACGTCTAGGGACATTGTGCTAGGTGTATCGATCGACGGATAAAAACAGTGGAGACAGACGGTAAGTTACCAAGCACCTTTGCACATTTATGGCTTGAATAATATTGTCTTAAAACAGTATACCTGGTTTTCATAAAAATTAATTATAGTAAATATCAGCTGTATATTTGCACATGCTGTCAATGTATTTTTGAGAAAGATATATAGAAGTAATAGACATCTCTTCTGAAGAAAGCTTTATAGGCATATATATATATATATATATATATATATATTCTATAGCATGAAATGATATCAATGGTACTACGGTGTCCCTATTCCCATGGGACTAATTAGGTGCCGGCCAATTGTCTATGGTACCAATTGGAGAATTGACCCTACGTACACGCGTCAGGAATTACATTTCCCCATCGATTCTGTAATAGCATTAGAGCATCCCTATAGAAAATAATAGGGATTCGAGTCCTATTTACTTCAGTCTAAGTAAACCTTGCAGGATAATATACGTATATCGTCAGTCAATGGTTCGAATTATCAGGATCAATAAGGACCGAAGGTTAATATTCTTATTTATAGAGAATGATTATTGGAAAATTTTGTATTTCCGCATTGAGTTTGTGCTGGCGAATAACTTTTTGACACCCTGTATAATCTCAATGATTTTCGCCATGGTGAATCATCACCCTTTGTAACGAAGACTGTGGTGTATTTATTTTATTATTATCGTGTAACATGCGCGTTATATTATAGTTTGTATGTTAAAAAATATTAATTTTAAATGATCCTCGAGATTATGACGTACAAGATGCTGTGAAGTGATCTTGCGTGATCTTGAGTTACTGTCTTAGATGATACTGAACAAAAGTCAGTGATGTGTGTAACGATCGTTCGTGCGTTCAAGGACATAATTTCATTGTGGAAGGTTAGGGGATTAGTCATACTGGAAGTGTAACTCTCATTATCAAGTGGGATCTATATAGATCACTAGATGATTAAATAATATGTCGAGTAAAATAAAATATTTAATTATCTACAGTCCGTGCACGTCACTTCACACAGTCGCGTTATTTTCTAACTAGTGAATGTAATGTACTGGTGAATACATTTATACAGGTACTGTTTGTATTCATAAACTTTATCAAAATTGATAAGGGATCTCTTGTTTTATTAGAATAAATATTGATATTGACGAATGGTAATAACGAAGAGTATTAATTCCGACAATGTGAATAACAGCAATGAAAATTTTGTTTTGAGCAAATTTTATTAAGCATTTGATTGATTGGATACTGAGAAATCAGATAATGTTGTTCTTTGATCCGTTGATATCTTCTTACGCTTGTCAGGCTTATCGAGTAACGCTTATGTAATTATATAAAACGTTTATCTCGAATGCGTATCACAATTGCGCAAATGCTATACCTCTACTCATGCAGTCCGGAGTTTAATTAAATTGTGTTATGATTGACATATCAAATAGTTGATTCAGCTGATGTCACATCTAGCCGGAATTTATGAGCGATCAAATTAAAAAAAATAAGCTTTATCGATTATTCATTCAATATTTGAATACAGTGTTCATCGTATTTAAATTTGAATTTGACAGTTATAGATTACAATAATTTACTATATATTAGTCAAGCTGCGTATGCGCACTTATTTACGTCGACGTTAAAGATTAGAATATTCGTATAATCTTTGAAGCACAATTACTTAATAGAAAATCATTAAATAATAAACAATGTCAGCTGTGGTTGATAAAGGTGCACCGTCTTTTGCATTTGTGAATGAGTACAGGAATGCAGCGAACGGAAGCGTATATAATTACAGCGAGCAATCCTTGCTGCATGGAGTTGAATTTCATGTAGAGAGAGATTGGCATTACTGTTCCGCGACAGGATTTCGTTTCAAGAAAAATATGATAATAACTGCCTGGCTGAGTCACTTGATTTAATTTTGATTTTTAAAGGGGTTGTCTGTAGGACTACATCTATATGCGTAGGTACGTCACAAATAAATATAAAATTACTCAAATTTTATGTAGCAGCGTGTTATATTATATGTGTGGCTTGTCTGACAATTAATGGAAGAAATTGACATTATTGATTGGCATGAATAGTAGACTCTAGATGAAATTATAAGAAACGATATGTTGAATGAATGGAGCGAGTTACTTTATATGCATTCGATTGAATTTAGGTCCTTGATAGAATTTCACAAGAAGCCAGGTGCGCGCGCAGGTGCAGCTTATTATTTTTTTATTCAGTACGCGCAATCGAATCATCATTAATTACAATGTACTCGCGCGAATTATCGATTAGGTCTTCGTTGACTCGAGACACGAGTTAACTTTTAAGATCTGTTTTTCTGATAGAAGGTGATTATCCTCATGAATTTATTTACATATAATTAATTGCTGTCATCTGCCCTAAGGCTGTTCGAAAAGGATTAAAACAAAGTTTTAAAAATGACGGTTATAAACGTTCTTTCTTTCTTTTTCTTTCTGTTTAAAAGACGTTAATCTTACTCGATCTTTTTTTTTTTTATAATTACTTTGAAGATTTTATGCGTCACTCAGATTAATAATTTTGAAATTCTTTATTATATTCCGCCATTGCCAAACTGTTTACTTTTTTTTTTCTCAAGACACTGCCGACATCCTGTGTCGTCATGGCGTAGTGATTTAGAAAAAAAAGGGCTTTGTCAGTGATGTCACGTTTTCATGAGGTATATACGGTGCCTTATTAGCGCGGAAACACCCACGATGAATACAGACTCGTTTGATTTGAAATTCAATACTCGATTTCCGCGCGCTAAAGCGCGTGAAGGATTTCGGTACCTATCTAACGGATACCGCCATTTTAAATCCCTTAGCAAAATTCTAATGATTATTATACGTAGACATTTAATAAACACTTGCGCCATTGGAATTATTATTACTGAGAACAATGCAACTGAATTTCTGGAACGAGGTGCGGAAGTGGAATCTGACGAGAAAAGGGTCATCGTTGTTAATTAGATATAATTATTTTGTCATTATAAATTCTTGCAATTGCAGCTGACAATTACAGGTATTCACTTTGCCGGCTTTCCGGTAAACTAGGAAATCGTTTCTAATTACTATGCATTTGTGAAAGATAATCATTATATTTGTATCACTGTGGTAAAGTTGTTTTCACATTTTGGAATTGAGCAATGGCGCCATCTGCTTTAGACTGTCGTAAACTGTTGAATAAAATACAATATGTCTGATGGTTTTCAAGTTGTAACAAGACGTCGTAGTCAACGACGTATTCCTCCAAATTTTCATAGAATTGGTAAACTAGATCTTCAAGGTCCTGAAATTAATACCAAGGAGGTCGCACGGTGAGATTTAGTTAATTTTTTTTCTACTGACATTTACAGCAAAATCAAGACTGGAACAATTTCTAACCTCCATCCTCTTGGACGGTTTTTCAGCAAAGTAAAGTCAGCAGTGGATGAAATTGCTGTGTCTCCTTACAAGAAAGTCGTTATTGATGGACTCAACAAATCTCTGGATATTCTTGATATTAAGGATATACCTGAGATCCTTTGTTATGGCCTGGGAAACTTTTCAGAGCATTCAAGCCCTAAGTACCAGCTTGCGCTTGTTCTTACTTTGAAGGAACACTATGGAGCTGAAATATCTCTTTATGATCCAATATTTTATCCTAAAGAAATAGAGATACTGAGATCCTTAGGACTCGATGTGATTCTCAGTAATGAAGAAGGAAAACGGTGTATCGGTGACAAATTTACAGTTGTTTACATGCCTCACTGTGCTAAACAACTAACCAATAATTTCCTATTTGCTAATTGGACAGCCATGCAATTAAGTAATTGTCTTGTATGGTCAAACAGTTTTTCTAGGCTTGTTGAAGATCACTTTAAGCAGGATCTAGAACAGTCTGCTAATTATATTTTTCGTATAACTCCTTATGTAACCGAGATTAATTTAGAGAATAGTTTTGAATGCTCCAGAGCATTTAGCGGTTCTGCATTGCATATTTTTACTAAATGCAAGCTGGGAACAGTGCCAGAAGACTTTTGGAAAAGTAATCCAGAGCCTATTTATAGGGATCAAGATTTGGAGTTCCTTACTAGAGAACGATTGGAACAACTGCACTTATCCAATTGTAATTTAGTTACCATTCATATATTCCAGCCCAATAATTTTGTATGGAACTTTATGTAGAAGTCTTTCACAATTGTTTATTATCATATTTTCTGTCATTTTCAGAAACTCGTTCCAATGAATGCAAATATCAAAGTAATTCGGTCGCTGATTAGCGAGGTTCGTCGAGCCACTCGTCAGAGTAAAATCCAGGATAACATCATGGTTCGCTATATCCTGGAGCAGGCTAATATACACCGAGAGACTTCAGAAGTGCTCTGCAAAGCACGAGAAGAGCTGAAGAGCCTTGGTGAGACATATCTTTGTTACTTGAACTCCCAGAGAAAATACCATCAAATTCATAAAGATTATGCGGGAAAGGGAGAACGTAGTATCAAAGAAACTGCTGATTTAGTCGGATTTAAATTGCCTCACGATCCAAAATAATAGTATAAAAAGTATTTATAAAACTTCAACTGCACTTTGTGTAAATAAATAAATTCGTAGAATACAATATTCTAAACACTGATGTGCTTGAATGTTAACACAGGATTTAACAGTAATGACAATTGTTTGTTTACTATAAAATCTTTTTATAACTGTATAAAAAAAATACAAATCTGCATGAAGCGAATGACTTATAGCTAATCATTTCCAAGCATAACTACAGAAAAATACAAATAAGTCAATATCAAATTCTGTGAGTACTTCATGGTACGCAGGAGTGTATTAAAACGAAATCATTAGGAATACTCTTTTCGAATGCACTTAGCAATTGTCGATAGTTGCATATTGCTAGTGCCCTCATAAATAGTGCCGATCTTGGAATCTCTGAAGAACTTTTCCTGTGGAAAATCTGTAGTAAATCCAACACCTCCCATAAAGTCTATACATTTGGCAGTGACCCTGAGTGCAGTTTCTGGACAAAGTAAAATAAAAGAAAAATTCACATGAGCACTAATAACCAAGAAAATGGTTACTTTAGTATCAATACAGGAATTATTAATCATATCCAATTAGTATCAACTTACCGGAAGCTACAAGCTTCGCCATGGCGGCTTCCTTAACAAAATCTTTTTTAGCTTCAACCAGTCTTGCAGCGTTGTATACCATAAGTCGTGCGCATTCGAGTTCCGTCGTGACTTGTGCTATTTGATGTTGCATCGACTATAAATAATAAGTCACAATTATTCTTACATAACATCACAAACATCCTGTACCATGAAAAATCGATGAATTCTATTCTTCGGTAGAGCTCAAAACATACTTGGAAGGAAAAAATGTCGCTGCCGAACTGCTTTCTCTCCAATGTATAAGGAATTGTGGCGTCTAAGCAACCTTGAGCAATTCCAATCATTTGAGCGCCGATACCGACACGTCCTTCGTTTAAAAATCCCGCTGCATATTTGTAGCCGTGTCCAAATTCTCCGAGAATATTAGTTTCTGGTATCTGTTACACGTTAAATGGAGTCCAATTTAAAATTTATTCATATACAATAATTATTCTTTCTTTTCTGACACTCTGCAATAGACACTTTACTTACCCTGACGTTATCAAAATGTACCATACATGTACCGGAAGCCTTTATTCCTAACTTGTCTTCCGGTTTGGCAACAGTGAGTCCGGGTGTATCCCTATCCACGAAGAATGTGGTAATCCCACGATAACCCTTGGGCAAATACGAATAAGATATTTTTTAATAATCATACGCAACGGTAATCTTCAAATTTAATGATGACTTCATTAATTAGATAAGTAATCACAAATAGAGTTTTATCTTTCACTTTTTACGGTAAGAAAATAGAGGCACTATTCGAATTACATAACGTGTTTATCAGTTTGGGAACCTGGAATTTATTACACTTTAACTTTAATGGTATTTTAAATTATCCTTAGATATAATCTATATGTATGCATATGTATACAATAGACTTTAAATCGTTAAGGACTTTTCCGTGTTTTTCAACTAAAAATTCATATGAATAGATAAAGGCAAATGTTCCATGCTCTTTCCAGAAAAGAGATACCGAGTAAAAGCTCGATATGGAATCACCGTCAAGTATAATTAAAAAGTTATGTAAATTTGATAAATTATATTAAATTGCACGAAATAGATTAGAGTATTTCAAGTCAACGAGAAAATTATATAATTCCAGCATTATCGAATTTTTTATTGACTGCTGCTTTTTTCAGCCGTGCCTAGATCGGTTCAACGAATTTTTGTATGCTTTTTTTTTATATTACTTACTGCTGATGGATTGGCATTGGCAAATACCAAAAATACTCCAGCAATATCAGAATTCGAGATCCACATTTTTGTGCCGTTTATCACGTATTCGGCACCATCTTTTTTTGCCTCGGTTTTTAGCGAAAATGCATCCGATCCCGAGCCCGGCTCGGTCAGACAAAAACTGCCAGGCTGAAAATATGATATATTAATTATGGATAAGAATATTTTGATGGGTTTTTAGACATTCATTTTGATCTATATGTTTTTGCTGTTATGCAATACTTTACTACTTACATATGTCTGCGCCAATTTTGGCAAATACTTTTCCTTCTGCTCCTTATTGCCGACTTTAATTATTAATGAATTCACTAGTGTGTTGTGAATGTCCACCAAAGCCGCGACGGAACCGTCGACTTTTGCAACCTCCTCCACAGTCAAAATTGTCGTCATGAAGTTACTTCCGGTTCCGCCATAATCAGCCGAGATCTCGATACCCATTAGCTGAGAAAATATGGTCAAATTAGTTGACCGGAAAAGTTTTCTGGTTTATTTTACAAAGCAATTTTCTTACTCCATTGTCGAACAGACTCTTCAGCACTCCGTCATCTATTTTTCCCTCTTTCTCCATTTTTTTCACTAACGGCAGGATCTCCTCCTTGGCCAGTTTGGCCACTATAAAATAATATATGAAAATGTATTGCCTTACTGAACCAGCAATTTTCTGTGCTTTTTTTTTTATTTCAAAATCTTACCCGACTCCTTCATCATAATCTCATCGTCTGTAAATTGTGTCAAAGGTCCTGGAGTAGAGGAGAGTGGTGAACACTTGTGAAAATCTCGTACACCAATAATACTTTTTGGAATCTGTAATACAGAATTGTTCAAAAATAAAAAAAAAATAACTCACTGAAAACAAAAAACCAATTAACGATACCCCGAATACTAAATATTTTTGTAAGTGTTAAAAAAACGTAGAGGAAAAAAAGAAGCCGAAGATTGTATAACAAATTTCAAAAAAATTACTCACTTTTCGAATAGCTGTCCTCAGCGAATTCATCCTGACACTTCTGCACGTTTATTCTAAAGTAAAAGAAGAGAAAAGGTAAAGGAATACAAGAACTGTCGAAGCTCTATCGAAAGATCACGTTTCACTCGAAAATTTTGTCGCGACCAAAGTCAACTCGATGAAACGAATAATAAAAACCAGTACGTAGATTTTAACACGTTATAATAATTCATATAAAGTCAGTAACTCCGAATGATTAAGGACGTGAAACTGCGTGCTGAGTGCAGAAGGAATGCTCGAGGAAGACTGAGGCCATAATGGAGGGAAACAGGTTGTGTTATAATCGCAAGCAAAAGAAAACTTTAGCTGGGGGTCCGGATCTATTCCGATTGGTAGGGAATAACAACGGCCTTATTTACCTCCTCGATTCGTCGTTAAACTTATCATTTACGCCTTATCATGCTCTCGTTTACGCAACTGCTGTGTTCTTGTTTACAGGCTTTTTTGATATAATCCTGAATAGCAAAATTTTCGACCTCTTATCAAGACAGTGTGATAATAAATAATCGAGAATGGTACACACGACGAGTACTATTTTGTTGCCTCGTATAAACAATTATTCTATTTTGTTCGCGAAGAAACCAAATTTCTTGTAAAATTTTTCAATAAATTGTTAGCGATACTGTAATAATACCTGTTTGTGAAATAGCATTGAATTCATTAGCCAGCAAAAATTATTTTTAGTTTATACAGCTGCTCTAAACTGATTATCTTTAGATATTGTAAGTTTACAGCCTAACACCACTAGAGTAGATGACAAAGATGATTCATTTATAAGCAGTTATACTTAAATGATTCTGATTATCAGTCACGATAATGGCCAGAGACCTTTCATTGAACTCGAGTTATACTGACCGAGAATCCATTTTAATCATTTGGACTGATTTATATATGCATGTATATATTATAATATAGTATATATATAATATACTATAATACACCGACATATACGGACAGTGAAATATTGATATATTCATATATAAAAAGTCTAATACGTGCAAGTTTGTGTTAGCAGATTTTGAAAAAAAAATGTTTTCATATTTTTTCTCTTACAATAGATGCAAGTATGACATTGTTTAGTGGTTTTCATAATTCTCTGTATACGCACTATTTGCGTAATATATCAGTCGCTAATAAAATTGCATTTGTGTAATCGACTGATATTTTCCTCCTAGAGAACGATTAATTTCTCGTATAATATATATTCACTTGCAATATTTTTACTAAGATTGAAAGTGACCTAAATGATTACATAATAATTTTTCATAAAAAATAATCAAGAATTATCAGTGCCATCTAGTGACGACAATCCGAAACTAACGAATGTCCTTAGCCAACTGCGTTACCGACTGGTACCCAATAAAAGAACAAGTACATGTATATAGCATGTACTCAATATCTTTCAACATGAATTGTGATATATAATGTCTATCTTTTAAATTGTAGTGTATGTAATCATTGTCTATGCATAAATAGAGTTAGACGGCTAATTCCATTAAGGTTAATGGATGTGAGTTCTACAAATTAATTCCAATTCAACTATACATTTTATGCATTTCATTTAGATCATCTTCGGCTTAGTCAACTTGACTACATTCCAATACACATAAGTGGCAGTATTTAATCGACACACCTAAAATGACACACAAGCCTGTCAATGACTCATGTCACAAGCCTGTCCTCGTCAAAACCAGCCATCTCTTGTAAGTTCCTATGTGAATGCCATGGCAAAGTAATATAACAAAGCAGGAAGTATCAACACAGTTAAAAGGCAGTATGTCAACACTGGAGCTTCCGAATGTAGGAAGGTTATGCAAGTATCGGAACAGACGAATCGGGGTTACCCGAATGCTGTATATCTCTGGATAGAATAAAGAATAGATAATAAAAATAATGAAAACAAGCAATACAGACATAAATTGTTTATCGCGAAAACTTGATATCAGTAATTACGGTTGTTGGAAAAATAATGTAAAATGCATTGTTACGTTAAAATGATTTGATTCTGTATAGGTTAGGTTCGAACAAGGGAACGTGGTATCCGGCGGACCGGATGCTTGAAAATGTCATCAACCGTCATTCGAGTTTCCTGTCGAGATAGAGCTTCGTGGGTGGTGTTGTGGCTCTCGTATTTCTCGCGAAAGAGACGACGGGAATCGTGGTGAGCCACGAAATATAATTGAAGATGCGAAAATACACACGATAGAATCGTAATTCATTGCGCCGCGGCGCTAGTGTGTGTTGTGCGCTTTGTTATTCCGAAACGGGAAATGCGCTGAGTGGGCTTGCGCTTTTCTTGCTTCTTGAACGTAGTGACCTAACCTCTGAGAGAACCCTTGGACATTTTTTGTCGATCAAGAATGAAGTCTGGCAGCACGAACGAGAACAGGGGATCCGTAGTCCTCAAGCCGGAGGAGAACGAACAGATTTATGGATTGATTGGGAATCGATGTCAGGTCAGTGAGCTTTTGTAAACCCATAGGAACATCGTATATAGACATAAAGAATTGATAAGCTTTTGGTACTGACCTACATTTGCTACCTGGGAAATGGTCCTACCTATTTTATATGAGGATTTGTCAAAAAACTAAACTGTTGTCGGAAGTCGAATTTACGGATGATATTTATATGGTTACGCCTGGTTTTTATTAGGGTGATAAAAGTTTACTTTGCTTCTTTCGTACTAGGTGTTTTAAATTGATCTTTCTGGTGCATTCGGGTCTTCTATGTTTATGGATGCTTTGTGTTCCTCTTGTATGTTTCTGGATGTCTTGTGTTTCTTTTTATAAATAGTTCATACAAAAATTCTATCCTTCGTTTCTTTGGTTTGTCTCTTTATCCAATTGAATCATAAAATTTTTTTTAATAACATGTTTCTCATTATGACGAGTCTTCGTATTTATCCTGATACGGACCTGTGTATTAAGCTAACTGTTTTTGGTGGGGGCAATGATATCTAAACACACACGTGCGTCTCTTTACCCCTTCTACTTTATTTTGATCCCCACTCTGTGGCCAAAGCTCGAGCGGCAGGCCTGTGTAATTTGGTTGTCAGGAGCTGAGTTGAAAAGTTGTAATTAATAATATATTTATAGTAAATTTTTAATATTTAACGTAACACTGTTTAATTTTGTTGTTGTACGATTGTTTTAAGTGGTTAATTTAAGATATTTGTAAATAGAGTAGACATTTTAAGATATTAGTTCTTGCATAAAGCCAAATAGAATTTTTAACTCTTTATGAATTTATATCTCACCTTATACCTATTTTTCATGTAATTTCTTATTTACCATGTGGATAAGATTACTGTAAATTTGGCATATGCTTGACAAGGACAAATACACTGCTTTATCATTCTTTTATCATGAATTATCTGCTAACTTGAGATTTGATGCGGTTGCTTTCCACTCTTATATTTTATATATGTAGTAATATAATTTCTTATCTTAAATTATATTGTTCTACCATTGATATGCCATTATACATGTATCTGTATATAGTTTTACAAAAATCATATTACGGAAAAGTAATATTTTTGAAAAACTATTTATGAAAAAAAGATTTTTCATTCTTGCAGTGCTTAGCAGCTGGTGTCATTCAATTATATGTGACAGAAGCGCCATTGCATCGAGAATGGATAAAAAGGAATACAGGTGTTATAACTTTGATACGGGATAATCCAAAGCGAAGCTTCTTCCTCAGATTGTATTGCCTGCAAAAGAGGGTAATGCTCTGGGAACATGAGCTATACAACCCAATGGAATACAAGTCTCCTACATCTTATTTCCATACCTTCGAAGGCGAAGATTGCATGACAGCATTCAACTTTGCTGATGAAACCGATGCGCTCATTTTGAGGTACTTTCAATGAGGTACTTTCAAAAATTTCTTATAAGAACTTTTAATTAATATTCTGTTTTCTTATAATCATAGAAGTGTGATTCTGGAGAAGCTGAACACAAAACGACAACGAAGGCAGGAAAGAAGATCGAGAATGGAAGTTGACTCACAACATGGTGTAACTCTTCCCAGGATGAGCCAAAGCAGCACTTCTTCGTTTGGATTAAGTCAAGTATCCACCTCGACTAATTTATTAAATGGTTCACCATCGGCAATGGGTGTCAATAGAAGCATTTCCAGTAGTTCGATGTATAAAACAAAGAAAAAGAAATGGAAGAAGGACTCAAAGAGACGGCTAACTGCAGCTGACATTAGTTCTCCATCAAACTTCAGGTAATTATTCTATGATCCGATCCTCTGAAATCTCTGCTTTTGGTATTTAAAAATAATTCATCAAATCTTTACCTATGAATTCATAGACACGTGGCGCACATGGGATGGTGCGAAGAGAATAAGAGTCTCGAGACAGAGTCACTAGATCCTGACCTGAAGCAATTCTTCAACAAAGTCGGTGTATCTGAAACTCAATTGAGGGATCCGGAGACGCGCGATTTCATTTATGATTTCATCGAAAATCGTGGAAATATGAAAGTATTCGAAGAAGTTAGTGGTCACTCCTCTACTATGCAAAGAAGAAATCAGGCTGCGACACCTCAAGAATTGGGAGCGCCACCACCGATTCCTGTACGGACAGTACCAGTCAGTCCTAATGTTCAAACGAATAGCGTGAGTATCCATTTATTTTAGACGACACTTTTTATTTTATTTAACGATAATCCGTTGTTTTGATAATTTTATTATTCTACAGTATCCAACAAGAAACGCACCGCCTCCACCACCACCACGAACTAATCTACCGCCACCGCCACGAAGTGTACCGCCAGTGCACAGGCCGCTACCTTCGCGTCCTCAAGCACCGTTACCTTCCTCGGTATCCTCGATATCTTCGACACCTCCACCACCTCCAACACCCCCGACGACACACTCGTTGCCAACGCTACCGCCACCGCCACCACCACCACCGCCGTCACGCGGTAGCAGTATTGCCGCCGCTCCGCCACCTCCGCCACCGCCTCCATTACCCAGTTTCAACGAGTCTGACGGTGATACCGTAAATAATACCAACACCACAAACAATAACAACAACAACAACAATGGTGACTGCCCTGAACCCATGGCCATGCTCATGGAGTCCATTAGATCAGGCCATACTCTCAGGGTAAAGTATCCCCACGTTTTGTATCATTATCTCTTCTCTTAAGATTCAATTTCTTTATCATTCTGAATGCTCATCTGTATTCTCATATGGTTTGCAGAAGGTTAACAAGAACGAAGAGAGGCCACCGCTCGAAGAAGATCCCAGGGATGATTTACTGAATCAAATTCGTCGGGGTATCGAGTTGAAGCCGGTAACGAACGTTCCAGAGAAGCCGCGGCCATTCCTGAACCTTCATGACGGATTAGCCGACGCACTGTCCAGGGCTTTGGCCGAGAGAGCACGCGTCATCCACAGTGACAGCGAATACTCGACTAGCGATACGAGCGACGACGACGAATGGGATGACTGAATGATCCTTGGCAAAGGTATTTGTAAAGAAATCGTAAGAGTGATCGTTGCGCACGCGCCACGCGTATATCTATAGAAAAAAGAAAAATCATAACGTGGAATTCGGTGCCCGCCATTCTTTTTTTTTCTTCTTGTTTTCAAGAATTCTTCGTTGCTCAGAACGCTCAACTATGACCGTCTGATTTACAATGAGTTCTTGTCTCGCACGAGAATTAATAAAAGAGAGAATAATAATAATATTAATAGGGAAACCCAATCAGTACATATGGTCGGTACGATAGAGGAATTTTAAGGCATAAAAACCGTTTCACGTTCGCCGCTATGGAGAAATCCTAGTCACACGCAAAAGATGATAATAACGTTACTTATTGATTATTGTATTTTATTAGATTCTATTTCCATATGGTCTAAGTCCTAATTCTAAAGAAACAAAAGGATAATAACAAATAACTATCTACGACGTTGTCTTCGGACAAAACTTCTTTTGATCCAACTACCGATGCTACGACTGCTACTAGTACTACTGTTTGCGTTTTTTTTTTAACTCAAATGAACACCGGACATCCGCGAACATGGCGAATTTTCGCAAGTGCAACGCGGTGCGTAATAAAATTAAGTATTTAAAGGATATCGGAAAATCGCCGTGAGTTTCGCAATCGCGAGAAGACTGCTCGATTATATAAATTGTCTCTTCTTCCATATGAGTGATATACACGCTATTTTGTTTTTTCGCAAAATTCTGTGGGCGTATATAAACAAGATGGCGTCTAAGGCAAAAGGTGGAGTTGATTCATAATCGGTGAAATCGTGCCCGTCTCGCAAAAATGACGTATAAGAAGGCGAAAAAGAGAGATAAGAAAACAAGCTGTAATACCGATTATCGTAAGATCTAATGTTATTTATTTAGCGTTCGAATCCTCGTGATTAATTTATCATCACTCTATCCACAATAATAGAGATATTTCAAAAAGAAATCGCGTAGATAAGTAGCCGGTGTTTTTTTTTTGCACAGGGAACTGAATTCGGGATAGAGCAATGATAAACGATTGGAGGAATAATAAGAGAGAGTGAAAGGAAGGTAGCGAGAGAAAACTAAAAATAGAGATAGGACGACAACGCAAAAGTAAATATCGCGTAAATCGCTGGAGACGATGAACGCTTTTGTGACGAGTAATACATACCAGTCTTTTTAATACAATATGTAATAAGAGAGAGATAATATCGCGTCGAACATTTTTCACATGTCGCTGTGCGTCGACATATCCAAAATCAAGAGTGTCTAAGATATTTTTGCTACGAACAAAAGAGACGGGGACGAGAATTTAACGAGAGGCAGAGACAAAATGGCGGCATGAACAGAGAACAGATAGCGAGAAGGTTTCAATATAGGGTTTAGGCCTGTAGCCATACGGTAATGGAGCTGATACGCTTGTGAATTATATTTTAAAGAATTGTTGCGGTCACGAAGCAACGCGTCTCAAGAACAATTTGATACGATTAATTCACACGCGATTACGCAGGTTAGAATAACGCCTGTATGATACAAGCCTAAGAGGGACAAGTAGAGAGAGTTGCAAAATTCGCATAATATTTTCTATTCTTTCTGAACGGGGCTTCTCCCGTATCTGTATGATTTATTTAAGCCGGTCATTCTGTAACCTCTGATCATGGGCTCACGTCTGGGCCTGTGAACTTTTCAAAAATAACAAACGGTATTCGTAATATGAAAAAGAATGGTAAAAATACTAAAACTAAACTAAAAGAAGTTATTGACTATCTGGGCGATGTATAGTGCGGCAAGTGTATTTTCGTGATAACGTGACTAATTACTGCATTTGCATCATTTTTCTGACAGTACCCCGCCCCTTTCCACTCCATGCTCCAATGTATTATTAATAGTATTTCGAAACAGCCTGTTTTAATTATGGCATCGTCCTTGACACATGTAAGACGCAAGAACAAATTGTGCGAGGCAGGATATTCCTCGAGGACGAGTCGCCGTGATAGGATGAAAAGGAAATGACAAAAAATATTGGCCAGAAAATCCAAACGCGTGTCCTTTTCATCTTTGACAAGCAAAGAATAACGTTGCCTTCTTTCTCGCCTTGCAAGGATACCAGACTAAGGATTTTCTGGCCCCGTGGCACATCAATGGGAATATACATAGTTTAAAGTATGTAATTAATATTGTTATTTGTTATATAATAATAGCATAATAAAATGAAACTTTACAATTACAATGAAGAATTTAGAATAATTCAGAAATTTTGAATTTTATTTACACACCGCTAGTAGAACGCTTTACGATAATTAATCATAAATGGCACTGAGGAGAGAATTTTATAAGACGACTAATTATAATTTATTATTTTTAATAACTCAACTGCTCTTTTGTCTACGCAAAAGCATCTTTTAAATTCCTTCTTTAAATGAGATTTAGGATATTAAAAATCATAGCCATTCCAATCCTGTCTATATTTCGCAAGGATTTTTGTACATATATGTGTTTAGAATCATAATCGTGTACCTTAGAATGTGTGTACTTAGTTAAAAACATTGGGACATTCACATACGTTCTTTTTCTTCGTTTACAATTCAACAATGTACAGACAATTTGTTAAATAATATTATAACACAGTTTTAATAACAAACAAGAGACATAGTCGACTATAAAATAGAAGAGCATTAAAGATTAACAACGATCCTGGAGTGATACAGCAATATTCACATTCGAAAAGATCAATACACTGGGAACTTATGTATCGGGGATGTATTAAAAGTCAGATAATTATTTAAATGAGCATTGGAAGGAATTTTCCAATTGAATGATTCGAGTGTACCTTTGTTTAAAGAATTAGAATGTGATTCACATTAAACCGGCACTGTTCACCTGGAACAATTGTTTATACATTTCGATAAGAATTTCAAATACCAAAAAGTGTTTTGTACAGCGCAGCTGACTTTTGTGATGAAACTTTCTTTCGACACCAATGATTTGTACTACTCGATGAAAGCGGTACTGTGGTCTTTTCGAAATCTGAATTAATGTTAAAAGGCCTCCTAGATCTTTGGGACTGTCCCTGCAACATGGCTCGGTCGAAAACAAAATTCGATCGTATCACATTCAGGGCGTCTTCTGAAAAATAATGGATAAACGTCAAAATCAATGAAATCGTTTATACATATTAATTTGTCTATCAGTTTTACAGCCATTCACTTACTTTCACTTTCATGGAGTATCAAACCCTCAAATGAAGTAACTCGATGCATAAATAAGTGAAATGAATTCTCAACATCGGACTGCCTGATGATGAAGTCAGGATCACAAGTAGCCAAATAACACAGAAATTGAATTCCTTTTCTCAGAGAATCCATCTGTTTCATTCGAATTCTTCTTCTAAAACTGTCATCCAATTTGGTCCAGTCCCATTTTCTCATTCTCCTATTATGTTCTGCCATGTTTTCCTCGTCCGCTCTTTCGTCCTTTCGTTCATCTTCTCCTAAATTCTCATTAGATCTTCCATTATCGAAACCCGATCTGCTATTGGCCTCATCAATTGTTTTCGGTACTGTAATTCTTGAGGATTCACACAATAGAGTCACCGTCAAGCGTAAAAGTTTCATGCAACAGTTACAGGAATGTGGTGCTTCGACTGTCCATGAAATTATCTGGCTGGATATTGCGTAATGTGAAAATGGGACCAATTTGTAAGCAATGCTTATGGTGGCAACAGGATCTAATTGGCAGTGTTCCAATTGGGCCACGTAAATCTCCAGAATGCAGGCATCTGGATGATTAGAATGTTTCATTAAGTGAATCTAAATTAGAATTATTTATTGGATTACATACCTGGAGTAAAATGAGGAGCATCTTTCCAAACAGTGAGTGCTGTGTTAGCTGTAACATGAAATATAATATTGTAATAAGGATAATTTTTTTTTTTTTTTAATTTACTTACCAGAGCCTTTGCATAGTTTCTTTATAAATTCCTTCGATCTTCCAAATGTAATAAGTAATTTCGTCATTGGTATGTAACAACACGGCAATGGTCGCGAAAATACTATCTCTTTGAATATATCAGTCGCGTAATCAATCCTGTAAACAATACATTTTTTCATATACAACAGAAGTATTAAAAAAAAAAGATTAATTACACATAATATTAAGTACCCTTTCGAACAAAATCCTCTCCTCTTATGTACAGTGTTTAAGACTCTTGCTGCAGCACACACAATACCACTGAACTGATGCGATCTTCTCTAAAGCATAAAAAAAGAGCAATTGATTTTCTTTGAAGGAATTTAATGCATTTCAGATAACGCAAAGTACCCAAGAATTCAGAAGCTTCATACCACAAGACCCATTACGCTGATGAACTCCCGGATCATCTCCAGGAATTCAAAATCACAACCTTTCTTCTCCCAAGCATTGTAGGAGCGCATTTGTTCATTGTAACTTGTATTCAAGGTATTTTTTATCACTCGCATGGATACTTTTCCAGCAATATATTCCGCTAAATAAAAAGATGCCGAAGCAACGTAAGACAGTGCGCCTAGTGCGCGTCTTGCTTCGACGCCCCTTTCCTTCTCGTGCCAGACGTCGGCGTCGCATATTGTTTTTCTGTAATCAATTACTTCCTCGTATAATTTTGACATATACAAATCATTCATATCTCGGATATCGTCATTCTTCATTGCGCGAGATATTGTCTGCAATACTAGAGTTGAATTCAGTTGCAATTCTCTGGTAACTGAGATAAGCTGTAATAAAAAGTATTATTATATTGGTACTTTAGTGTAGATTGGTATTGGATGAACAAATTTTAATAGAATTTAATAGATTATTTGTGTAAGATTCTTTCTTATTTACTTTGTTCACTATCGGTATCGTAGCTTGTGTATTTATTTCTTCGAACGTTCTTTTCATGAGCGCTGCTACATCAGATGCAAAGTATTCAACAGTTAGCCGTTTGCCATCAACAATTGTTATTGTTGGTTTTACCAGATCGGGATTTTCTGTAAGGATTATTATATAATTTTTTTATTCATTGCCTTTGAAGAGACAGTTGCTGAACGATCGTTAATACTTTACCGAATATCCTAAAAGTTTCTTCGTCTTGTAGAATAGGTGAATTTCTTTTTCCAATTTTCTCAACTATTCGAATCTCGACAACTGACTTTTCTGGTAGGGATGATTCGAAGATAGTTTGTGGTATTTTACTCAGAGGGAAATCTATTGATAGAAACGAAAATTGTTTAATCGTATGAGAAAATTAAATCTATAGAATTTTTTAATGCTCACAGGTTGTTGTAGTTTTTAATCTATAACTCTTCGCGTCAGGCACTTTAACTTGTACAGATACTTCTGAGATTTTTGCAGTCTTTATAACCGATGATGTCCTAAAATTAATATTTTGGAAAAATTATATTTAATTTTAAATAAATTGCTAAGGACAATTTATTAGTGGAAAGTTATATAGTACCTATTTATAGTTGTATTAAATCTACTTCTCCCTGAGCGATCGGCATTGACCGAATGTGGCTCGGTCAACTTTACCGAACCACCTTCCAATAATTTACATCTCTCCAGGAGATTCCCTAGCTCCAAACTCTTTGAAATAATCAAATTAATATTAGTCGGATCATTTATAATAATACTTGTTAAACTATACAGAAAGATTGCGATAACGATAAGTATACCTGGAATTGTAATTTTGTCTGTAAGTTTTCCTTTTCCTTGTGCAACGCGTTGATCTCTGCTCTGAATTTATTAGCCTGTTCTTCGATGAACTTGGATTTCTCAATTTTCTCATTCTGTGCTCTCGTTTGGGTCTGTTGAAGCCGATGACGTAGGAAGACCGCCTCACCTTCTTTCGTTATGAAATTATCTAATAATTTCTTATTCTCTTCCTTCAACCTTTCCACTTCCTTCAGATTAAGATCATCTGCCAAATTTCATAGCAACAGATAAAATAAGGAGAATTGTACATGAATTAAATTTACACCATTTACTGTATTTATTAAGTATTTATATATGTTCTTACCAGAAACAAGCACACAGGTATTCTGCGACTGAAAAGTGGAATTGTGATTTTCTGTATGTAAAAGATTCTTTCGAAAATCATCAAAGACCATTGTGTGTTCATGCTCGTTGAATTCTTTCTGAAATTCAGAGGATGAAATTTTTTGAGAAGGAACGACCATATCTCGATTGTTTGATCTCATTTGACCATTCCTATAAGAACTAGGAATGGGGGAACCACCATTGTACAGTAAGTTGGAATTTTCATTAAACTTTCCTTGAAAGACATTATGCTTTGGAATTTGTTTATCTGTAATTTCGAAACCCATTGATGGTGCTGAATTAAGACGATTGTTAGGAGGAGAATCATTAAAGTGCATAGGCTCTTTAAAGGTTCTTGGCCGTTCATCGCTAATCTGTAACTAAAAAATAAACGTGGATAATCAAGAAATCTTAAAAACAGATGATTCTTCTAATTTTATAATATTAAATTTGCTATAAAAACCTGGGAACATGCTTGAGATGCAATAAAATCCATTTCTTCGATATCCCCTTCCTCAAAATCATCTCCCCATAGATCATCATTTGGCACAGCTTTACTAGTGCTTGGTTGATACTTTTTTGTCTTTGATTGTGGCTGAGGCTGTGTTATAGTGATTTCTAATTTTGCTTTCTTTGCTGCTGAAGTGAAGCTACTTTCAAATAACTTGCCATATCGCTTGGACATGTTGTTATGTCAATCCCACACAGGCCTGATTCTGTAAATTATAATACTTCATAAATATATCATAGATTTAGATTATATAAAATACAGCAATAAAATAAAATTCATTCAAATATATATCAGGAATGTTTATTTATTAATTGGAATCGTCATTTACAAGATAAACTACTTCAGGGTAATGAAAAGTAACACTTAAAAAATTGTTTTCCTATTACCAATTCAAACAGAGCGTCACAATAGCAAAGCGATCATTTTATTTCATTGAATTATTATCTATAACTTAAAGAAAAAAACTGACTTTAGTGTTAAAGAAAATAGAATATTTAAATGTTAAAATTAAATATTTTGATATTCAATTTTTAAATATGTAAAAACACTTTGTAGTTCTAAAAAATTCATTATCTGATGCATTAGTCATAAAAACTCTTAATTAGCAAATATTTCTAAGCATTTCTTAGTTAGTTATGACTGATATACATACTAGTAAATATTATTAATAATCTTACACCATCACATGTACAAAATATCCGGTTAAAATTACTTCACAGAGAAAAGTTGACAAAATTATCAATTTCATGAATACTGTAAAACATTAACACAGCTTAATTTATTCCAATTACGAAGAAAAATGGTCCGTTATCGAGGGATATTACGATGAAATAAGGTTAAATATATCCAGAGCTTGTTTGATGTCACTTTTGAAACCGCTCTTTTTTGACCTCAGTGAAGTTAGCCGGACAACTTTAACTTTTTAACTTTTTACCATACCTAATCGATTGGTGATCGTTTGGTGGTCATTGGTGGCCTAATTAAAACATTTGGTGGTCAGTCATTCTTTTATAATCAAATAATCAAAATTTGACCGTGAAGTTAGCCGAAAAATATTTTTTTTTCAACGAATTAAGTTTTTTAGGTGCTCAATCGATGCGCAATCGTTTGGTGGTCACGAATATCATAATTAAAACATTTGGTGGTCCCTAAATTTCGAAAAATACCAAAAAAAAAACGGAATTACAATCTGACCGAAGGTTGCCATTGGCTGACAAATGGATACAGGGGAATGGACGTAGATTATTGTTGATAAAACTTATAATTCTTAACCGATCTTGCTCGGCAAGGTCCCACTCGAAGCAGAAAGAGTAGCCGATGATTGGTAGTCTAATTAAAACATTTGGTGGTCATCAATTAACGCAAGGGGTATGAATGATCACACCTCCGCTGCACTGCGAGCACCAAATGTTGTGATTGGCTGAGAAATGGTTACAGGGGTATCGTATCGAAACACATTTCACCTGATGAAATTTATAATTCTAAACCGATCTTGCTCGGCAAGGTCCCATTCGAAGCAGAAAGAGTAGCCGATGATTGGTAGTCTAATTAAAACATTTGGTGGTCATCAATTAACGCAAGAGGTATGAATGATCCACTGATATGTACTATACACTGGATAGCCGATGCCTATGCTCTCACCATAGAGCTGCGCGTACAAAATTGATGGACGGCCATGTTAAGTAAAGTTAGACCGCGCCTGCGCGAACGTTCACTCACCGACACGCGCGAGCGTGTGTGAGTGAAAATTGTCATTCTGAT
>JARPRG010000270.1:2450696-2517539 GCA_031001745.1 Hartigia nigra
TTTAGTTCGACAACCAAACTTTAATTATTTACAAGGGCGCTGACGGCGTTTCCCGCAACGTGAAGTCTTTGCTCTCTCTCTCTCTCTCTCTTCCACTACTCACTCCATGTCAGGGCTCTATGCACCCACCAATCGCGAATTGAAAGTACAGCAGGTACTTACTTCACTTCCTCGTCTACTTGCTTGCAAGACAAATTACCAATTCAAGAGGCTTTACGGATAAATCCATGAAAGATAAAGTCTCTATCTATCTAGCCGTCTCTTTCTTTCTCTCTCAATTTTGCTATCCTTCTACTTTTTCATTTTTATTTTCTCTCGGTCTTTCAGATGTGTTGCATTAAAACAGGTACAAAAAAATCCAGCTAAAAGTAAAAGAAATTTTTTTGTTTTGTGTTATCATGAAATAATTTTACTGTTTCAATTTATACAATTTCTCTCCTTCGGGCGTTCCAATAGACACTCCAAAACACGTAACAAGAATTTCATTTTAGTTTAACACTATCTTCGTAATTGACATACGTGTTATACACGTCTATATTTGAACGTAGATAATCGCGCTTAAAATAACCTCGACAGGTTATACAGTTCAATCTAGTTAAATTAATGAATTTCTCCCAATATACTTCTGTCCATTTATAGGGCCTTCGAATATTCATGAAATCCCCCCTCAGTGCTCTTCTTCTGCCGTTATACGTACATATATACAGACTCGAAGTCGAGAAAACATATTTTCGTTTCTAAAATTTATATCGTACACGCGGAAATTGCTTGGAGAGTAAAACGTCAGAGAATAAAAAAAAAACAGGCCGTACAACGTCACATCCTATTACTATATATAACGTAGTCCACGTGATTATATTTACAAGTCAGTCAGCGACAAGAGTTGCCTAATACATTAAAGCCGAAAAAATTCTCGATCAAATTCTTATATTAAAAATGGCCCGTCGATCAGTACAAAAAAAAGAGTACTCGCAATCGCCCATTTGCTTTTGAAATATTCGTAACTTTCGAATTAACGAATTTTCATTTATATCCTTTAATTCGGTGGGTAGCGATATGCATTTACGTAATTTTTATTTTTCCTCTATCGTCCTTCTCTTATTCACTTTCTTTACGGATTATGGATTATTATTTCACACGCGTTACGTAATACGTACAACCATCATCGCGCACCAACGGATATACTTTGGATTTATTGAGTAAATTCTGCGCTCGCCGCTGCCAGAACGACCGAGCAGCCGTTACTTGATATTCCGTGCGGGCGTCTCGCTCGGTTCTTGTTGAGAGTTTTGCGACGCTTCTGATAAGACAAAAAAAAAGAAGAAGAAGAAGAAGAAGCAGGAAAGAATTGAGAAGAAACAACGGTGTCGAGGAATTGTCGAGTAAAAGTAAAAACAACGCGCGGAAACTGGTTAATAGACTTGAAAAGTTTGGCGGATACAATGGCCATTGATTAGGGCAGGACAGGGGGGGGGGGGGGTGTAGATTTTGACGTTAGGTAAATTAACACCAGTAAAATCGATAGATTTGTCTTCGTTGACAATTGTACTTTTTTTTGTACCAGAAGAATGTCTAGTGCTAACGGGTGTCTGATTTAAATAATATTATTTTACCTGTTTTCTGTTGTTGTTTCATTGAATTTTTTTTGCAAGGATCAAAATTAAAATTGGCATTTTAATTATTCTGTATCGTTTTTGTTATAATTAAAACAAAAAATAATTGTTCTTTTTTTTTCTTCAGATTCAACTTACCCACAATCATAAGCCGGTATTTTCGAATTGTTCGAATTACGCGCCAGTCGTCAAGGAGGAGGAACCACCTGGTACGATGGTAATCCAGGTTCACGCGGAGGATCGTGACCCACCGGAAGAGGGAGGTAATTAATTTTATCAGACAATTTATACGATAAGATTAATATAGTGAATATTAACTAATACTAATAATACACGGATTGACTTTTAGGTACCATCACGTATACGCTCGCTACGTCACCCGGGGAGAAACTCAAATTTGAGATTAACAACAGGACTGGTTTAATCACTACAACCCTCTTTCTGGACAGGGACGAACCAGCCCGTGAAAAGGAAGCTTATCTCACTGTTCTGGCTACTGACAATGGCAGACCACCCCTCGATGACGTTTGCACCTTTAAAGTCACCATTGAGGATATCAATGATAATTCTCCAGTCTTTGACAAAGTGGTACGTGTTTCCTCCTGATAACATTGAAACTTGACACTAGACTGCCTGCCAATACAATTGACAGCTAGTGGAAACTTAATCCTTCATATTTTTCATTGATCCGTCAAGCAAGCGAATTTGACAGTAAAAAGGAAAAAAAAAAGATATATCCCTTCTTTATCATTATTTATATCAATATTCCCACTAACTGTCTCTGCTTAACTCTTTTTCCCCAAAAATTCAGGTCTTCCGTGGACACGTGTGGAAGGTTGGTCAGAATTTGAAGCCAGTGTAAAAGGAATATACGATAGTCACATTGTGTTTGTCTGGTTCACTTTGATCCTGAGACTGATATCGCTGGGTTCCTATAGTCCTTACGTAGTCCCATCCACGCGCACCTTCTTCGTCTTGTCCAAAAGAGATATCCTTGAGAAACATGACTGTTAAGGGATGCGCTCAAGGAGACTAGATCGTACGATATCAGTGTCAGGATATTTTTTCGTAAACGTCGTTCTCTTGGTCTTCGTCGTCGTCCTGAGCGACGTCGTCGTCTTCGTCGTCGTCGTCGTAGTGTGTGAAGCATGTGCGTTTACAGGGATACGATGCACCTACACCTCGCACGAGTCTGCATGCTAGAACGCAGAAATCCATCCTTCACTCCATCCCCTTGTAATGACAATAAAAGCACCGGTTACACCTTTTTCTTCTTCTTTTTTTTTTTTTCCCCTATTTTGCTACTGTCGTGTTATACCCTTGCATCGTCTATTTTCAGGCCTACACGGAATCCGTACCTCAGGATCTACCGCTTGGAAGAGAAGTGATGCGCGTCTCTGCTACAGACATTGACGATGGGAATAATTCCCTTGTTCGTTACAGTCTCACCCCTAAGAATCGTAAGGACGGGGTCTACTTTAGGATCGACCAAGAAACCGGAATCATCTTCTTGAACAAGACCATCGACGTGAGTTATTCAGCTTGATGAATAATGTATATTATAAAGTTAAGAAAGTGCACTTAAGAAGTTTTACTCGTGTAATTCCTCTCTTTTCTTTCTCGTAAAAGTAGCCTTAATTTTTTGCTTTATATTTCAATTTTCTTTCTTTCCTTTTTGTTTCATTCGCCTTCTCAGAAAGATCCAGAGTATAAGTTCAGCATGACTGCCACGGCTAAGGATCAGGGTCTCGAGCCGAAGTTCAGTCTGATCGATCTGGATATACGCGTGGTCGAGTCACATAAAAAGGCGCCATCTTTCTTACCCAGACCAGACGAAACAATTAGGCTGAAAGAGAACTACAGTGACTTCGATGCCAGCATTGTGCGATTAGAAGCCGTATCCAACATCGACGAGAGTTCGGACGATCTTATCTTTGAGCTTGTCACTGGCAGAACCGAGCAGACCAACAAAGGAAATACTTTTAGGTAATAAAAGCTACTAACGAGCATACTTGTACTGCGAATCTAGTTAAAAATTCACTTAGCAGTAAGTATCTTTAGTACTGTCGATAAACTTGAGTGACCTTTTTGAAAATAGTTATCAAAATTTTGTGGTACTTCTCAGATACATTGATTATAGATACTCGTTGATACTTGTATAAAATAAAAAGACTTTCGGTATGTCTGTTATTATATATATATTTCTAACTGCGTCAAGGCTACCAACGTTATTCTTATAATTTATTCGATTTAATTCAGGCTAGAGTCCTTGAAGAACATTGCTCATATCAAGCTGGCTAAGCATCTCGACTACGAGAGCAACACCGAGTACACTCTTATTGTGCGAGTGGAAAATAAATATCAATTGGCTGCCGAGACTGTGATCAACATCAAAGTGTTAGACGTGAACGACAATATACCTATATTCCGTGAGATAGAGAAGGGAAGCGTCCTGGAAAATGAACCAGCTGGTGCACCCGTGATGCAAGTACGAGCCATCGACGCTGATGGTACATCTGCGCATAATCAGGTAGGTACTCAAAGGACACACGAGGGTGGTTGTTCTTTTGGGTGGAGATAATAAATATCTTTTGATTGCAAAAGCCATTCAATTGTTACTTTTTATCATTGCTCGAAAGGTCACTTATAAACTCGACAACTTCATGGACCTCTTCACCATAGACAGCCTCACGGGAAACATCACCACTCTTACTACCTTTGACAGGGAAGCCAAAGACAGTTATAGCGTGAGAGTTATAGCCACGGACAATTCACCTAGTGCCCTTTTTAAGACAGGAGAGCATAACAAGGGTCAGCAAGTCTTTCGGATAGATATTGCTGATAAGAATGATAATCCGCCCCACTTTACCCAGGCTGTTTACACGGCTAACTCCATTCCGGAAGATGCGAATATTAATGCCCAGGTCACTAAGGTCGAGGCTATTGACTCGGATACGGCAAGTCCGGTTACTTACAGCATCATCTCTGGGAATACCGATGACAGCTTTTATATTGACGGTCGGATCGGAGAGATTCGTGTTAATAAGCCTTTGGATTATGAAAAGATTACTGAGTATAATTTGACGATCAGGGCCTTTGATGGGGTTTATAACGATACTGCCCAGGTGAAGATTTTCATTGATGACGTTAATGACAATCCGCCTGTCTTCGAGGACTTTGACAGGAACCCCACTATCTATGAGGAACAATTGGTAGACGGTTGGTATTGTTTTAAAATTAATTTCAATAATTAATACCTGATATTACTTAATTGTAAGTTAATTAATATTATTTTTCTTTTTTTTTAAAGGTTGTATCACTACTGTCGTTGCTTATGATCCTGATATCAAGAATAGATCCGCGGATCAGCATATTGCTTACTTTATATATAAGGAGGATCAGAAGCCTTTGATCGGTATTGATAAGACTGGTTGCATGACCCTGAAGAAGCCTCTCGATCACGATCCACCCTTTGGCTATCCCATGTGGACGGTGAGGTTTTTAGATAGTTAATTAAAAAATCTAATTATCAAGTACTTATCTTTCTTGTGTACTATAGTTTTTGTTTTTTTTTCTTGTAATTCTTTAGATAATCGTCACAGCCGTAGACCAAGACGATGCTCCCACCGCCTTGAGAAAGTTGGTCACGGTGAACATTACTCTTATCGACATAAACGATAATGCTCCATTCCTGGACATGCCGCACCCGGTCGTCTGGTACGAACGCGAGCCACCCGGACAGATAACTGAACTGAAAGCCAGAGACTGGGATTCCGACGAGAATGGTCCGCCATTCGAATATAGAATAGATGATTCAGCTGGGGACGAGATTAGGTCCAAATTTAAAATCAGGAATACCTATCTCGACGCCATTACTGAGTTCGATCGTGAGGAGAGGAAGAGCTACGATATACCTATATGCATAATAGACAGCGGAAAACCACGAATGACTGGAACGTCGACTCTGACTGTGATAATAGGCGACGAGAATGATAACGCCATGAAGGAAGGCTCCAGCTCTATATTTGTGTATAATTACAAGGGAGAAGCTCCGGACACTGAGATAGGTATGGAGCAAATTATTTCAAGTACTACGTATCTAATATCCTTATGTACCATAGAATATTAACAATGATCTTCTTCAGGACGAGTATACGTCGACGATTTGGATGACTGGGACCTGCCTGACAAGCGTTTCGGCTGGGCAGGTGAACCTCACGAAGGCTTCCGCTTGAACCCGGCTAACGGAATGATCACATTGCTAGCAGGAACATCGAATGATACGTTTGTCCTCAAGTTCAAAGTCACTGAGCAGAGTGCATGGGTTTCCAAGCACCAGGTGAACGCCTACGTGAACGTGACCGTCAAGGAGATCCCTGAGGAAGCTGTAATGAAGTCCGGATCGGTCAGATTCTTTGGTATGACCGCAGAGCAGTTTGTCGCACCAGATAAATCTGGGATCAGCAAGAAGGAAATACTTCAAGAGCGCCTGGCAACAATGCTCAACACTTCAGTGGAGAACGTGGATGTCTTTACTGTCTTACATTCGCCTCATCACAACAACCGTAGCCTCCTGGACGTCCGCTTTTCGGCACACGGCAGTCCTTATTATGCACCTGAAAAATTGAACACTATCGCTGCTCAAAATTCTAAAGAAATTGAACGAGAGATGAATGCTGATATCATGGTTATCAATATCGATGAGTGTCTCTTTGAGAAGGTTCATTGTAATAACTCCTGTAGAAGTTACCTCAACGCTACCAGCATTCCGTACCCGGTCTATACCAACACCAGCTCCTTCGTCGGTGTACATGCGGTCGTTGATCCACAATGTACCTGTCATGTCGCTGAGCCAATTGTCTGTCTAAACGGTGGTACTCCGCTTACCAAGAGATGCGAATGTCCTCCAGGATTGGAAGGACCACGTTGTGAATTATTAGGAATTGGTTTCCACGGAGATGGTTGGGCTGTCATGCCGCCTCCTGGACAGGCCTGTGACGACTCACACTTAAGTAAATATTGTTTTTTTTTTTGGTTTGAATGATCTATTTCAATAATCATATTTGTACTATTAGTTACTTAATTGATTACTCATTAACGTTTATAGGTTTGGAAATTACACCGCACGTTGGCAATGGTCTCATATTTTACTTTGGTCCTATGACTTATAGTCCTAAATTGGGAATTCAAGATTTTATGGCTCTTGAACTTCAGAATGGAGTTGCCGTCCTTTACGTAGATTATGGCGTCGGTACTGTTGAACTGAAGCATAAGCATATTGAGATAATGGATGGTAAAAGTCATAGGATCGACGTTTTCTGGACGAAAAATGTAAGCGGTCCATTACTGCAGATTTTACATTTTAATTATTCCGTGATTCGAACAATATTTATTGATTGATCCTTGTTTTTCTTCCGATAGACTATTGAGATGAAAGTCGACAATTGCGGTATGTCCGACTGTATGAATATGGTAGCTCCCATTGGTCCCAATGAATTTCTAAATGTGAACAGTCCTTTACAAGTTGGAGGATCTTTAACAAATCTGACTCAATTGGCAAGCAACTTAGGCTGGAATTACAGACCCACTAACAGAGGATTCGTCGGCTGTATACGTAATATGACAATTAATGGAAACGTAGGTTACGAATTTTATTAATTATAAATTTATGTGATTGATTAGAGGTTAAATATAAAGAGTTATCTATTTATTAATGATTTAATTTTGTAGACGTACAATCTTGGGATGCCTGCGATATCAAAGAACGCTGATCCCGGTTGTGATCATGGGATGGCTAAAGCCGTATCATTTGGCATTGATACTAATTTCCTGGTGGCCATCCTGGTCTGCGTTGCCATCCTCCTGATTCTCCTACTTGCTGTGGTAGTTCATCGCAGGAAGACAGATGATCTCTACAAGGATATGGATGATATACGGGAGAACATAATCAACTACGAAGATGAGGGTGGCGGCGAGGTCGATACTGGGTACGACTTGAACGTCCTCAGGGCGATGTACGACGCACCACCTCTCGATTCGAAAATTGCTCCTGTGGGTCTTCAGGGTAGAGGTAAATATATAGTATGAAATTATAAAATACTCCTGATATGGTATATGCTATGTATTTTTAATACTATTATTCGTTCATTCAAGCTCCCGATGATGTTCCTGACATCTGCGGCTTCCTCGATGGCAAAAAGGAGAGCTGTGACAAGGATCCTGACACGAATCCATTCGACGACGTCAGGCATTATGCTTACGAGGGTGAAGGCAACTCTGACGGCTCTCTGTCATCCCTGGCTTCCTGTAAGTTCTTCATTTTCAGACATTTTACTGCGTGAGCACGTCATATTCCAATTATTCATAGCCCGATATCCATCTAATTTGCAATTCAATGAATTCTCTCAGGCACCGATGACGGCGATCTAAAGTTCAACTACCTGTCGAACTTTGGTCCACGGTTCAGGAAGCTTGCGGATATGTACGGCGAGGAGCCAAGCGACGAGGAGAGTGACGGGGTCGGTGAGCGCGAGAGCGAAAGCTGGTGTTGAGCCGACGAAGAGGACGTCCAACAATAGAAAAGACTCAGAAGACCTTAACGAATATCCTCTCACTTACTCAACTTCGACATGTTGTACTTAAAAAGAAATATACGGCGAGGATGACGCAACGCCAATCCCCTCAGTGACATCTGGCGGTGAACTTCTCAATGGTGATTTGATGTGAACCCTGCCACTTGTCAAAACGTCAAAGTATCAAAGCAAAGAGATTTCCAAGGTATGCTCGATGAGAAAGCAAATACCGTGAAGAAGTTCTTACAGAATCGCGCGAGTCTCTCGTAACTTCATTCTCCGACAGAAAATAAAATACTAACAATCATTTGAATAATCTCGAAGTTTCTTCTTTTTTTTTTTAACGAAAATTACAACAACAACAAAAGAACTCCAAGATCATTTTCCGCGTTAAACAATTTCAAATCAAAGAGAAGCGTTTAAGGATTTGTGTCCTTCTTGGAGAGAGGCGCATCGATGCGCAGCCGGGGGGGGGGGGGGTTGAAGGTTATAAATATTTTTTATTTCTTTATTACCGGGAAAGTCACGACGAGATAAAGAAGTATTGTCTATTTTGTTAATATTTTTTTTTTTTTTTTATACAAAAAGATAAAAGAACGAATTAAAGGGGCGCGAGGGTCATAGGCAACGACCTATGAGATATCCGACTGACTTAAAAAAAAAAAACAAAAAGAATTCGCCGGCCCGAGCAACTCGAGATATACAAATCCTGATAAATGTGTCAGCCACGAGGACAGAAGAAAATTAATAAACATAATTATCATCTCGTAAGACGCACACAGCTACGCCAACGAAGAATTGTAGCATAATAAAAATATGGCGTGTGAAATTTGTCCACAAGGATCCTCGAGTCCGACACAACCTCTGTGCTCTTATTTGTGAACACGTATCGGATTGCCCGGGCTATTTTTATACGAATAAATATATAAATATATATGTATATATAAATATACAGCATATACCACTATATGTTTTTATATATATGTACATATATATAAATTAATAATGGCGCATCGATAGAATTCGATCGGCCGTATAATTACACGATAGAGACAGTTTGACAGAGCCGTATGAGAACTCCTTCAGAGTATAATATGCACAGTGAAAAATGTCAATGGCGCATGGATGACGTAACGTGACGTTGTTAAGGTTGACATACGGCATGTATGGCTAAATTAAGACGTATTTAATTTATATGTAATATTTTAATAATCTCTTACCTACGAGTGAGACAATTGCGCGTAAGATGAATTGATGTGCGCGTTAACACTGGTCTGTCTGTCCGTCTAGCGAGTAAGTATAAAAGACGAACCGTGAATTATAAATGTGTTTAGTGATAAACAAAGAGAACTTAAAATTGGTATGAATGAGTGTAGATCGATACGCGTATGATGCAGTTTACTATTTAGCATTAATAATAGTAATTAAGCGGCCGGATTAGTACTAGAAACTATATATATATATACATATATATACATATATATATATGTGTGGCCCTAAAAGCGAGCGATTTCTTCTCCTCCTCTCGTCCATGATATATCTTAATTATATTATAAAATGCACGACACGAACGTATAAATATATTATTTATAGTCCACTCGTTACGCAGCTAATAATAAATACGCATTTTTATGTCCTCGCGCGGACATTCGTTGGACACGCTCGCTTTTTTGGTCACGATTATATCTTTGGGGGGGGGGGGGGGAAGGGTAATGGAGGCTGAAACGAAATTACAGGAGTAACACTCGGGAGACAGTTGATCTCTTGTTTCTTTTTTTTTTTTCTGTCTTTTTCTTCATTTTTATTATTTTCATTAAGTCTTTAATCTATGCCCTGTTACTACCTATATCCCCCTTACACACGAGAGCCTAAACCTTTTTCTTTGCTTTAATCGTTATCTTTGTATTCTTTTCTTTTGTTTTTCATCACTATTATTTTTTTTAAATTCATTTATTCGTGTCCAAAATTGTCTGGTCGACATGCCTTGTGTACCGATATCAGCATCAAAGACGGCCTACATTATTTGTGACTGTATTTTGTATTTTTTTTTTATTATCTTTTTTCTTTGAGTACTTGAACGATACGAAAATCCACGAGTGCCATGCGAGTGCTTGAAAACTGATATTTTGAGAGGAAAGAAAGAGGAATAAAAGGCGCAATGAACAAAATCGTTTAATCACCTGTGCACGTCGTCGTTATCATCCTTATTTCATGTTTCGTCCTATCTCTATTTTTGTTTCTTATTGTCATTAGTATTGTTTCGGCACTTTTCTTTGTATTTAACTGCAACACCGTCATGCGTAGATAGTAGTAGTAATGTTATACATAAAACTGCATGTATTATATACACAGACATCTATTATATATATATATATGTATATATATATATATATATGCGTTCTAATTTGTAAGCTTTTTGTACAATAAAAAAACTGACGTTATACATATATATCTATATAAATATATAATCAGCGAATAGAACTCTATATTGACTGTGCTTGGCTGAGTCGAGGTGATCGCGCGTGCAGTGGGAAATAATATTTTTTACATAAATAAAAGTAAAATAAAATAGTAAATAAAGACACACATCGAGCGTCCGCGCGAAAACTCCGTTTCTTTTTCTTTTTATTTTTCGAGGGATTGAGTGTGACGAATATATATATATATATATTTTTTCTGTTTCATTAGCAATCCATAATAGATTCACCTCGACGACGCGCAAAGCAAATGCATTAGAGATTTATTTAATGATCTAAAAAGTAAAGGCCATGTAGTTTACTCTCGAGCAGGGTGAAAAGAAATTAATGAAAAAAAGATAAAAGTAGAGAGAAAGAGAGGGTAGAAGCCGCGTGATCTCAAAATTACCATTGGACAGTGTTTCTAGTAATTTTCTTTGTCTCTTAGTTCGTTTCCGTCTTAACGGTGGGCGGTAAACGTGTGGTAACAGTTAGCGCGAAATTTGAATCGTCGCTATTCACCTCTTGGGTCTCTAAACGAAATAGAATAAGGAGCCGTACCCGAACTAGCCGCTTGCCATTGAACAACGACTTTGAACGCGGTTTTCACTGATATACATATTATATATATATATATAAAGCGATAGCGTACTATCGATATAATTAAATACCGATCGATAATGGCGGATGGTGGTTGACGTTTATTATTATCATCATCATCATCGTCATTCGGCAAATCAATGCTGTGCACACGTTGTAATGGATGCGCGCGTTCCGCAATGACGTCCGTTCTTATTTGTACCGGATGTGACGTCGACGTGGGACTCTTAATTGTCAACCGGAAGTATTATTCGTCCTACTTAAGTGTCGCTTCTGGTAGGTCTTTATGTCTCTTCCGGATCACTGCCTCTATGCGAATAAGATATAATAATGTATGTGACGAATGTCTTGCGAGCCCTTTGACCTTTTCTTGCTTCTTCGATTCTGAAGTTTCTGTTTTCTTTTTTTTTTTCTTGCTTAATTCGTCAAAATAAAAACAAAAAGGTCGAAACGTTCCAGAAGACATTTTCCGAGTATATTTATAAGGTTTTACGCGACCACTGCCCTGCAAGTGATAAGCGAGGGTAGCCCACTGACAGTATAAGTGATAACTGAAAGACTACGAAAAAAGTACGATGGATTGATCAATAAACGAAACTAATTCCTGGTATTTTGTGTCTCATTTTTTAGCCAAGTTTTATACACTGGAATGCTGGTCCATTTAGTAGACAAGATGGCATTGCTAATTCTTATTGACGAACAGAAGCTTTAACTTGAGTTACATTGGCTTAAGTTTTATCGAAGCGCAGGTGATTCGTGAAACTTAATTATCAGCCAATTTATAGAGTTAATAGTGTTGCCATCTAGCGTTGATTACGGGAAATTGAAAAAGAAGCTTTCAAAAGACTCGAGGATTAAATAGTTTCGCCTGTCGATAGGCAACTTGTTATACTTGGTTTTACGTTACGGCATAATTGAAACATCTGCTTTAATATAAGGTAGATTATGAAAACTTACGTTAATGATTGCGCAATTTATTCAACACGAGACAGATCGCTGTGTGGATGGTACCTAAAAATATAAGAGAGTGGAATATATTTGAAACGTGGAAACTGATGAAAAGTCAGGAAAAAAGTATAAGGCACCTGTCGTGGCGCAGCTGACCGGCCATTATTTATCAGGAGCTTCGTCTAATGGCCTATCGAAAGACGTCGTACATACAAGCTGAGGAATTTTGTATGTGATTAATTACTTTTTATCTTCTATCCCTTTCGATTTAATAATAGCATTGCAAAGTTTTGACTGTTTCAGTCCGTCGCAAATGTGACGATTCACTTCTTTTTAACCAGGAATGCGTTGCGGCGCGTCGATGAATAATTAACGTGGTTCACTGGAGTTGACACATGCCGTCATTAATTTATCGTCGTCTCGAAACGAATGATCATCCCTACTACCGATGGTCGCCCGACTGGATCTCTGATTTTGCTGCGCATAGCTTCCTCTTCAATTAATCGCCATCGTCTCATACACAATTTGTCAACGTGTCACGCTCCGTCGAACAATTCCGTTGCAATTCCATTAGTTGCGCACGATGACATTGCGCATCTTTGAATTTTTAATATTTTACCGCCAATTCGCTGTTTCAAACGGCTATTGACTATTAGGTGCGGAAAGTCTCTTCTGGATACGTTTGCTTCTTCGTTCAATTACTGTCGTTATTTCGGCATCGAGTCCTTTTACATCACGTAGCATTTCCATTTGCTTAATTATAATCTGATGGATGTACATACGTGCGACGTTGCTTGATTAACGACAATGAATAATTTCTCATGTTTGATAATCGTCACGCCCACCCACACTCTTATTGTTATACTCTCCTACAGTCGCAGGAATCAGTTCAAGGCTTGAATTTAAGCACTTGACAGACACGGAAAGAGAGACGTGTCCAGTCAGAGAAAAAAAATCCAATTATCAATATAAAATGACTTTTGATAAACAAATAAATGGGAAAGAGTTCGATAATGTTAAAAAAAAAAAACACTGCTTTTCTCTTCCCTTACAATGAAATTTCTTAATTTTGTTTGTACGGCGCTTAGTAATCATATTTCTTTTTCTTTTTTTTTAAGGAATATTTATTGCCCACTAAGCATGAAGTATTTTTAAAGCGTAAAGTTAATGTTTCGAAAAATTGCTTTTCGTATTAGATGATTCTTTAACGATGTAAGGCTTACTCCTTTATCTCCATTAATCTCAAAAAATGACATATCATTTTTGGCGGTGTAGACTGCTACGGGTTCCCTATCAATATCCAGTATCTCTATATTCTCATCCATATAAGGACCTAACATTTTGCACAAGGAAAGTCAGCAGGAACCGTCGCTGCTTTGCAGACGCGGTCAAATTTCGCCTTGAGAGCGTGTTCGCCTCTAAGCGCACCTTCGTCGGCACGTGCGAAATAAAATCTATTACAAACTATCTCAGGTGCTTCCCCTTCCCTAAGATTCGCCAATAAACTCATTGATTGGTTTCCATTGATCGACTTCGACGCTATATACAGTTATAAAAAAGGAATAAAACACACCAGAAACGAGATCAGCGCTATATTGGATGATGGCACGCAGTACAGCCAACTTAGCGCTTTACAACAAAGTAACGCATAACTTCCACCATCTTCGTATGAACTCTATGCACTCTAATTAAGTAATTGCGTACATAAAAAAGTAACTTGTTCCCTAATGCCTGTATTTGAACTAGCATTAATCCTAGAATATTTGTCCGATTAAAATAGCCTGCAAGATGCGACGCCCGGCTGTACAGCCTAGGTATAAATAATGGCCCACGCATTAAGAAGCAAAGCAGTTTGGCGAGTTCTCACCGAGCGAGCAGACATCCCGGTGCCAGTCTCTTGTCGCGGATCTCCTGTTCCTTTATTTTTACCATCCAAATCCTTTATCTTTCTCTCTCTCTCTCTGATTCCCCTTCTTCTTCCACTCTATCTTAATCCTCTTAAAAAGATCTTATCATCTACTACATACTCAGCATCTCGTGTATCCACTTGTGGTAACTCGTTGGGAATTCTCGTTCTGCTTTTTCAAAATTAATAAGAAGACAAGTCAAGTGTTTTGTAAAGCGTGGGAAAATATTAGATTACATCATTTTTTTTTTTAATCTTCGAACAGTGTCTTATGTCAATGATGTTGCATGTCACGGGATTCCTATGGGATAGCGGTGCTAACATTTGAATATCGATTGTGAATTGAGTGACTAAAATTCTTGCTTCAATAAAAAAAAAAATTAAAAATTAAGACTAAGGGCTAATCGATATAAGTACGAAATATGATATCCTTTAATCTCGTCTTCGGTATCCTGTGTCTTCTTGGTAACGTCCTTGTCATCCTGGGGAAAATTAATTGGGACATCTGCAGTCCTGATACACTGGCTGTTTACAGAATAAGGATGGACAGTCATTGGTCTAACGAAAGTTTTCCAAAGCAGTATCCAACCTTCAGACCACCGGCACAGTTTTCTCGTCTACACGGTAAATCCCTGTTATCACATTAATTCATCATTGAATGAATTACTAATTAAATTGTATAATCTGACTGTATCAATATCATTACACATAACTGGTCCAGTTGTATAAATTAATTAACGAGCGACGGGTCAATCGCGCGAAGTTTACTATCCTTTTATAAATCTAATATATTAATTTCAAAACCAACTTATGCTCCAGCGTCTCAACAGTTATTAAAATTAATCGAGTGACCAATGACGAATGACAGTGAGTGATTTGAGGTCAAGTCACAAACATATATAAGTCTTTTTTTTTACTCTTTCCCGGTCCCATGAGACGTACTGCAGTACGTTAACACGTATATACGAATCTTTTTTTTCCCTTCTTTTTCGTCATTACCGCCCAAGGGAAATCGCCTGTCGTTAAAACAATCAAGAGCACGAATGACTCACTATGATGTATTCATAGTTTCCTGCTCATTCGAATGCTCTGATATCGTGATATTCACATTATATGTATATGTGTAAATATATATATTTACTAGTAATAATCTAGCAATGTCAATGCCTTATAAGTTGAATGATATTAATGGTCGATTCGCGACCCGTTGAAGAGAATCTCGTGGAGGCAACGTGTGCAGAAAATATAATAGAAGGAATTTCATGGTCGAGTTAAGGTAGTTAACACGCAGAAGGTCGATGATGATTCGATGATGAATTCGAGGAGGGAATTGATAGGCTCGATGAGTGGCGGAATACGAACGATCGATGCTTGCGGAAGCGTTTTGAATGAGAAGAAGAGAGAAGGTTATGACCTCAAACTTCGAAATTACAGTAATGACGAATAAGAAAGTAATTAATGGGAAATTGTGAAGTAGTGTAAAGAACGGTTATTCTTGATTTTTTATACAGCCTTTTTAAATTGATATTTTACGTCTGCCTCTTTTTTTTGGTCTACACTAAATATTTAACTGTCAAGGTATGACGTTGAAATCTTCTTGACGAACAGAGACGCCATTATTATGGCGGGCACGTAAATCGTCTTGTGATTCTATGAAATCCAGTATTGTATTAGGCGACGCCGGGCGTCGGGAATGGCCTTTTCAATGGTTTATGGCCTCTTGTTATTATTTCACTCTGTGTATTATAAGCGGCTGCCTGGCCGTTGTGCTTGGTTAATGTTTTGAAAACGTCTGTTTATTTTAAGACGCTTATGCAGCTTCGTTTTAAAATTTCAATTTGGGACAATTTGTGTATATACATTCTTGTCTGGTATATGTTATATTATTATTAATATAAACTATTAATTAATTAATTATTTATACTTGTCAGGTATGGTGCATAATTCCTCTTATGTAATGTGGCGCGAGGGATTGGATGCTACGCCGGAAGTACGTCTTATAGCGGAAAAAGGCTCGAGTGACATTTTGGAACAACGTAAGGGCGTCAGTGACGTATTCGCTGCTGAAAAGATTCCTCAAGGCGTCGGGACGACCGAAGCGATTTTTTATTCCGATGCTAAACATACTAAAGTACTTATCTAGTCTTGTATCATGATTATGATTATGTTGTAAGGATGAATAATTTTACTTGAATTTCATTTCTTTCTTTTTTCTTCTTGAAGGTCTCGGTCATTTCAAAAATAGTACCGTCTCCAGACTGGTTCGTGGGTCTGGACAGTTTAGAACTTTGTGTAAATGGTTACTGGCTGAATAACATGACCATTGAGGTAAAAGATTTTAACAATAAACAATTGTTAACGTCCTTATTATTCTTATGCAAATATTATACATTCTAGGCAGGACCCCTCGATGCTGGTACGGACGACGGTTTTACCTTTACAGCACCAAATTGGCCAAGTGAACCACAATCATCCATTAGTATGATAACATCCAAAAATCCATCTCATCCAGCTAACAGCTTTTATTATCCACATCTGAATGAATTGCCGCCGTTGGTGACCTTTCACCTTACCAAGGTACAAAATAATTATTTAAGTATCCAGAATTTTGTGTTAATATACAATTAAAGAATTTCAGAAGTACTTATATAATCATTTCAGGAACGCGTATACAGGGCTAACTACAAGCGACTTCGTTTCGGTCCAAAACACAGAAAATCTAAATTCAGCAAAACTAGTACAGTTGTGGTACCATTGCCAGATTCAGAAAGTCAAACAATGCACAAAAGATTGCACACTAAACGTATCTACAAGAAGGCTGCGAGTGAGTTTAACGCTTGATATATATATATTTCTTTTCAAAGTAAACACAATTACTCACACAAGATTTACAATTAATCCTCCTTGTACGTAACACACAGATATACTTTCAGCACCATGACGAATCGTTACGACACTCTTTCTCAAATATGATCCTAACAACGCTATCTCTTGTTCTATAAACCCGAAAGAAATTCAACCGAGCCACGTGGAGTAACTTGTTCTTTTTATTACGAACGATTAAACTAACAAAATTTTAGTATGAAACAGAAAAGAGAGCTGATTCATAATTTTGTAATTTAATTACTCCAAGAGAGTCTATGATACATTTTTCTATACTATGTATAAGCATACCAGCACTCGTTTGTTTATTTCAATGAATATTTTGTTATCCATGTGTTTTTCGGAGTTTTCATGAATTTTCTTTCTTTCGTATCAGGAAGATCCGTGGATTGTCTCATGAGTCAATGGTCTGACTGGTCAACCTGCAGTGCCTCCTGTGGCGTCGGCGTCGAGACCAGGACTAGGAATATCCTGACCCGTGTCCGAAGAGGCGGTACCCCTTGTCCGCGAGAAACACGTCAAACTCGTTGGTGCGGTCAGCAAACAAATTGCATTGACAAGTTCTTCAACTGGTGAAGATTCTAGCCGATAATAGGGTTCCATTTTGTGATTATAGGATCCTCCTAGGAAAATTCCAAGTGCCTTATACTCTGTACAGTGTCCATTTATTACAATATCGCAAGCACTCGCGTTTCTGACTGATATTCAATAACCCTGTCTATGGGAACGTTTAAGTTTTGAACGTTACTTGCTTTCGTTTAATTATTATAACTTTTGCTACTTTAACAATTAGTATGTAGGCATCGTTACGCTTTTTTTTTTTACAGGATAGGCTTTTTGTTTCTTTTGAATAAATAATGACATTTCTTGGCCTTGACTTGTAACTTCTTTTTACAATTAAACAATAGATCCGAATGGGAATGAGGGAAAAGATATATTGAATTTTTCTGGAATATAGAAAAGGTTAAATGATATATCAAATTGATTATTTTTCTTTAGCACACTTTATGACTTACGTAGTCTCTTTACCTTTTACGTAATAATATATACTATTTAACGCGGTTTTACGCGCTCGTATCTTTTATATACATCATTTCTTATATCGTTAATTACTCGTAATTAATTAATTATAAATACACATATATATAATATATATTAATTTACAAACGTATATAATAGATGAATCGCATTCTCTCTTTCAGTTTCTTTTCAAACGATTAAGCAATAACGGCGAACGAACGATTGTTCACTTGCGGCAAAATTATAATTCAAACTACTTTCTTATAATAGGTACATGAAATTTTTATTTTTAATTATATAAAGCGCGCTTCAGGTATGCTGCGTTAAGCTCTAATATATTGATTTATATATCTTATCAATGGATTTAATAGTATTAGAAAAGTTTAGTGCGCCCGCCAAACGCGACAGTCGCGGATAACAATAGTGTGATGAACTGTATGAACTATCTTTAATAGATATAGATCTATTAAAGATCAATAGTGATTCAGTGAATTTCGATCATTTGAGAAATGCCGCTAGTATGTTCATATGAAAAATACATATCTAATAGTACGTGCACACATGGATAATACGAAACAAGATAGCTTCGTTACCGACAAGAACTACGATGTAAAGAAAAGAAATAGAGGATTAGATTCATTTGCGACTTGATAAATTAAAAGAGAGTCGTTCGAAAAACGGAACGAAAATAATTATCGGGTCTTCCTTAAAGCTCCAAGTCTTAATTGCAGTTCCCGATTCAGCGATTCGATGCGGAAATAGTTAAACGGGAAAATCTAAACGCGTCTGAGATCGCGGTGAAAACTTGATGATATATAAAAAGTGCTCAAAAGTAGTTCACGGAAGGTCTAAGAAAAAATTTCATGAAAAGAAGACGAGTATTGTAATTTTTTTTTTTCCCCCGATCAATTGTATTATTGAATTAAGGATCAATATGTAGTAATGATCAATCAATTAATTACGGCTTGATAAATGAACATCAGGGTGCTTCGAACATAAAGGTACGTGATCGATCCGAGACTCGATGTAAGATAGAGAGAAAGAAAATAATACAGTAATTCTCAAAGAACGAGAATCATGTCGAGCCGCAATGGAAATGATTCTGAGACGAGCTAATTAACTGGCAGTTAGAAGGAATGACTATTTCTTTTTTGTTTTATGTTTTAAGCCCAAGGCATTTCTTGTCCAGACGACATTTTCTCATGGGCAAAGTAGAACAACTCAATAGAATCCAGAGTCAAGAAGTATTCGACTGATTTCTATTATTATGCTCATCAGAAATCCAAAAGGAGGAAAGCATTTAATAATAGAATTCCTCGTACATGTTTCAGTACGTAAATTTAATGGCGTAACTGTTGTTTTGTCTTTTTACGATTGGTTTGGTTGACAGGCAACGTACACTGGTCCAGCGTTTTTCTTGGCAAGGTCAGTTGCCTTTTTGGCAGCATCTTTCATTTTTTCTGCTTTATCATGGAAACTGTGTTGAAGATCCTCTGCGGCATGGCTCAACTTGGTCATTGATGGTTCATCCAGCTGAGTGATAAAGTGTAAGATGTTTTTTTTGTAAATATGGAGAAAGGTGTTTGTTAAAAGAATGTTTAATTCTTAAAGGAATACTTACTCTGTCAGCGAAACCCATTTGTGACAAGTTAGGATTCATGTACTGCGCAGTGGATGGAAACATGTGCGCCAGGACATAATTAAAACCGCCCGACATCTTTGCGCAATTCTTTTTAAACCTATCCAGACCAAATGCCTGTATGGCACGACTGAAACCAAATACTTGACTGTCGATCCAGGCTGATCTCACTGCGACAGTCCATTTTGGATTTTCTTCTGACACTCTATAAACAACCTTTTCGATGACACTCTTTAAAAAGAAGAATTATTGTTATTCGATATAAATAATTATTTTCTTGTGTTATTTGCTTTCCAAGTGCTCGCATCAAATGTTACCATGACTTTTGTATATCCTAGATTCCTTGTGTACGTTGTGAAGGTCTTTTCCTTGGGATCAATAACACTTTCTTCAACGATCTTGACGATGTTCTTACTTACAAATCTTTCACCCCACTTGGGTACTCGATTAGTCTTGGTAAGTAGTCTTTTGGAATAGAGTTTACCATCTCTAACTTCTCTGGATATTGTGTCTTCCGAAAGTACGTGTGAGCTAAATACAAGTTCTTATTAGTATCTTATTATTTTAAATACTCCATTACTCCGCCGTTTTAATATTTTCTGTTATCTTACCTGTGAGGATTTGGGTAGCGATGCCAGAAACCTCTTGCCACCTGATCCCAGCTAAACTGAAAGACGGTGCTGTTCTCGTAATACTTGACCATTGTACCCCAGAGATTCGAAGCTGTCAATTCTTTCTACAGTTTAATTATTCATAAACTTATGAGGCTCCAAAAGAGAATCTGTAATTAACGCCAGCTTGACCTCTGATTCTAAACCGCTTACTTAGAAATCCAGAATAACTGTTTGTCCTGATGCTGTCGCTTTGCTACCGGTGTCCAGAATCTTGATATGTCAAAGAAAAAAAAAAAGATAGAGAACATTTATAACTACAAATTCGTCCATTCTTTTCATGTTTAACACTCTCACATCATGAACTTTGACTCAGGTTTAATATTTATTTAGTATTTATCATCCCCCGCCAATATTAATCGATGTAGTCATTTGGAGGGGCATGTGATAGCCAATAAGATAACATTTTTTTTCATATCATACGTCTGCGCCATTTGACTGGAACATTGCAGCGAATTGTGGAAAATAAATACACGTGCGCGATCACAACTCGCATCACACGTGCTCCAAGTCACGTAGCTTTTCACTGCGTTCAGAATTTGAGAACGCGTGGGTCTTTCTCTTTACTCTTTATACAGTTAAAAGCATAAAAGATACTTTGTGCTCATGGAAGAAATATGTGTCACAAAAAATAAAACAGCTATTTAATCAGGTCTTTGTGAGTGACCCTGTTACAAACTGTTACTAGAGAAGTATTTAAGACTTGGACATTTTCCAACTACAGTAAGGATGGTCGTTAAACTTTTTATTCAATAGCTTGACGTGCTTCGATGCCTTAAAGAAAAAAAAGCTATATTCTGCTTTGTACGATAAACATATTGTAAAGAACAAAATTTAAATTAAACAACGTTTTAAACTTCGAATTTTTCTATCATGAACTAGTTAGTTGGCTATGGTATAATTAATGGTATCTTATAATTTATCTTTTGTAGGTCAAATGCCAACATGACCTACCTCAGAAATATCTATTTCATAGTATATTTAGAACACTCCTAGCGAAAGAGTTTATTTTTATAAGTACCCTTTGTACCCTACCTCTGTATATAGTTACAATTTCAACAAATTGACTCCAAACTAAGCAAATACTTTAAAGAAAAATTTCTCTAATTCTAAAGGTTTAGCATTTCAGTGCACTCTTACGTGACTCATGTAAATACATATTTTGGAGTTATCGAAGAACCAATATTTTTTTATCAGTTTTAAATACGTAATATGAGTCTTCAAGTATGAAAAAGGTATATGTGTCAACACCATTAAATATTATATAATATCATATATCTCATGTTTACCACATCATGCAGCAAGCAGACTATCTACCGACACTTTCTAATGATAGAATTGCTGATAAATAATAATATAACAAAAAGACAATAGTCAAAACAATACGATTGGATAATCCAACACCAAAATATATAAATTATCACATGCTTTATCTTATCATCAATAAATTAATGTCTAAGTACTGTTTCAAAACATAGGCGAGCCCCCACACTCTAGGCATTGAATAAAAAAATTACATAATGCAGTATCGAATAACTTATGACAAAGAAAATCGAAGTTCTGCATTATTTATACCGTATAAATGTACAATAATTTATAATTCTCATAAAGAACGTATGTAAATAATGTGTCAAAGAAAACAAAGCGACGTGGGAGATTAATAAAAATGGTCGAAGATCGTGATTATTCCCGGCCGGAGTAAATTTCTGGCAAAATGCCCGCTCGTCTAATCTGTCTAAATAGTTGCATAAAGCTATCATTGTTAAGAGAAAATATTGTTTATAATAATGCTGTCTTACCAGTTTGCTTTTTCTAAGTTTCTTGCTCTAATTTTCAACGTCTTGTAACCTCGTGTACATGTCTCAAAGTCCGAGTAGTAACACCACATTTGTCGCATCGAATAACGTCTGGAATGTGAACAGCGACATCTTTGTTGTAAAATGTCTGCCGTGCAATTCCAGCAAATGTTAATTAGAATTCTCCTAGATACTAAATAAGCTTGGAGCAGCGATACACGTAAAGAGAATAAATGATATGCATTTTTAAATTTCGTAAAAACGATGTTACGTCTGTGGTTGACGGAACCGGATACATTTTTTAATAAAAAATATTAGCATGACAGATAATTTTTTTTAGTGAATTTTCGTGTCAATTGGCAGCACTGTTTTTATATCTTATGAAATTATCTTGCTGCGTTCTCTGTATTATCTATTACCATTCATATTTTTCTAGGCAGATTGTTAGGTATCTAATGTTATCTGGTTGCGAGGCTCGTTTTGTTTACAAACGGTCACTTTAAATATCGAGAACATAATTGAGGATCTTTTTTTTTCACAGAAATACTGCAATTTTTGGATATCTGGAAGAATGTCGTTGAAGACGAGAAGCATGCAAAAAGTTCTGGAACCTATTGAAGTTCAGGTAATTAAAATTTTGTAACTTTCCGTAACTGATTTCGGGAGCGATGAGAATTGTACTTGTACGTTGTTGATGTTTGTTAATGAAATTTTATTTAATAAATAGATAAATAAATTGCGGCAACTACTGGCGAGTGAAAGTGCTAAACCACCTGATGTCGTGTCAGTGAAATCTATATTTGTCGAGCAGCTCCAAAATCTTGCGGATAAATTTGAAAACTTATCGAAAGATGATACTATGGATTATCAAGAACTGAAATCCAAAATTACAGGGATTATCGAACAATTCTGTTCTATAAGTAATGTGAATGATTTGGTAAGGTTTAATAGACTTTATTTATTCTTAGATCCATCGTACATTCATTCCTCATAACTCGTGAAACTTTTTATAATAGGTACAAAGTATTCGGTGTCAGAATGGCGAAGACGCGACTACTGCACTCTTTAAGAAATTCGTATCTTGTCTAAAAACGCTGGAAAAGTTAGAATGTCTATCTCTGAAACAGAGTCTCCAGGATTGCTGGGATTATGTAAAAGAGATGGGTGCTGTAAATGAGATTGAAGATCTTCAGAATATTAAGGTAGCAATGATACAAATGTTTATTCAGTTTGTTAACAATAATTATTGTTTCAGGAAATTGGTATTTTCATAACGGAAGTCTTCGAACCATTGCAGCATTACAGGAAGAACTTGGTATCAAAATTATTATCCGAAAAAATAGGCCTATACTCGTGTCAACTCTGTGCTAGTTTTGGAATGCTCGTACAGGTCATTCAAGAGCAGCATCAACTAAATGCACCGATATATGTATATAATCTATTATCTTTAACATTTCATTGCGTACAATGATACTTGGAATATCTTTAATATGCGTATTAACATTTTTTCAATTATTTATTACAAACGCTCTGACAACTCCGTGCATATAAATCACATAATTTTTTTTTAATTACAGACATGTAAGAAGTATATATGCGAAAGATTATGTTGGTGTTTTAAGATGATAATAGAAGTATTGGAATGTGAAAATCCAACAGAGGAGGACGAGAATTTTGAAAAGGAGAATCACTTTGTATACAGGTACTACGGTGAGAAATAAAATGATTAAATAACAGTAAGCTAAAGAATCGTTTAAAAATTTCTTCTCGCTCAGAATGGATTTGGTACTGGATATAATATCTGGTATGCCTGGAAAATCACAGGAGGAATTGCTTACGGAATGTGATGATCTGTGGCTTGGAATAGAAGATGTATTTTCACATGCAATGGCCATTGCTCAAGTGTGTCAGTTGTGCAATTTTAACGCAATCACAGCAACAAGTCAATCAATAATGTCGGAATATGAAAATTTGAAAACCCAATTGCTATCTGAAAAGCCTGACCCCACGTTGAATAATCTTTTCATGAATACTCTTAACGATGCTTTATACCGTCTTGAACGTAAAGTCAATATTTCTGTCTTGACTCTCGTCATGGAAGTATTTAGTGATCCATTTGGTGCTCTAAGGAAACTTGTAAAAACCTGTGGAAATTTATTAACTGCTAAGAAAAGATCCAAGAATGATTTAAGTTCAGCCATAGAGGAATTTGATCAGATTACTGACAAAGCTATGCAAATAGGCATGTTTGCCATTGCTTGCTGTAAAGATATCAATAGTGAGTAGATTATTATTACCTAATGATACATATATCATAATAATGATTCCAATTTTGAACGTGTTTAGGAGTTAACAAAATTCGAAACTGTCTGGCCAGTCTTGAATCTTTGGAAACAGAACTGGTACCAGCCATTACTTCTTTTTATTTGCATCCAGACAATAAAGAAATGCAGGCTTCTGTAAAGTTGTTGACTGCACAATGGCAATTGGAGATAAATAAACTGCATAATGTTGTCGATCTTATTATTGACTCAGCTGCGTACTGTCAGGTTTGTATTTTGACACTGTACACAAGTTCTCAATTTTTGATAACAGTTTAATTCCTTTGACTGTCTACTAGGTAGTTTTAGATGATCTACAAGAACGCGTATCTATTATGTCAGATTGTTTGGACAACAGAGAACGTGTGACGCAAGCTCAGGTACATGGAATCGTACAAAGAGCAGTGTCATTATCCAGTCAATTGACAGCGACTGTCAATGACATCGGTCGAGATAATATAGAGAGACAGACTACTATGATGATTCAAGAACTCAAAGCCGGTAAGTAATCGAAGTTACATAAAGTGTATTCTAGCAATTATTAATAACAAGATAAGTAACCCAAAAATAATTTAATTGAATCTTAGCAATTTTCGAGGCTGATGCAGCCTCCAAGACTCTTTTAGTTGAAAACGCCACAGAGCCTCAGCAACTTCGTGTGATAAAACGGTGTGAACTCATTTTAAACGTCGTCAAAAGATTACAGCCAGCGTTAGTTACCATAATGAATAATTCCATACTTACGAACAGTAGTTATGGTAAAGCTGGCATGGGACAGGGCGACACACTTAATGGTAAGTTGACTATTTAATTAAAATAAAACAATAACAATGAAATGTGTGAAGAATGACAAAAAAAAAAAAACTTTTTCAGAATCTAGACTGAGTTTTCCATCTAGCATTTTTGGACTTCCACGAGACGAGAAGTCTTTAACGTACATAAGAACTCCGTACACGGGTAAAGATATAGAGATTGGTGCATATAGTTTTTACTTATCTAAATTAATTATTTTGAATTAATATCTTATAGTGAAGAATTACAAGCCGCCATTATCTATACAACCAGCAAATAGTATACCAAGAGCTCCGTCCAATTTGTCTTGTCTTATTCCATACATAAAGCGCGGACGTACTATGCGTACAGAAAGATCCCTCATGTACAAGACACCAAAAAAAGCGGAAAATTCCGAAGATACGTCAATGAGAAATGAATTGAAGATGAGAAATCTATCGAGCATTAGACAGCATCTCTTCAGCAGGGATAGTTTGATCCCCCAGGACAATTTAGACCTGTCGGCTGAGAGCATCGATTTAACGAGTAAGAAATATTCTTCTCATTCAAAGTAATATTTCTCAATTATTTTCTGACTCAATTGTTTTAGGCATTTTGGATAAATTGACGTCACTCTCGGATACGCTTAATTCGAGTCTAGGAAAGTCGCCGAACACTGCGAAACCAACAATGAAAAATTCTCCAGAAAGTTTCAAGGAACATTCGGAAAATATTAAAGTAGCTTCTGGCATTTATTTGGGTAATTTATGCCAGAGTATGGATAAGATTGGAGAGAATTCAGCAGTTGGTGGTGGAGATGCTCCTTCAGCCATTAAGGGATCTGTGAAAGTTGAGGACATACAGAGACTCGATAAGAAGATTGAGATTGCAACAAAAAATTCACGGAGAATAATTTTTCCTTGATTTTGTAACAGGAACAATAAGTGTTGCTGCATTAGCCAATAATCCGTCCAATTAATGAATTTACGAGAATCTAATAATGAATTCATTCATTACGATTAACGTTGATAGATATTTACACGCACGTCTGTTTCTATATAAAGAAATCATAAAGTTTCTTGATAAACAAAAAAAAAGAATTTGGAAACTATAAAATGTTCTACGGCTCGGGATTGAATTAAGATTCCACAGTATTTCACTACAGCTGATCTAAAGATTTCCTTTCCGATCTGCAACGTAACAATTTGGCGATAACCAGTGACATATTGCCAGAGTAATTGAATCTTGTTTGAATACCGAATCTTAATAATAAACTTATAAGTGATAGTAATTAGATATGAAAGGTTAATGAATTTATACGGCGCGTTTCGAAAACAGCTAAGTACTCGTTCATAAATTTCAAATAAATAAATTCGAATGTTTTCTACAAGTTCATGTATTTTTTTTTACGAACAGTGTTATAACCATTCTATTTCAATCGAGCAATTAATTAAATCTTTATATTGTTAAAATTGTAATACATTTTCTTCGTACATAATTAAAACAGTTTCGAAAATGGCTTTGTTGTGCATTAGATATATTTGATTGGCTCGATAACTCGTTTCGATGTATCGACAGAATCGATATTGCGATATATCGCTAAATTAGTTGAGCTCATGTGACACTCACTCCCAGTAGTAGCTCAATCGTGAAGAGAGGTTTTGTGAATCTGTCCGATCGTAAAAAAATACGAAAAATGGGAGCGTCCGTGGTGGCAATGCTCGTCTTTACGATCCTTTGGGGTGTGGTGGGCATTGTTTTGCCATTTTTTGTTCCAAAAGGCGCAAATCGCGGGTGAGTATATCTTTTTAACACTTTTCGCCCATCCCATTTTATCACTCAATATTTTGGAGTATCTGAAAGTCTTGATAATTACTGCAAATTCCTGTGTTAAGAAGATTCATTTATCCTATTAATGTCTTCAGTCAATATTAAAAAATCACTTTTAAAATAAAACATGAAAATGTGGACTTTTTTTTTCAGAATCCAACAATTGATATTGATATTAACAGCATTTACATGCTGGTTATTGTAAGTAAAGATGGTTTTCTATAATACAGTGTATAGGGTATAAGGAATGAAGGAACTCATAGGATAAATTCTTACGTTTTTAGCTGGTTGTGCTGTTACATGGTTCAAATGAACCCTTTGATTGGACCGAAGTTGTCAAAAAATACCATTTTGATAATGGCACAAGAATGGGTAAGTGTCAATTTTATTTGACAAATTAAGCATATAAACTGTGACTTATGAATTACTGTTGTGTTCCAGGGAAATCCTATTATTGAGACTTAAACGTGAAAACATCGTACTCTTGTAATTAACAAAACGCAGAAATAAATTCCAGCTAATAATTCCATTAAAGAGTGAAATTAAAGCGAACTATCGTTATAATGTGTAGTATAGAAGTAATATTTATCAGTGTATTATATGAAATGGGTTAGGGTCACATACTACTTGTAAAATGTCTGTAAAAATTGTTATTCTCCAAGTTAAGATTTATCTTGAACTAAAGTATATTCTGCAAATTATACCGTTAATGACAGGAAGGAAAAATTTCAAGAATTCTTGCAAAATTTCTATTTATTTAAATAGGTGGGCCCACAATTATGTTATGAAGTTCATGATCATGCTAAGATTATCAGTTCTGACTAGACGTTAATAAATAACTTCACCAAGCCAGAAACCAGCTTAATTTTCTACTATTTCTAGTCCTATTATTCAATACAACTATATTGCGATATGAAGAAGAATACTATACGAGATTCTGTAAATAATTAATCTATTAAAATAAATATACCTTTATATAAATAATCTGTCAAATTAAAATAAATAATGATTTAAAATTGTACTAACGGTGCCGCTTTCTCCTAGATCTTGCGAATAACCAATGACAGTTGTAGGAAATAGAGGCGCCAGAGTCGCAGGAAAACACTAGTGACGTCAGTAATGACGCGCAATATCAATGAGAAAAACAATAATGGAGGCTTGCAATGCTGTCGAACGCGAAGTTGATAAAGTTTTATTAAAATTTGGAGCAATAAACGAACATGCAGGAACTGTACTGCACGATCTCATCAATCATATTGAATCCTTGAAAAAGGAACTAGAAGAAGGTATTCAATAATCTCTTTATATTCTGACAACTGTAACTGGAACAAAGCCTCTTCTGTGTTTTGCAAAACATTGTATGTGTCGTCCTTATCAAATATATCTTTATTCCGCTACATTCAGTATACGATATAGTTATTGCCTGAAGTTTGTATTTTATTTACTTCTTGGTTACTCCATATTATTAGCTTTGTTTTAATTACTTTCTAAAATGTGGAGTTGTACGTCACATACATTATTGGGTGAGATACTTATGACATGTATTTTTCAAAAAATGACATCTCTCAAACAGCACCACCAGATCATGAACTGACACCAGGACAGGTTCAAGTTCTGCAACAGGCAATGACCAAAGTCAGGGACACTGTGCAACGCTTAGCAACCGATCACCGTGATCTTCACAGCACTGTATCCAAGGTTGGAAAGGCAATAGACAGGAACTTCATTGCAGACTTTGCTAGTACGAGTCGCGAGGATGTATTTTCAGGTCCTGAAAAGACTCATCTACTCAATGAAGTGATTTGTCGACACTTCTATCGTCAAGGCATGTTTGATATTGCTGATGAATTAGCAGCGGTAAATATAGATTCGTTCTTAAATTATTGAAAGTAACGATCTCTTTACTCATACGTGGTACGTATTTCAGGAAGCTTCTATAGAGAGCGACGAAGGTTCTAAGGAGCCATTTGCAGGATTGAATCATATATTGGACTGTCTTAAGCAAAGAAATCTAGAACCAGCTCTTGAATGGGCCAGACATTTCAGAGAACCTCTACTAGCGATGGTAGATATATACATTAATGTTTTCGTGCTTTAAACTTATACTATAAATATCATATTTAGGATTCCTCTCTGGAATTCAAACTGCATAGACTGCACTTTATAAGACTAGTGGAACAGGGCCCAAGTAAACAGGCCGAAGCTATAATGTATGCCCGGAAGCATCTCACAGAATTTGTAGGTCGTCATGAAAAGGAAGTCCAATCCTTAATGGGCACTTTATTGTACCTGCCAAACGGAATACAGTCTTCTCCGTACAATCACCTTCTAGATCCGACATTATGGCTTGACATTCACGACGTATTTGCCAAAGATGCCTGTATGCTATTTGGACTCAGCGTAGACAGTCCTTTATCCGTATGGTAAATTTTGACATCCTCGTATAATCTCTTGCAATATTTTTAATTCACCAATGATACCATTACTTTATATAACAATATCTTTCGCAGTATAAATGCTGGGTGCACAGCCTTGCCGGCATTGCTAAACATAAAACAAGTAATGCAACAGAGGCAGGTCACTGGTATTTGGAATGGCAAGGATGAACTTCCGGTAAAGTTTTGTTATTTGCTCGACCTTCTATTTTCATTACTGTACCTCTAATTAATACTTTATTTCCAGATCGAAATTGACTTAGGAAAGCAAAGTCAGTACCATTCGGTATTCGCCTGTCCGATTCTTCGTCAACAAAGCACTGAAAATAATCCACCAATGAAATTGGTCTGTGGTCACGTGATATCCCGAGACGCTCTGAATAAACTAACAAGCGCGAACAAGTAAGTCGCTCGAGGAACGCGAGGTCATGGTGCACCGATATCGAAATCACTTTTTAAAAAGGAACCAATTTATTTCCAGGCTGAAGTGTCCGTACTGTCCCGTCGAACAGAATCCTGAGGACGCTCGACTCATCTACTTCTAGATCATCGAAGGCTGCTTACCTGTGATATATCCTATTTGTAATGAATACACTGTCTGCGTACGCGTATAATAACAATAATAGATTCTTTCTTTCATCTATCAAAATTACGTTCCAACACGCTACGCTCTACTCTTTTTTCTATTTCAATGGTCAAAGCCAGTTAGTCATTTTATTTTCTAAAATAGTACTAGATAGAACGTAGCAATTCAACGAATCAAGAGATCAATTAGCAATTAATTGATTAACTGGCTCAAAATCCATTTTCATTTTGCAACTAATGATTTGTCATGATTTCTTTGTTCGACATCTTTTAACTAGATAGAGTCGCATTGTGATAAAAGGTGAAGATTTCTTTGTTCTGGTAATATAGTTAAAGGTGCTTTGTACTCGGGTAGCACTAAAAAGTCCTTTCGAATTGGGACTGGATTAAAATCGACTAATTATAGATTGATTGAGACTTCTAGATTAAGAAGCAATCTAATTATTATATATAGAATCACGATATATTTATTATTTACTGGGAGCCTTGGTGGTTTCACGATTCAAGGTATTTCCTTTTATCATTTCTTCTCTTGTACTTCTATATCCTTTGTTTTTTTTTTTTCTTTTCTATACTCTCTTTCTATCCTTTCCTTTCCTTTCCTGATCTTTTCGTGTGTACGTTTCTTTTATAAGTAACATGAACTAGATAGTCATTAGGCGATAGACACGTTTGAACATTATTAATTTTATTAAACTGTTTTATATACCGATGAGGATACATGCTGAAATAAATGTTACTTATGAAAATGATAACTGAAAGTATTCTGCCCTTTTTTTTTTTTTTTTTTTTTAAATAATTACCTGCTTTATAAATTTAACATTTCAATTCTGGAAAATTGATCACACATTTTGATGTCATGGTAACCAGTAGAATTCCTGCATGTCAATGTTTTCATTCTAACGTCAAAGGTTTTAAGGGCAGCAATGAAAAAAGGGTAAGAACTCAATGTCTAAGAAGAATTTCGAATTTCGTTTAAATGCAAATCTTAAGTATTTTTTATTTAGTACAAAACATGAAAGTGCTCACGCCTCAAAGAAGAATTCTAAAAGTAGAAAGACACAAACCGCTGAATGTTCAAAGGATACGATGGCTCTGTCCGATATTTTGAATAAGAAGACGAAATCAAAAACCCTTGAGAAAATGATAGCAGCCGAAGGGTCAGTAGAAAAATTAACTGGCTCCGAAGGACCTTCTGCGTCAGTCATAGAATTTGATAAACTGACGTCTCAGGATCTACAAGATTCTCTTGTTCGTGCAACAGAAAATCCTGTCGAACCCTTTAAATTTCTCTGTGGAATTCTGGAGGATGTTGTTAGCGACAAACATATTTCTATAGAAAGTAAAAAGGCAACTGATATTGACGTGAGTCTTTATTAATGAAGATCGTATACGCAATTAATTCTAATAGCAATCCAGCGCTAATTAAGTCCTATCACTTGCCCTGTTTGATTCTGTAATTTCTACAGATATTTTGAATGTGAATATTATTAAATACCTGGTAGGTAATAAATAAAGGATTAACGAAGAATTAATCTTACTTTAGCTACAATTGGCAGCTTTGACAAGAAGAATAGAGCTGAACAGAAACTTACTGGAAATGACAAACCGGCGTGTAAAGGAAATCAATTATCTAACAGAGAAAAATAAAATCCTCGCCACAAGAGATCTGGATTATGGTAATATATTTTTTTCACTCTTATTCATCTTAATCTTATACTATATAAATCCACTGATTAAGTAAAATCAACCCTTGCAGATGAAGAATGCTTCTTGAAACTCAAAGAAGCAGGTGATCCAGGTACTGCAAAATCTCCACCGGAAGCTGTTCATCCTGGAATTGGTAAGACGTGGTCCATATGTTATCTTTCCAAAGCATCATTAAAGAAATAAATAAATATCTTACATACAATCATCTTATTTCAGATGAATTACGACGCACTATGGATCAAACGCGAGAGATGCTGTGTTATGTAAGAAAGATCTCAAACGGCGAGATGAATATCGAGGATCTGCCAAAGGATCTGATAAATCACATAACTTCCAGCAAGGAAACGTTCAAGGAATCGAAATTCGAGGATAAAAAGATTAACGACAAAATCCTAAATCAATCGGTACGTTTTACTTTTATTAATACGACACAGCATACATTTCTCATGAACATATACATGCGATAATACATAAAGGTACACTCATAAAGTAACACGAAAAACTATTCTGACGTAATAGTCAAGCTAATCGAATTAGAATCGTGCTGCGATCAGCCAAACGTGAATTATTATCTTTTACATTTATTTTTTTTTTTTTTGGTTTCTCTGAAACATTCTTAAACCGTAAGGAGAATTTTTCGGGGTCACTTCGTTATGTTGTCCTTGAGATCATTTTTTTTTTCTCGAAGTCCAATGACGTGTACATATATAGATATGTCATTTCAACCCTTTCTTTTGTCAATACTTTTTCATTCGTTACCGACGACGCGAGAAAACGGTACTTTTTTTTTTTATCTTCAAAATACCTGGCGACTCTCGGAGCTGATTACTTTCGTTATTTCTTTTTTTTTTGTTTAAATCCCTTTCTCAGCCCTCTCTTTCAATACGAGGACTACTCCCCGACAATTATAATAATAACGTCGCTTATAATCAGTAAGTATATAATAATATAATCCAGTATATAATAATGATTTGTTTTGAATATAGTTTTCTTACATTCTTTTTTTTTGTAGATTTTTTAACTTCACTTTTCTTTCTTAACTTTCTGTCATGTAATATCTGTCAGTTTTCTCTGTATCCTATATAAAACTGTGGAGAATATTCATTTCCACGGGATTTCTTATCTTATCTTTTTTTTCTTCTTCTTCGTTTGCATATTTTTCTTACTTTCTTTATCCTTCTTATATACTTTCTGTCGTGTTGCCTCTCGCTTCATCTCTCTCTCTCTCTCTCTCGCTATAGTTCTGTCAACTACACACAGGCATTATGTCGGACCCATACACCAGCTGATTAAGATATTTACGATACGACAATACGACACGCTTAATTTTATCGAACGCGACTTCTCACGGGACACGCCTCCACTAATTATTTAATTAATCGATTAATTACTATAACTGTATCTTCCATTAGCTTGGTATATTCTCGTTTATTATTCACGTTATACACAGTCGAGAATGGCGATAATTAAATTAAACAAAAAGATGCGCACTGCAAAATATTATCACTGGAGCTAAAGTGCGTGGACAAATTAAAACGTAATTATTGCCATTCTCCGTTCCCCCATCCGCCTTTTGATCGTTCTAAAATTAATCGTAATAATTAATGCCAATAAAATTGTCTCGTTTCACTTATAGGCTCTCAACGAGGCCCAAAACGTCGGCATTGTTCGTGAACCTTCGGCTTCTTTCGCGGGGGAAGTACCGGAGAGTCTCGAATGATTTTTACCATCTTCAACTTGTTTTGAAGTTTTTTTTTTTCGCGAAAAGAGCGGAAATGGAGAGACGTACGTTATTATTACGTAAGTATCAAAAATTTGTATGCAAGAACAGAGGATAGACTGGTTGATCGCGCCGCAAAAAATCGATCTCTCTATCGAACGGACTGACGATCGAACCGCCATCTCGACGTGTACGGGAAGAGTTACGCGCGCACGAGAAAAACTTTCTTCTCGGATTTTTTTTCGCTTATTGTCTGTTCACAATAGCAGCCCTCGACGAGTCACTGAGCTTTGTCGATTTTTCAAATCGGTCCCTTTCGGCGCGTAAACGGAAATCGAAGTTCGTGGGGACAAGCGACAAGACCTTAGGCGACAACTTCAGGCCGAGAGGGGATAATATTCATTTCGTACAGTTCCGTTTGCTAATTCGTTTTCTTAAGACGCGGTGGTATTTTTAGATTTAAAAATTACAATAAAATCATAATTGTAACTTCAAATATTATTAATTATTCGGTGTGTAAACGCGCCTCAAGATTCTTTTGGCTCAGTATAATTTATGCTCTTGAATACTTTTTTTTTTCTTCGTATTGCTTTTGGAGCGTCCCAACACCGAGTAATCGACGGTAAAATTAATGTACAAAATTATGTAAGAAAAACAAAAAGAAGTACGAAAGGAACAACGAAGGATGAAGAATTATGAAGAATTATGAAGAATTTCCGTTCTTCGTTGTATTCCGCTATAATCTCAATACTTCACTAAATCGCGCATTACTCCTCTGCATTCATTCTTTGTACATAACCGTTTCACCATCTTTTGTCTTCTTCAATTTTTTTGTTTCATTTTCACTTCGTTCACGCATTTTTCTTTTATTTGATTGCATACGCAATTCGAGATGCTCTTATCTATATTATTATGATCGCTACTTATCCTCCCACTTTTTTACTGTATTCTGTATTTCTTTCCTTTCATCTTATATTCCTTACAAACACTCGGGACATTTAATATACAAAAAAGAAATCATGTAAATTTACTTTTAAAAATCATAAGCATAACGAGTGGCTCTCGTGCTGTGTTTACAAGAAATCAAGATAAACGTCATTCAATGATCCTGTCATCAATTTCAATTGGTCACCGAGCAAAAGAAAGAATTTTGAAATAGCCAAAAAATTAGTTTTTAAAAAATCCAAAATTTCCCAGCTCAAAGAGAACATTCCTCAAGGTATCTCAGCAGCAGCGTCATTATCATCACACTCATGATCATCACTCTCAACATCATCATCCTCATCAACAGCAATCATCATCATCAAGCACTCGCACCTTGCAACTACTTATTTACATTCTGTAATATATATTTTTTTTTAAGCGCACGTGTATTACAAGACCAGCTCCGAAATTCGCCAGTTGACGAGAGAAGGCCGGTCGAGCTGTCAAGAGGCATCTATATTATTATTACTATATTTTTCTTTGATTATATAACATTCTTTTATATAATCCATTTTGTCTCACATACTTTTCATGCTGCCTCCTCGTGAACGACGAAAAAAATTGACTCGCGTTTCGTTCCGGGAGTAGGCCGACAATGCAGTACCAGAAGTAATACGAAGTAGCCTCGTTTAGTTCGATATGAATTCGCAGCAAAAATCTGTCCGGTTCTTTTCTAAATTAATTTTTGAAAATATCTACTCTACTGCTTTCATGTTTTTTTTTTTTTTTTTTTTTAGAATTAGCAAGCAAATATTTTTCTTTTAATATGGCCAGACCTCAAAGATTATCTCTACTCTGCTATTCTATGCCGAAAATAGTATAGTGGTTATACATAGATATATTTTCGTTATATATATATATATAGAATAAATTCAAACATCTAATACGTTCAATATTTATCCCGGTGCAATGGTATTTATTAATCTAATTGTTTAACATTCATTATCGGTACGCTCTGTAGCTTAGGATCTGACAGGACATTGAACTCTTAATAATCGTGCTTGTACGTTTATAATATTTATAATAATTTGGTGATTTATCCTCGAGTCAATCGTGTGACATATACGTAGAATTGAAAGTCATCGTTTTCAATTAGACAATTAGATTGATATAATATACTCAAATGACACTTTAATGAAATGTAATAAATACGAACGACGATCACATTTCAAATGATTAATATATATATATATATATATTCCTTCTAACGACTAGAGTAATCATTTTATAATGACGCGTACACAACAAGTGATTAATTACTACGGTACAATTTCTCTTTTTTTTTTTTCTTTTTTCTTGGATTCATGCTTCTCTATTTTTCTTTAATTTTTCTTTATCAATATTGCTTCTACGAACGCGCTAGATTTTTTCCAGAGGCCTGGATGCTTATTTAAAAAAAATTTTTTTTTTTGGTTTGCTTTCAATTTTCTTTTTTATCCTTTGATATACTATAAGATCTTTATTCTCCATAGAATAACATCGAAATCATCCTGCTACACGTGTCGTTTTTCACTGCGAATTCTCTCTTTGAAGTGTTCTTGGTCGTTCACGAACTCGACCCGGCTGCCATTTTCATTACTATTGCTAAACTCCGGGTAAACGGGCGACCTTCTTCTTCGCGGGCGACTTTAACATTTGAGCGCCATTAATTTAATTCCTTGTTTCGAATCTGTAGGAGAATTCTTCATAAAGGCCCATTACAATTAACGGTTTCCCTGCAGCCATTCAGGGAATCCAAAATGGGCGATTCTCCAACGAACCTCTTTTCAATTTTGAATCAACAACGAAGAATAAGTGTCGTCCTTCCGACGCGAGGAAGCAAATTTCGTAAATTGGCTTTTAACGTTATTCTCCTCTCGTATCACGTCCTTCGCGTTATCCTTATTCCTCAAATCGTTTCTCCTGCTCAAGAAAAATTTTCCTGTTTGAATCAATCTTGAGTTTTGACGCCATTTTTTTTTTTTACTTCCGTATGTAAACGCAGTCACGTTTTCTTTCCTTAAAATTAGGAGCTAATGCACGTAGCTTAGACGTTGCGCAATACAACATATATTATCTGCACTTACATTACCTCAGGAATGAAGCCATTACCACTTAATTATCTAATCTTCAACATACATTGCATAACGATCTACGATATTAGTGTGTACGTACCTCTTAAAAATTATTGATCTATTTATATATTTATACACAGATTCTTCTATCAATATTTCACTCATGGTATTTCCTTCTCGTCGCTATAGCGGTGGCTTCCTGTCTCTTCCTGGTCTACCACCTTCAAAATATATATGTAAAGTACAGTGTCTCGTATCCTATTCTCTCTGTGATAATTATTCTTTATCGACTATTTCCCATACGTCCCTCAACGATCAAAAGATAAAAAAAAGAAATAAAGAAGCTTCGCGACTTTCATTGAGAAAAGCATAAAAACCGGCATAATACAGTGGGAAATATATAATAGTCATTAATAAAGTATATGTTTTATGCGGAATAACGTGTGCCAGTAGCTCATACGTATGGACGCTTATATTAATATATATAGTCTAAATATCGATACGTATATATTAAAAGTGTCATAATAAACTATTATCTATCGACCGAGTATCTGAAAAATTTATATACTGATATAATCAGGGAGCAATTGTATCATCGAGTGATAGGTATTGTCACTAAAAGAATATAGCATTGCGTCTATCGTTGCTAGATAGTAATAAGGAGAAATGGGGAAAATTGTATGGATTTTTTTTTGTTAAATATAAAATTCAGTATTTCTTTTCTATAACCCGGTACTATATGATTTTTCAGAAAACTCGGTATTTCCTATGTTCGTACCACATACAAGTTCCAGTATGGACGATCGAGTCTTGAACTCCCGCAAGAGACTTACTGAGTTCAGTCTCTGTTTTCGTGTTTATTTTTCTTTTATGTTTCCTTTTTTTTAAACCTCTTTCTTTGATACGATTATCATAACTTCGATCGTCCCGCCGATCGTTGCGACGGTACTTTGATTCGCAGAAAGCGTATAGAATCCTTGGCGACGAAAGTCAAACCTACATTCTTGACAGAGGGTCGAGAAAGGGAAAGAAAATGACGGCCATAGTGAAAGTACGAATATTCAAATGATAACACAGAGATAATATTCGATTTCTCATAAAAGAGAAAACTTAAAAGTAATTCTTATTATTAATTATAATTTGAAAAAATGTTTCTGATTCTCTCTTATCTGTTTACTGGTCCTCCTCCTCGTTTTGATATGTCACATATCGAACCGATGATTTTTCACCGATAATTAGCGACTGAAAGAACGGATTAATTAGCATTTAAAGATTCGAAGAGATTGATACGTCTTTTTATGAGTTTCTGTCTTACCCTTTTTTCTTCTTTCGTAGGCGGCGCTCGCAGGAAGTACATGAGCGGTGCGTACAGGAAATTCAAAATGGCTATCCCGAAGAGCATCCACTCGAAACCAATACTGTTCACCAATGTACCGCTGAAGGCTGGTCCTGCCAATGAATTAAAAATTAATTTAATTTGACCTTAATACGACGAGTCGATTATGTCACAAAGTATTTTAACATGAACATGAGCATCGGTGGTTCAGTGGTAGAATGCTCGCCTGCCACGCGGGCGGCCCGGGTTCGATTCCCGGCCGATGCAAATTAACTTTTTGATTTTGAAAATCGTGGGCTCGATATTATTTACGTTATTACTTTTAACCATTTACTTATTCAATTAACACATATTTTACTCTCGATAAATAATTTTTTCTTATGTAACTCACTTAACAGCTATTTATTTTATCCACGTGCAAGATGCAGATACCAGTATGTAAGTCGTTTTAAGTCATTTTGTGGCGATTTTTCATTTATTTATGGTTACGTTGGAAAAATGATTATGCAAACTTAAATCCTTCCGATAGCCGTGATCGTCTAGTGGTTAGGACCCTACGTTGTGGCCGTAGTAACCCAGGTTCGAATCCTGGTCACGGCAATGTTCTCAAAACATTGTCACGGTGGAAGGATATATTTTTATGTAAATTATCGCTATTTATGGTTAATTCTGTTTTGGTCTAGCTGTTACTAAATATGTTTATTATGTCTTCAAAATTTTCATTAGTATGCGATCGATGACATACTTGGAACAACGGTAAATTTAAGGATGATTATTATAGGATAGCACGTTGCGCCATCTATGAGAAACTCTGGTAAACTCTTTGATAGTCCTTAAGAAGTTCCAGTACTGTTATCGTCAGTCATGTAATTTCATTACAGATAATCTGGTAGTTCAACAGTTTTCAACAGATGGCACGCCATGCTGCTACTTCAATTTAACAATGACAGTAATAGTTAAATTATTGAATCCCCGTGCAGAGCGTTTATATTTTTAACATATGCATATGAAAAAGTATAATTGTTTAGCATGAAAATTACTGATGTTTCGATAGTAGAGTTTCTCCGGTGAAACGTTATATAAGAAGAACAGTATTATAATTGTCTCTGATAAAGAATCATACCTACGGCGTACGCCAAACAAAATGCAACATCTCCAATGGCGTAGACGCTACCATAAACAGCTGTGTGACGTATGTCAACTAAATATCCAAGTTCAGGCATCATAGAACTGTCCACCATGCCAATGGCAAAACCAAGACCAGCGTTAGGTACTATCAAATGATTTATACTTCTTGCAAGTGGTATCTAAAAAAAAAAGACATTTAAAGTACAATCAATGACATTAAATAGAATCTATCCTATTGTACAGTCCCAATAAAACTCACGCATAAGAGACAGAGACCAATCACGATAAGTCCAATCAAAGACGCCAGCCATCTGAAATAAACGAACACCAGGTATATATTTACTCTGCTGGCCTCTGACGCTACGTCAGTGCAGCCTTATCGCAGACATATTCAGTTATAAAGACATTTCATCATAGCCAGAACGTGGGGACTCGCAACATTGTTAAATTAAATTGTCAATCACGATAGTGATCATTTATACTATTTATATCACAGTGACAGTATCGATGACTGTCTGGAGAGTCTTGTTTACTTGAAACGGTAAAAAGAATCGCCCGAACAGGGACTCGAACCCTGGACCCTCAGATTAAAAGTCTGATGCTCTACCGACTGAGCTATCCGGGCCCTTGATTTCACGTCTTCACTGGTCCCTCGTGGACGGCAGGTTGATAACGATATTGAAATAATTAAAAGTAATTGATATACAGACCTGCCCATTTTGTGTCCAAGGGGACCAAATAGATTTGTTCCAATGAGATAGCTCAAGCTAGCAGGTAAAAATGTAGCACCCAGTTCCCATCTACTTGCGCCCATGGTATCCATCATCCATATAGGTAGACTAGGCTCGAGCATAGCGATGCCCATATTAGCGAAGGTAATGGCACCTGTGGCAAAAATGCATCATTATATATAAGCAATACATTTTTATATATTGAATTTCCATTACCGGCTGCTATAACGATGTAGGGATCCATTATGAGAGCTTTCAATGATGGAGGTTCGGCCTCCGTGTAAACTACCGATGGCTGAAGCATCAGAAGCTGCAAGACTAATTTTATTTTGTATTCGTAAATTGTATGTTTACTTTGTCAGGCCGGTGAATTGATTATAATTTATTTTGTGTTACTAACGTCCATCGCCGAGTGCCAGGGCTGACAGGACCAGGAAGGGTGCGGATTTTCCAACAAATTGGTACATCAAACCACCGAAGGGTGGGCCAATAAGAACTCCTAGGGCCAGACCACCAAGTGCTATTCCCATTGCGTTTCCACGTTCCTTATCGTCCTGGTATCTCTCGGCTAACATTCCCATACCTATAGAAACAATATTAATTACATTATTTTAATAATTTAATAATTCGAGACGATCCAAAGGCATGTGCTTTTAATAATAACAGGCATCGGTGGTTCAGTGGTAGAATGCTCGCCTGCCACGCGGGCGGCCCGGGTTCGATTCCCGGCCGATGCATTTAAATTTTGCTCTATTTTGTCTAGAGTCTGGAAGACTGTTCCATATTGAAATTTATAGGAAGATGTAACCTCCAAAAATAAATTTTGCTCATAGGTGGACATAGGATTTAAATTTTACATATATTTTCATCTGACTAGTAACGAATCCAAAATAGATTCAGTGGCAAAAGAAGCTTTGCATCGGCCGGGAATCGAACCCGGGCCGCCCGCGTGGCAGGCGAGCATTCTACCACTGAACCACCGATGCTTCTGTGTTTGCAATAAAATTGATATTTCGAATTAACTGGAAATTACTTATTTATAAGAAAATAATTGTATTATAAAATAACAAATAACGAGAATAAACGTTACCCGAGACACTGGAGCAAGAAGAACCAATTCCTTGAAGAGCCCGTGCCAGAAACAAAATCCCATAACTGCGTCCAAAAGCGAATATCAATGTTGAAATAAACATAATGATGAATCCCGTGAACATGGGTATACTGTATCCAATTCTGAAATCGATAAAGTCATTAAATTACTTTTTACTATTTCATAATGTATTCGATATTACTATATTTCTTGCTCAGCACGAACTTATGCGTAAGTGGACCAACAATAGGGTTGGCCAGGAGTTGAACAAAAGCCTTGGAAGCGAACATCATTCCCACTGCTACAGTTTCCTCTATGAGTTCCTTATGCCTTTGTGCTTTTTCTGGATCAACAGATATCATTGTCGCGTTCATGGTGCTGGTCTCTAATTAAGAGAATTCATAATTATCAACTGTAAGATTCGTTAGCGTAATTAATGTTGGAAGTAAACTAATTCTACTCATACGACACTACTGACACTGGATAATGATTAATGACTGGCACATTTATATAGAATAATTGTTATCAATAATGAATTTCGTAGATACCTATCGACTCCACGGTAGTTGTTGTACTCGTAAGAAACTCCAGCTGAGAATTATTTGAAGCATTCGGTGCACATGGACATTTTGGAGTCGTTGTTGTTGCCATTGTGGTGGTAGTCGTTGTCACTATTGGGGTGGATTGTACAACTGCATCCTCAAGGTGTTCGCTAAGGGTTGAGTTGGGATGTTTCATGTTGTAGATAAATTCCGGTATGATGGGAACTACCATTAAAAAAAAAATACAATAGAAATTAGAAAAAAAATATTCCAAAAAATTCCCAAGAAATATGGATTCTATGGAAAATTCCCAGTGTTCAGAGTTATCCTTAATTTTGCTTTAGGTTTATAGATATTTATGTACACTGTCGTCTGTTAATAAATTTTATATAATAATACACGTTACATTACTATTTATTCAAATCTTCATTCCCGAAATTCACCAAAAATCCACTGTCTCCCGAATCTCTTATATATTCATAGGACGAGGAGTCTACCATCCAGATCCCTAGCGAGAATTTTTTTTCAATTCTCACCATAAGATTTGTCTTTCGACACCAGGCAAATCCAGCAATAACAACCCCTAAGCTCCCATGGGAAACGTCATTTTTGTTGAGGGATAGACGCGCATTTTGTATGTCAATTTCAGATTTTTCAACCTACACATGATATTTCATCCAGTAAGGAAAAGACATTCAATTATAAGGTAAAATTTCGTGGTATGTTTGCCACATGTCGCGAGCCCAAAATTTATAACCCCGGGGGTGTAACTCAGTGGTAGAGTGTCTGCTTCGCATGCTGAAAGTCCTGGGTTCAAATCCCAGCACCTCCAACCTTTATTTTATCGACGTGAACAACGAAAAGGTTCGAAGACCCTCGTTGCTCTTAGGTACTTCGCGTGGGCAAGAAGTTCCTCTAGGGGATGAAGTCAGAAACAGGAAGGTCGACGCAACAAGTGAAAGTATAAATTAGTCACCATGGCAAATCTTGCTTTGTCAGTGAACCCTTAATGGAATAACAAATAAAAATAGTCCTGAACAATCGAGTCTGTTTTTCCATTTCTAAATGATGAATATGTTTCACTTTTTTTTTAAATAAGTAAAAAAAAGTATACAAGAGAGCATCACGCGCTCTAGTGACTAATTGAAGTGATGATTAATCGTGAACTATTTATGAGTTTTATACCTAAAACGTATGGGGTTGTAAAGGGGTCTGCCAAATGCAAGACTCCTGGGGAATGTATTTCGTAACAGAACGCCACTCCATAAATGCATCACCACTTATCTGGATTGCCGGCGTGACAGGAGAAACCCCATACGTTTTCTCCTAGCCGCACTTTCTTCGTATGCCGTTTGAAGGACTGCCTCGTGAATTAAACATCCCTTAGCTCGATCACGGCACCCTGGACTTAGCCACCCCTCTTGACTCGACCAAGCCGATGGAAGTGGTCGCTACTTCACGGTGACTGAGAAAGGTCAGTCCAAGGCGATGAAAAGTTAAAAGCTCGGAAAAAACCGAGAAACCGCCACGTTTTCATGGAGATGATCTTTTCTTGCCATGAAATCAAAGGAAATACCGTGAAAAGATTGCCATGAAAATTCTTATGGGATTGCACGTACGTGTCTATTTATAAATATAACGTTTACATTTTGAAGAATGATCGGAGAGATAAGATTGCCCTGAAAAAGGTTATATTTGGAATACCTACTTAGTCACTCTGAGATTAGTTCTATAGAAAGTTGTGGATGCTAATATAATTGTGAGTGTACTTTGTATTTTCTGGAGTAAATGGTTGTAACATTTTCTCTCATTGATTTTTTTGCTCCTTTTTTGCCTTCGTATATTCTCATTATGTCTGTCACAGGGTTCCCCGCCGCCTCAGGCATTTTTATGGTAATTTTATTGTGGCTTTTACCCAAAGTTTTCCTTGAAATTTAAACAACTCCTCGTTCCTAACAGCTGCGCTCGTTCATCGCTTGCTCTCTTTCACTGTTCGTCGAGAGATCTCATAAGATTTTCAAGAGAGCTGCCATTGTACTTGGATCCGTAGTACTTCCGGCTAATAAAGTTCTCCACAAAGCTTAGCGACTCTTTATTTTTTACATCTTTTAATCTTTACCGTGAAAAATCTAATATTCTGAAATACCCAAATCACACTCTGTATCTACTTTCAAATATACTATACTCGATATAAATAATATTAATTTCGTTATAAAATTCAAAAAATCCTGTAACTTCGATCATCTATACGAATCCTTCATTATGCCAGAGGTTGAAACACTTGAGCACACTTCCGGTACAGTTTTTCCTTGATCGAATCTCGAATGCATAGAAATTTGTGCGTTAAAAGAAAAAGACAAAGTGTAGCCATTGGCAATTTTACTGACAGAAAATCTTAATGAAATATCCCTAGAACTTCTTTACATTAAGTGAAATAAATGCAAATGAAACGAAGAAGAATATTGCAAGTATCCTAGAGTAGATCTCGATGTCTTATGTGTTTATCGAGCCATTGTTTAAACAAACTTTCTACAGCTACGTACATTACTTGGGATCTCCTTTCGCAATGAAATGGCACTGTCACGAACGAAAGTAAAAAAAGAAAAGAAAGAGAAAAGCAAAAGAAAATAAGACTGTAAAGCGCTTACACTTCTGGAAAATTCCATGAAATTCTTCGAAGCACCGTAAGTGGGTAAGATAAGTATAATCGATTTTCGATTATCGTCATTCGCCATGGAACACTTAAAATGGATAGAAGCCGTCGACGCAATTTAATTTTCCGAAATTCACAAGCATCAAAGTGAAGCGTCCTGATTGCGTAATCGGAACATCGACAATGGCGTCGATGCTTCCATCCCCCGTGCAGGTCCTTTGTTCAACTTGTCCGGATTTATCCGGCAAATGCTCTGAAGGTTTTATCGTGCCGATGCAGACGCCATTGGATATAAATTTATCTTAATTAAACACTAATTATTATGCAGAAGAATAGACTTGTTCAGGCACTGATTACGCGTGTCAAACAAATCACTACACGTTTCCAGGTTACATCGAAAAGTTATTTAAAACGTTTATAGTAGACCTGCCAACATGTACGAATTAAAAAACTTGTCGTTGATATCAATAATATCTATCACTGTGTCGTGTATTAACTAATTGTACTTCTTATACCACCATTTGTTGCAGTTTCACCAGTCACGGCGACCCGGCTTATGCTTTGACAAACAGACCTACCACGGGATCTCTGGAACGCTAGTGTCGCTAAATCAAACATGGCGGCCCATAGTATACAATTTAAATTTTATGAATGCTCACTACTGTAATTTTTGCGATTATGATCCTTGGTAAAATCTTATATCTTACGAAATATGTAAATGGAAGAATAGACAGTCATTACTGCAAACATGGCTGTGTCTTACTCAATTTGTACGCAACTAAGAAAAAAGACGACGGCACTGATAGTGAATTTCGGTACATAACCTATGTTCCATAATGCAGAAAATTCAAAAATAAAAAATTGTACTATACATATAAAACGTTTAGGAGTCTTGTAATACAATAAATGTTCACAATTCTAGAATGTACATTGAACTATACACATTGAGCTTCGTAGCTGGGAAATCCTGCCATATCGTACAGAACGAAAGTAAAGCAAAGTCTTTCGGTGTCCCTAGGGATATTGTATTTCCTGTGAAGGAAAAATCGCTAACTTCATACCAATTCTTATCCTATGGGCTTTCGGTTTTATCTTTCTCTTTTTCGTAGTTCTTATTCACTGTTTCTTCTCTTAGTCTTTCATTCGCTCAGGAATTTGATCCTGGTAGCTTTCTGACATTATTAAATCGCAGTCCAGATTGGCGGAGAGCATTATACGGATTTGTATTACGTAATATGATCGGCAATTTTGAGTAGAATCTCTTGGGGGATTATTACAAATAATTATTTCATTGGGGAATATACCATATAGATCAGATAAGTGCATCTTTACTGAGTAAGATTCTTTTTTCATTCTTCTAATTACTGTATTGAGAGATGAGAGAGGGACTAATTCTATTTTGTTTTTATTTAATGCTTACTACATTAACTTTGCAGTTCCTGAATATTTCTGAAATTCCAACTGACTGCTGAATTTCGAGAAGCGAACTCGGATGAGATACCTAACTTACCACTTGAACGTAACGTTCTGTGAGCTGAAAATTCATTCCAGTTTCAAAGAGTTGAAAGTGACTTTTCATCTTTTTTTTTAACATAGGGTATATATATATCCTTTTTCGTTCTTGCGACATGAATTATCTTTGCTTTCACACCGGAAGTAATAAGCTGACTGACCGGAACTTTTCTTTTAATCAGAATCTCATCTTAATGAAGTAAGATACGTTGCTAAGAAATTGGCCAATCGTCCCTTGTCTTTCTGAATTTGTCCCTTTGACGATCGTCCTGAGTCTCAGTTTAAAAAAAAAACGAAGTACTCATTTCTTTGTGAATTGTAATGATCCTTTGACTTCCAGTCTTATCTGTGTTCGACATTGTCTTTCAGTCTCTTTGAGAACCAATGGCTAGGAATATAACAAAAGAGTGTGAGAGGCAAAGAGAGAAAAGGAAGCTGGTGCCAGGTCGTTAAAAGTTGTATAGGTATTTCCAATGGATACACCTTCTGGTACATTATTACCAGTTTCTATCTAAGATCCTCTGTCAATTAATAATATATACACGTTATCCTATCCCTAGGTACTTGCCGACAGTGGTGAGCAGCATGTTGTCCAGCAGCAGGGCAATGGCGACGATCACCAGGACGAGTCCTCGTGATTCCCGACATCGCTGTAGCCAACCGCTCCATCTTCCACCCATTATCCTTTTGGTCCTTCCTGCTGTGCGCTACTTGCTCCTGCTGCTCTGTGAACAGATAAACAAGATATTAGCCATAGTTGCAACCAGAAAAATTAATCAATTATTCAGTGGACCTTTACACACGGTATGGTCCTTGTCAAAATTTTTATCTCTTCCCATTAACGTTACTTAAATAAGAATTTGTCAGATAATTTTACTACAGTGTCCGTTCAAATTTGAGTGTTTGGCTGGGAATTCGGTGCCTGTTGATTGTTCAGCAATCTAGGGGAAGAAGGGTCGACGAAGATTTATTTCAAGGAAAGGATGTTGCTTCGTACAAAATTGATTGCCAGCAATGTCATCACAGTCTTCACCAGGACAATAGCCCTCGCAGAGCGTACTGTTTTTTGCTAAGCTCGCACACAACTTGAATCGTGTGTCAACCAGGTTCGTAAACTGTGCAAACTTCCTTGGCGATGGGCTTTTAATTGGATCTCTTGATGGCGACGATGAAGAACCCCTTTCACACCCTGGAATTGCTGATAGATACTCGAGGCTCTATATACACTACTACCTCGATAAAATTTCACAGTTTTCAGATGAAAAGTGCTTGTCTCTCTTTACTTTTCTTCTGTCTTCGTTTTTCACTGTCGAGTCTCGTTCATTAAACTCAAAATTCAACAACCCGAACTTCAGGATCTTTCGTCCTTAGTATCGCTGAGGCCTAAATCGACGTAAATTGGAGCAATCTTCCGATGATGCATTTGCACTTACACCCTCTCTTTCCCTCTTAGGCTCTACTGCTCTCTCTATATATATCTCTCTCACTCACTCATATTAGGCCCTTGTTATTCTCTCCTGCTGGTTCTGCCGTTCCTGCATAGAGGAGAAAATCGAAGGGACGATTATTGTTCGACTTCTTTTCTACAATTCTCTACCGAAGGAAACGGGCCTTGAGTGCTTTCGATATTTAGGAGTTGAAAAGGGCTGTAAGAAAGAATGAAAAAAAAGAGGGTGACGAATAAAGCAGTGAGCGGGAATTGAGTGTCATTACATATTGCACTCTTTTATATTTCTTGAAAATAACCAAGGAAAGTAGGAGAGCCAAGATTGTCAAGTTTGAGGAAAACCTGAGCGACAGCCTTTTGAATTTTCATTTAATTCTTTCCTTTCTTCATTTATTCCTTCATTGGCCACTTCTTCCAACAAATTAATATATTAATTGCATTACACTGAATTAATTAATTACAGACCTCTTATAGTCCTTTTCATCCAAGATAATTCACTCACTGACTCTAAACTCAATATTCACTCCTTTAAAGTATCTCTGAGGATTCTGTGCTTTTGCCTAGTACCAAACATGGCTACCATCTTTTCTACTTGTCAGATATAAGACTTCTCTGCAATCTTTACTAAAGAGTTGAACATGACTAACTAACAGTATCTATATGTACAATAGACTTTCTGAGAAACTGCTAATTAGGCATGCAAAGGTTAATAATTAGTATCAACACGATTCGCATAAGTAGCACGAATAGTATCCGAAGCTCTGATTAAAGCAGATTAATAGTTGCGCGCAAACTGATTGGCTAATCCAAAATGAGGAATAGCAAATTGACAGAGTAAAGGAAGATGAACGTAGAAGGGAAGGTGGATTGAGCGGCGACATAGGGTAGTAGATTGTCGGGGGAGCAATCAGCGTTTCCCTGAAAGAACGCACCCTTGGGATCTGTCATTATTTTCCAGAAGAATCCACATCGTACTCTCCCCACCCCGTCTCACACCCTTATCCATTCCCTTACCATCCCCGTTTATTTTTCCAGTTTCTTTATCCTCAGGGAAAAAATTTGAAAGAAATTGAAAATTATTGTACAACAATATACAAGGGGTTGATTTTCTGTAAATAACAGGGGATGTTTATATATATATGCATGTGTGAATGATAGTATACACGGTATGTGAAGGTATCAGTGAATGGAGCATATCGAAATAAAGCGCTTGAGTAGCGATCAAGAGGGTGGCTATTGTCAAAGGGGTTGAAGCGTACCCGCGGCTGCCAGAGCCGCGGGGATGATTTTGTATTGGTAAAGGGGTTGAAGCCAGTCGATTGGTTCGGCTTTGCTGCTGACAGGTTATACCGGACGTGCGACGTATGATGAAGTGATATCATCGAGCTGCCTACTCATCTGACCTCATTATCAAAATCCACCCTTATCATCCCTCTGACCGCGTAACTATACTTCCTAGTTGTCACTCTTGTTCTCGAACTGCTTTTCACCACCCTTGGCTTTTGATTTTTATATGTTACCATATACTGCAATACCCCTGCGTAATCCTGACGTATCTAACCATTTCCAAAGTCAACCCCCTCGCACTTGTCAGCAGCAAGAGTACGTGCAACCCCCGTTGGAAAATAATCCACTAATAGAAAAGTCCTGTCGGCCGTCATAACCCTCGGAATTTATTGTAAAACGTGACAGTGCCTTTGTTCTTTTTCCTTTTAGTTTTTTTAATACACTAGCGCTAACTAAACTTTTTTTATCGTGTTCTTCCGGCAATATTAATGCTACTGAGAGTACTGATATTTTGTATAACTGCTTATATCACATCATATCTAGGGATATTCTGTAAACCAAATCGCTTATTCTAATACTATGCTAATTTCATTGTCATCATACTTCAGTTTTCTGATATCTTCTATGTCAACTCGGACTACACTGTACTGCACTTAGTAATTAATACTGTAGTGCTTATAGAGATCGACCAAGTGCCATTGACAATGCACGCAAGTGACATTTAAAATTTAACCAGGAAAAAAAAACCCTAGTGTTTTCTTCGCTTCAACATAACCTTGTTCCATCAGTTCTAAAGGTCAATTTTCACTACTACTGTCAATTGTCTATAAGTTATCGCTGAGTTTAAAGGCAATTAGTGAGCAGCATTTGTAGATGAGCCTTATACCTTAATGCAGTTTCCACAGAGTGAATACCTTAATTAGAAAGACGACTCGAAACTCCTAATCTAAGACGGTGGCGGGGATCGTCAGAAAGTTTAACAAGATCCGATTCTCAATTAACTGCCGTGAGTATTCTTCCTATGGTGGCGCCGCCGTCGCTCTCGTTCCGCTTGAATCTCTTTACGACTTCCTGTTCCTATTGTCATTGTCTTCTACCCTCACAATCCAAATAGTGTTTCTGGATGAAATCATCCCTTAACTCAGTACGGGGAAGATCAAACTCGTCCTGCTTCCTTTGCTTTCCACGACACTCGTCAAACTCCCATCTGGCTATTGTATTATTTCACTTGTCATTAACTACCCCTATAGTATCAGCTCATCTATCGTTATATCTATATATAACTCGGCATCCGCCGCTTACTTACCCTTAACTTCCCACCCTCAAGGCTTGAAAGAGAGAATTCAACTCGTAGAGGGTGAGCTTAAAGAGCAAACTGTTGCTTCCAGCTTCAACAAGTAGGCCACGAAATTTCTAGCCTTCACGATTCTACCTTTTTTTCTCTTTATCATACGATTAAATCTTGCAGTCCCTAATCAGCAGACGGTACCCTAATAAGACCAGCTAGTAATATTGGCCATTAGCATTCTTATTGTCTTAATTTAAAAAAGAACTGTCAGTCCTAACGAAAAAATGTATTCGATTCACTTTTTTCTTTTAGGTGACTTCATGGAGATGACGCAATCTGGCAATTTTGCTGAAAATCAATGCAAAGTTATTCGACGGAGAGGACTCGTATTTCTTCGCACGTTAATACGACACTAACGCGAAGTAACAGGAGGCAACTAACAGAGCGGCGAGAGTAGCGTAATACAGTTACTCGCATTTAACTCACTAGTAGCGTCAGCCGAGGTTCCATCGTGTCGACGCTCGGGGTAGAGACGTCGAACCTGGCAAAGGATGAGAAAGGGGAACGAAGAGAAAGGCAGTGGGGACGATGAGTGGCCAGCTTCGTGTCTCCACTTTGTCGCGCGATATTGCACGCTAAGCGAATTACAGCAATAATTACTTTACCTGTAGGATACTCTTCCCATCTCTGGTTCTCTATTTCACTTCTGCTAGACCCCCTAACTCTCTCCAATTATCTCTTTCACTCCGTCATTCGCGTCCCGTCAGACTAGATTTTCCGACTAGTAAATGAAAGTGCTGATAGCAGAAATGTATTAGTAATTGGCCTTTAAACATTTTTTTTTTAATTTTATAATTTTTTTATAAGGTGTCAAACCCTTAAATTTGATATAAATGAAGGTTACTGAGATTTTACGGAAAAAGATAAATTTAATGCTGGATGTAAATTCGAATGCTCAATCTATTGCCTTTATCTGCTGAATTGCTCGCATGTTCCAATCGGATTGACTATTTATTACGTAATATAGCCCCAGTTGGTCTGTCTGTCGATGAAATTGAAGGGATGAAAGTGACGGTATAAGGAAGGGTTGCGTAGGATATAGGATCGATGTAAGGGTCGAATAGTATACGCGAGGAAACGTGGGATGAGAATGAGAATGCAGTTACGTAAAAGAAATTTAAGATTTTTCAGAAATTCACAAATAAACATTCAAATTATTTAATATCTCTGAACTTTTGAATTACTGAAGACTAACTGTCTTTCCATTCTGAAAAACATAGTAATTTCGAGTACGATAATGAAAATTTGATAAACGCTGTCAATTAGCTAGGATTCGTTCGCCATCTTGGATAGTAAAATAGTCAGTGGAGGTTATGCAAATTACTTTGTAATCCTGTTATCTCTCACCCTGTTAGTCTCGCCCTAGAAGTTATCAGTAGCAGAAAAATAGATTCTCTAGAATATTCGGAATTGTTAAAAATTTCAAAAAAAAAAAAAGCTCAAATACATTTTTTAAATCGTTATCAGGCTTTCAAAATTGTTCAATAATCAACCTGAATTCGGATGCGTTTTAAACAGCGCCTGACAATCCCAATGCTGATGCTTCGAATGAAGAAAGGTCCTTTGAGGTTACGTCAAGTTCCTTAGCCAGAAGCGAGACATTGAGAAAGTCAGGAAACCGGAAGGCTTGTCTATGACATGTGGAAATGAGTCGTAGTCTCCTCTGTCAAGAGGGTCAAACAATTATACCAGTTTAGTTGGCAGCCCTTCTCTTACCTGCGCTACCCGTTTTCTTCTGTCTCTCATATTTATCTTCTCTTCAATCTTGGCTTTCAACTTGCGTCCGTCTGTCCGTCCTTCTCTCGTGTCTAATTCAAGAGACTGACAGGCAAAACTACTCTTATGCAAGATATAATTCAGTACTGGCTGAACTTGGCGCCCTCATCCGTCTGCTTATACCACATTACAGCTAACTTTAGTTGATATTAAATAAGCATACATATAGTATATAAAATAAGTATGAATTTTTTTTATACGTGTACACGTAGTGCCTATAAAATCTAGAAACGTATAGGTTATTTTTCCAAGGATGAATATAGAGAACCATTTTCAACCGTGCATCCCTACTGCACCCGAGCCCTTAAGAACGTCTGGTAGGAAGAATGTAAGGAGGAGTAATAAATAGCTATCGTAAACAGCACACATTATATATCTATATATTATATAAGGGGAGGAGAAAAAAAAAGAATAAGAATTGCTCACAGCATACAATAGAGTAGAATTTTATCTACTGGTCCACTCGCAAGCTCAATGTATCGGTATAATCCAGAGTGAAGGTTCCTCACCCCGTCATTTGATCCCTGCTGTTTTTCTAAGGGCGTTACACCTTTTCCTATTTCTCGCTCACCGTACGGTCCTGATTTTATTTCCTTTCCGATATTACCCATAGAACGTGAATCCCCATAGTTTTCACACTGGGACGATAGAAATAGATAAGTGATCTTGAATGGAACGTAAAGCAAGTCAAATGGAATTACATAGATTGAATTGATATAGTAGATGCTAAACGAAGTCAATTTGTCTCGCGATAGATGAGCCTTGTATATATATATGTATATATAGCATAATTAGAGATCATTGAACCAATAAGAATCCGAGGTGATATGATATCGAATAAATCAAATCCTACGATCTGCCCTATGGGATTGGTCTAATCAGAGAATTCGTTTAGTATAATATTATGCATATTATATGTATAGTGAAAAGTTTATGCAATTTCTTTTTAGGACTTGGTATAACGATATAGTATAATATAGTGCACCAATGTATCAGAAGTAACGTGTATATTCGGAGAACATAGATACGTGTATTCGGAACTAGAACCTAGAGAATGTAGAGATAGTAAAATACTATGTAGACACTTAGTTAAGAAAAATACTATGAATCTTTGTATCGGTAATGTAATATTATAACAAACAATAGTTATGATATATTTAACAAATGAATTGCAATCGATATAACTATATCGAATTATAACTACATGTCCACAGAGTTTTCCTTTTCATAGTAGCTGATAGTTGGGGAACTACTATGGATACGTATAAATGAATAATATTTTAAGTTATAGGAATAAAAAATAGTGTATAATATATTCTACTATGTGATTATACTTTTTCGAGTAAAATGGTTGAATTGTCAATAGTTACGTTGACAGTTTCTTAAATACATAGTTGCTCAAAGTACCAAGTTGAGGGCTGTTAATATATATATATAAAATGCACTTACCGAGAGATATTCTCGCTGCTTTCCTGGCTTGCTAGTCACGTTCTCGTTGGTGGCGAATGTTCGCCAGTGGAAAAGCCGCGGCCGATTGAAGATCTGGGTAAGGGTGCATTTCACCCCTATTCTTCGGCTCACGGCCGCCGCTGTCAGTCGACGTCTGCGTCTCCGTCTCCGTCCTCGACATCCTCTTGCTACCCTCCGGAAACGGCATCGGGACGCCTGCGCAAAAATCCTACCCTTCTGTCACCCTCTTCTATCAGCAGCATTACCACCCTTGCTACCGCTAGTGCCATTGGTACTATCTGTACTATCCTTCACTGCCGCCTACCCCCTTCTTCCTCCTTCCTCAAGGACTTGGGAGCAATTAGGTACATCTTTGCAGAAGTTACATGCCATTCATTTTTTTTTCTTTATCTACTTTGTTTCCAGTACCTTTAACCCTTGAGTGATTTTTTAGGTGAATTTTATAAAAATCACATCCTATATGTACACAGAGTAATAATATATCTGGAATACGTTTAGTGTTTATGTATTTTTTTTATAATAATTCCTTAATAGTTAATTTTTGACTAAAATTGAATTTGACGAAGTTGACAGTCTAATAAGAAATATTGCGATTAATGGTCTAAGAGAGACCAGCATTATGAATGTTCAAGAGATAGGTTAGAAGGGTGAGGCTGAGTGCAGGGTGTGACGGTATGCGAGGATCTTGAAGAATTCACGATATGAGCATCCACCAGAACGCTCTTTATTAAATCGTGTCCTTCCAGCCATTTCTTACTCCTACCACTGTCCACCCTCTAATTCCAATCGGATTTCTAACCGTTCTCCGCCATGTCTTTCCTTTCCCACAGCTTTATTTTATTTTCCATCTTTTTCCGTCTTTGCTTTTTTCTTTCCTTTCTTTATTTCTTCTTAATCCTCCACTCCGTTGCTTTTTTATCGTATTCCTATGTGGATGCGCGACGAAAAATTTTTCAAGAGAAAAACGACACGTTTCGCTCGTAAGGGAGCCGAAGAATCGGCGGAAGTGCCGAGATGGCCATTGCGCAAAGTGCACCCTTCCATTTCTACAGGACAATGACGAATTGGCTTCTCCCCACTTCTCTCTTTATTTCTTTTATTCCTTATCTTTCGTTCTCTTTATTTCTTCAAATATTTCCAGATAGCCACTTTTACAATCCTCATAGCCAAAGCACTGAGAGAGCAAATATCAACTGCCTATATCTCCATTCCACCTTCCTCAAGAATTTTCACAATTTCATACTTCAGGTAATTCACAAAAATAAAGGAGATAGAAATAGGATAAAAAAGTAGAAAATTATCCGAGAGGCACTTACCTCGCTTGGTACCGCCCTGTGATGACATTTATTACACTCCAGCGCATCCTGGCGGCGATTCTTTCAGTTTAATAAAAGTAGCCATGCGACATAGAATAAAAGAAAATATATATTTAGCGCTATTAATTTTGAAAATCCTTTCCCTTGTTCAGAAACAATTTTTCGAATTCAGTGACGCCAACGAATATAATAAAACATAACTAACCACTCCATTTCTTCTTCTTAAAGCATGTGTATCAATTCCAGTCACATACGTGGGACACTTTACTGGCTGGAAAAAAGCTCCTACTCAAAGAACTTTTCCACGTAAAACAATTCTCTAGTCGAGGATCCATCCTCCATACGTGGTAAGATTCCTTATCGAGTATCTCACCTTAAACAAGTATGGTAAGTGAAAATAATCCTTAGGGAATATTACGTATCTTGGTGAAGCCTCGACGTGAACGTAGCCACCTGTGGATCGGTAGCCAAAAGCTATAGAGAAATTCCAGCCCAGTATCTGGAAGCCTGTTACTCTCTCTATCTGTCTGTCTCTCTCTCTCTCTCTCTCCTCTCTACAAGTCACTTGTTGAGTTTAGCAAAAGAAGTCAAACAGCTAAACACACGAGGTGCAACTTGTTGCTAAGAAAAATCTGCCAACTTTTCTTTTATTAATCAACGTAAGTCAATACTTTCTTATCCGTGAATAGATAATGTTTATATTTTTGCTATTACCGTATGTAGCTGTGTGTGCTATTACGTATTACCTCTTATTACAATCAGTGTGTCTAGACTCTAATTGACCGTGAACGATGATGACTTTCTGTATATGTGTTGTGTACGAATATATTAAGCTTATTGAAGTTCTGTATTAACGGATCGTTAAGTACAAAAGCTCACAAGTTCAACCAGCCAGAGACTCGCCATTGTTTTCTTTTTGCCGTTTACAAAGCCCTAGAAAGTTCGCGAGGCTTTTCATCGTGCTGACGGCGTGGCTCATGAACTTTTATGAGTGGCCATCAGAAAAATATGTGAAAAGATTGTAATGCGGTAAATATAAAGAGGAAGTGGAGGAAAGGAGAAAAGGAAAGTAATAGAATAAGATAATAAGAGAAAAGAACAGAAGAAATGAGGAGGTCAGATTGTGAGAAAAATTGTACAAAGAAAATCTAAGAATTATTCGTGCAAATTTTATTCTTAACAAATTTCATCTCACTTGGCTACACTTTTCTTTAACTTTTTTGTCTTATTTTATTTTTTTATTGACACGAACAAGATTTTGGCGTCGTTAAAAGTATCTTGTCGCTACAGAACTCCATTGCTGGCATCTGTGACGTACGTTGATACTAATCAGTGAGAGATTTGTGTTTTATTTTAACTTTATTTTTTTTTTACTTTTTTTTTCATTATCACCCTCCTGGGAGTTCGTTCCGACTTGGGGGCTTATTGACTTGATAATCTTGACTTGATTTTTGATCTAGCGTTTTGTAGTGTCAATAGATGATCCACATGATTATTGAGTGTTGTATTGTGATAAGGACATGTATATGAATGGGCGAGAAAAAAAAATGGATTAAAAATGTATCCTATTGATATTAGGGACTTGTGTATCGGGTATATTGAAATTGATCGGTAAATCCATGAAATCCACTTTCTTCGATTTCCTTTTCTTTTGAGTTTGGAACAACTTTATCGCTGATCTTTATAACGTAATTTCTGTGCAATAAGGAAAACTGTCAGACGAACTGTTTTAGTTATGGTCTATGCAGCATGATTCTTTTCCATACCTGAAAATTATTATTAATGTTGTTTTTAAATTTTTTTAAGATAAAATTAATACAGTAAATTCTTGCGATTTTATGGTTGAAATTTACTAACCTTTGAAATTTCTTTAACTCTGTATATCCTGGCAGTCTCGTCACTGGGACCTAAAGGTAAATTTCAAATTCAGGACCTGTAGGATTTAAACAATGATTATTTTCAAATGTGTGAAATCGAGCCTAATTATAAATGATATCCTTCATCAGATTTCCGGCTACTTTTTAAAATATCGTTTTCTTTACGTTTCATATAAAATTTATGCAAAGCAAATTATTTGCTCCCTTACCAAATTATACGTGATCAGAAAAGCACGTATGTCCTTCCTCTTTGTACGTCTCCGTCGTCTTGATATTAATCAGCATCCGAGTAACTCGAAAAATCCAAAAGAAAATTAATTCCATGGACTTCCGATCAATTCGAAAGACAAACAATTCAACCAGGAATTTTCATATTGACACAAAAAGGATCTATTTCCTTCGAAGCAGACAAACAGTTCTAGAGACTCTCGCCATCTTGATAAACGCAGTATACTATTATTTATAAAAAAAAGAACTGCTCGCCCAGCAACGTTTTTCTTCTGTCCATACATCGTATATACGAAAGAATTAAAAAAAAAAACTGCAAACCGTGTGTCAAATTTGTAAACCTCCAATTTATCTTATTAATAAACAAAAGCAATAGACACTCAGCGAGGCTCTGGAAGAACAAAATCATTTTCGATATTCGCTCCGCTGCTATCATCTTAGCCATAGAACTTGGCAGCAGATTTCATTAACTGAAGGACTTCGTCTTGGAAGATATAGGACGAAGGTAAAGACGCGCCAGTGGCGCCGCCACAAGGCATAACCTGGAAGAGGTTGTACACGGTTTCCCCCAGTAGAACCCAGTAGAAGAGCGCGGGTGGGTATGGAATGGTGGAATTTCTTTATTGTGCATCGTCACAAGGCCTGTCCGTGCCAGATGTGGCTCTCAGCCACCCCTATCGCCTATAATTAATTCCGAAGCCCACCCCTGTCTCGTACTTACCATTTCTCGTCCACCATCGGTCCTACAGCAGTATCATCGTTAACCTCTACACCCTTTAAACTCATTATGCATCCCCCCTCTTTTCACTTAAAAAAAAGTCAAAGACATTCAAAGATTCAGAGAATAGCCGAGCGATGCTCCTTTTACTCCTATAAATTTCGCAAAATCAGAATTCAAACAAGAACCTTAATTCTTCAATATTTATAAGAAAATAATTTACCCCCCAAAATCCACATGTACTATCAATTACAAGATTTTGTACGAATATACAAATTTTAGTGTATTAAAAAAAAAAAGAACCTAAATCCAATTTTTTTACTACAAGAACCAAGTAGTTCTGAAAATCTCCAATTTCGTATGGAATCACAGAATAGTGCTTCTGACAGTATTACAAGAGAATTCACTTATCTCATATGTGTGGGTCTCAACTATCTGACTAGTTAACTTAACCTAACCTGTATCCTTTGATATTATTCCTTGCAAGGCAGCAACAACGGACACGCATCAGGATCTCTTATTCTTTGAGTGGTAACAAGCAGCCTTTTCAGTATTGAAACAGAACCTCCAGAAGCTAGGCCTTTATCTACGTTACCCATGCCCACCTGCCTTATCTCTTCTTATCATTGACTTCTACAGTCTCGTTCAACGAACGAATAGGTTAGAATGGGTGATCCATCAAGTGTTTGGTCCAGCCATTCTGGCAACCTTACGGCACACGAGCCCAGAATTCTCATCTTTATTTATAATAGAGCGGGGTTGAGAATTGGATTGAATTCACGATCGAGAATCGCCATTTCTATCCTATCTAACTCCTACCCCTAAAGCCACCCTCTACCCTCTGTCTATACCTTCCACGTCACTCATTCCACCCACAGCCACCTTCTTGTGTGTGGGATGCTGCACGCGGGTCATGAAAGGCGATGAGAGAGCTTTCTATGTTTATGGGCCGATAGCATACTTTATTTTATCCCAACAACGTTCACGAGGGTTGTAGTCTCTATAGGTATTTTCTTTCTTTCATCTGGTTTCGACCGTTTTGGATTTTTGTTATTGTTGACAGATTACAGGTAATAGTGTATCTTTAATCTTTTTTTTTTCTTTAGAGTATGCAAGAGTTTAAGTTTTAGGTCAGGATATTTCGTGTCTGGTTTTTGGTGATAAGAATAAATACAATGAAGAAATTTTACCCCGGTGCAGCATCCCTTGCGAAAGTATAAGACGTGATCGTCGATAGCTAGGCCAATAGTGTGTCTAACGAGTGAAGTAAGCAAGTTCTCGATCCTTCTTGAAAAAGCCATCTTGGAATCATATCATGTACCAAGTTCTTGGTAGAACATTTTCCCAACATTTTCTCAGATAAGGACGTGGATTTCTTTACGCCTGGCCAATAGTCCTTCCGGAACTTTCATTCCTTTCTGGCAGAATTCTGAATTCTGAATATGGTTATCACTAATGGATTGTAGTTTGAGGGCTTTTTTATTATTCGAATAAGAACCCTACGCAGGAGTTACCGAGTTATACTTTTATAAAGTATTTAAAAAATGACTGTAATTTTCTTTTTTACTCGGACAGCTGTGGAAAAAGTGTTGAAACAATGATCGATGCGAGCACCAGTCAAGTGCTACAACGAAAACCTCTTTGTTGCTGAGGCCTAGGATATTTTTCTACAGATTAGAGACTACGGAGAAGGTTGAAGCTTTTTGGAATTTTTTTTTAATGGAATAAAAATACCCCCTTAATCCTTTCCGAAAGATGTCGGTAGAAGGGCGGAATTTGTGCAAGGTATTTTTTATGCTGCTCTGGATTGCCTTTTGCGGTACTTTCAACGAAGGAACTATTTAGGTGACAGTTTAATTAGTCAAGAAAATTTATGTTGGATACGTGCACTATTGTCTGATTCCAAAAAATAGTGAAAAAATTCTCTGTCGATTAATTACCAAGGAATCGCGTGAGGATAGCCGCCATCTATTGGAGTTTTCTGTAAGCTATCCTTTTATCAGGTTTGTTCTGACTCATTGGGTAAATGAGAATATTGATTGTGGCTCCATCTATGTACTTTACTATCAGTTAACGTCAGGTTAGACTACTATCAGAATTGTTAAACTGGATCGAAAGTTGCTAGTGAATCTTATTTCTACCATTTTACCAGAAATAATGTTATATTATCAATATCATTCTATACTTCGTCCCTGTTGTCTATAATGCAACTTGCAGTGCAATGTCCTATGACGAATTTCATCAGATATTGATATACAGAGTGGAATATATAAGTTGACTCTAATTTTATTGCCATTGGTGGCTGGTAAAATATAGGCGTGGCCTGTAATGCGCCATCCAATCGTTGAAAAGACATTTGCGCGCATTTCCACCCCTTGAGATCCGAATGGTGTTAGGGGGTTGAACAAACGCGAAATAAAATAACTATCACTCGTATAGATTCAAAAAAATTGAAAGAGGATAAACTATCATTAAAAATTAAAACGAGCACAAATTCAATTATTGTGATTATGTTGGATTGATATATCTATATAAACCATTTTCTACGAATTTACCGTTTTATGCTATTTTTATGCATCCATTCTATAGTGCTTATTATCAGTGAAATTGGTGAAGTTTTCACATGGTTTTTAATACTGTAAAAAATGACGTGGCAGTCGAGATAATCTGAAAATCATAACAATTGGAAATCGTAACACTAATTGGAGTGTAAATCACGTTCTTTTTTTTTTTTCTTATAAAAAAAAGCAGAACTTACCGACGTAAATGTTTCCAGTGACATAGTGACAAACTTTCCTGCTGTCAGCACAGATGGAATTTGCGAACGTGCAATAGCGATTTGAATAGAACTTTGCAATGATTTATCGCCATTGTACCAGGGATAATTGTAAAAAGCAACTGCAATGGCTGAGCTCTGTAAGAAAAAGGATTAGCAATAATAATCCAGAGAAATAACCATTTTTTTTTGGACATTAGCAAAAATTTGATATTACAGAAAGAAAAAAATAAAACTTTCTTACTTCAGATGACAAATAATCTGCCGGGTAACAAAGAACCAGTATGTGCATAAGGGCGACAATCAAAAAGCTCATAAATTTCATAAAATCAGCACCACCCTGTTAAATGATAAATCAATCGGAGGAATATAATTAATTGATAAATTTTAATTAAATAAACAAACAAAATTGTTTCTCAAACAAATATACATACACGAACAATTTTCAAAGCGCACAATGAGCTTATATACGTATAGCTAACAATCACGCTCAAATTCGGGAACGTCACGATATCCTCCAATACACAGCAATACCTGAAGATATAGATGGGATTAAAAATATAAAAAATTGTAAATATAAATTTAAACGAAAAAAAGAAATAAAAGAAAGATTCCACAGAAACAATACGATCTCGCTTAACTCAAGAATCGATCGATGAAAACGAAGATATGTCTTGAGCTTCCGTCCACGTTCTTCATTTTCATAATAATTGCTTGTACCGTTTAGATCTTGTCGAGAAATTTCACTTAGCCAGCTATTAAGCAATTTAAACTGTGCGATGCCAAGTATTATGCAAACCGCCGACAGTGCATCTACTGTCGTTATTATAACAACATAGGAAAAAGAAGAAATGACTTGAGCAACGTAGGCCAATTCGTAATAAGGCGATGGCAAATTTTCAAAAGGACTTGGAATTGGCAGTTGTCTATACAAAACGATATTCCCCGTGGAATTGCTATACGAATAAATGGACTCATTTAGAACTGTCAAAAGTGGCACTGCTGAAAAGAATACGACTGTAAGTATCGCGGATCCAAGAAGCACTGCTGTCAGTGTTCGACCACGTGAACCATAATTCTTAAACATTTCGTAGTCTTTCTGCCTCGTTGCGTAACTCCAGACTTCTTTGTTTACTTCCAGAGCACGTTCTATGGGGACCATATGGTAAAGCGTTGATAGGTAACGCAATATTCCGGCTGTAACTGATATCATCAGTGGCACTACACTCAACAATGTATCCAGGTCGCGATTCTGAAGTATTATTAGAAAGTGTTACTTCTTTATTACAAGCCACAAGATACCAACATTTAATGTATATCTAATTCTAATATAAGAAATCCGTCAGTTTTACAGCGTTTGGCTGTTCTAGCATTAAGTAAAGCATAGGTGTACGTGCTGTTAAGATTTAATTGGTATTCACCGTTACTACAGTGATTAGTGAGAAGATGCAGGTGACACTTATTATATCATGCAATATATCCAGGTGAATTGTGCGTAAGAAAAGATTATATGTGGATCGATAAGATTTACATTCACTTATTACAGTGCTTAAAGGAGAACGTCAATACCTAGGTGATTTCTACTGATATGTGACACGTTAGTGATTTTAGGTTACGTATCGATGAAAATTCAATTGGGATTTATAATATTACGATGCTTACTGGGAATATCAATATGTAGCTCATATTAATTAACAGGTGAGCCACGTTTGCAATCATGAATGCAATTAGGAATCTTTGAATAGTCTTACTGCTCGATTTTTTTAAGCCTGGAAACTTAAGGACTCCTATTCCACGAAGTGTCATGCAGTTCAGCATGATTACGTCGTCGAAGGATATTCTCTGTATTTTTGTGTTTGTCGTTGACATTGCACTTTGGTTAATTATACTTTTTTGCACTGATAATTTATTCGAAATTTCTTAAATCACTGAATATTTTTAGTGGATGAACTGTGAGCTCGAATCAGATAATTTAACTGGTAGTTGCGCCAAGGCGAGCTTCCTTACTAACTGGGATCTTGTTAGGGAGGCGTCGTACATTCCCTTAAGAAAGTTTGTAGCTTATGGATTGTATTTTGATGGTAGGGGTTTATACGAGAAGGAAGGGATGACACGCTTGACAGTGTTTGACAATAATTGATAATCATTGACAACTGACAGTGATGGAGAATTATTGAAAATAGAACAATGACCCGGGACAGGTCATTCAATGAGAGTATGGAGAAAGGCTGAGAAAATTGTATTTTTCGAATATAAGAAACGAGTAAAAAGAACCCGTGTGAACTTAGTCCCACCCAAGTTTTGAAATTTGAATTTTTTTTTTACGAATCGATTCCATATTGTTTGCACACTTTTGCGCACCCCTTACTTTTATTTGGACAAGTTTCATTTTCGAGATATCGTCATTTTAAAACGTTACAATGCCCGCTGCCGCCAAGTTTCGATATTTTTACTTTTCGCCAAACAACGAAAAATAGGTAAAAGACAGTCTTGGAATAAAATACGAAGAGGAAAGTAAATGGAAAATATGTATCAACTTATATAACTTTGCTCTGAATAATGCATTGCTCTGGTCGTCTACTTAGAGAAGGTTAGTACCTTCGCTTCTCTATATCTGTTCGCTAACGAGTGGAAAAATGAAAATTAAATCTTTGTTGCGCAGTCGACGAAAATTTAGTTCTACCCCTGATTATGCACGGAATATATGTTATACTAAAAAAAAAGTTGTTGTAAAATAATTGAAATAGATGTTTTTTTTTTGGAGCTTGTCAAAAAGTGAAAATTTTGAATTTCTGCCATTAGTTTACTGTACTTATTATTGTTATTATTGGTCGATGCCCGTTAAGGATTTCGTGATGGCAAGCACGAAGAAAACTCCTCCGATGCAAGTTCACCGGGGAAGTTTTTGAATAATTTACAAACTTACTGGACTTTTTATCGATCGTTAAGTAATAATTTATCTCGACTGAGACTATACGTGAGATAAAGGTGGATAATTTGAAAATTGTATTTCAAATATTAGATTATTCATTCTTACCCTTCCTTTTTTTTGCATGGAAGTGATTTTAGTAATTTTTTTAAATTTATCTTTTTTTTTTGTGTTTCATTACCAAGTATATACATACAGTAAAGAACCAAGAGACAGTCACAAGTATTGACTGTACTGTGAAATATTACTACTTTTGTATCGTTATTTATTACCTGCAAAATTTCAGTGAAAAACGTCAATTAATGTGATTCAAAATTTTGACTATTTTTGTAAATTACATGACGCTTCTCAGTACGGTGAAGAAGGACAAGGCCGATGAGAGAATCTGAAATTTCATGACAATTCTTTTGTTCCCAAAGGCAAAGATTCTCAATGGCTCTTTTGATCGTCGCTATAAATTACCGATGAAAACATTTCCAAAGACATTATCGCATATTTGCCAGCAGTCAGAAAGGGTGGTTTTTGAGATCTCAGTATAATTATCTGTACGATTGTCCGACCTTGCATTTGCCATAAATTCCATGGTAACTGATAAGCGGAATGCGCAACAGCAGTGCTCTGAAAAGTAATACAAAAAGAAATTTTTTAAATATTCAAAACAAGACAAATATAGAGCTTCGATAACAATGAACCTCCGTTTGAAGATTGTCAGGCGGCCAACAGAACATTAAAAGCTGCAAAGTCGCACCAATCAGATGAACAACGTATCTGACCTCTTCGCCTTTTTGCTAAAAAAAAAGAAAAAAAATTTAATCCAGAGCTACTTTAGTAAGAAGCATTAATTCCACTGTTTTAAGTCAAGTTTCGAAGAACGCTTTCTTACCGTCGAAGGAAATTTTTTCCTAAATCTGAAAAATAACCCAAACGAAGTATAAAGCAGTGAAAATAATGCTCCATACCCAAAGAGGTCAGTTATGCTAAAGTAATTCCGATTTACGATATCTTGATTGAAAAAATAGTATAAAAACCACAGCAAAATGTACTCGTCCAATTTCAATTACCACAAGAAGATTGAATCCATAACCGCAGATAACAGAGATGCTCAAGATCGCTTGTAATAATACCACAGAATTAAATACACCCTCCACAGCCTCAGAATATCTGAAAGAAAGTTTTTTTTTTTTTCAAAATATAAATAATCCAACGCAAAAATTTGTCTGTATCAAAATTTTGCAAATTTTCATATTCAGCTCACTGTAATATTTCCTGATGGTGACGTATACAATCAGTAATCCTAACGTTCGACCATCTCTCTTCCTCAGCGGTCCACGAAGTGATTCTGCGAAATCGGTCCTGCACGAGTTTCATGTGGCCGCATCCTTGCAGGACGAAGAAAGCGACAGCCGTATCGACAGCAATAATAGGCACTATGCACATCAGCCCAGCAGGTGCTTGAAGTCCATACCAGATATTATAAATCATCTCGTTCTCATGAAAGATTCCAGCCGAAAACGGAAGTGCTTTACTCTGGATCATAGTGCCGTTCGTGTCGTAGACAAAGTCCATGAACATGGGTGCTATCAAGGCGCTGATAAGAGCTCCCAGGACGTTCAGACGAAAGCCATAAGTCAGGAATAATCCTCTCTCGGAATAATATCGCACAGCATCAAAATCCTTTTCGTCTTTGACATACAGCTATAGCGAAGTACAGAGCTGGACCATCCTAAGAGCTCTCTTTCATTTCGACAGCAGGATGATAACTGAAGAATAGTGTTTGGTACCAAGTCAATTATCAGATTCTGTTATCATTAGAATCAGTAATGATTATACGTGCAATAATATAAAAGGGAACCTTTTAAAGATCCAAAAAAGTGCTGCGCCACTTCCGTGATGACGTTGGCTCGGTCCAGAGCTTTGATCTTCTCCCAGGAGAAGAAAAGCGTGTAGAACGTCGGAAAGCTCAGAAATGCAGTTGTGATGAGCGGCAGGATTATAAACAGGATGTTCAGGATGCTGCGATGATTTTCAAAAGGCAAAACGCCGCAAACTCGTAAAAGTAATCGATTCAGCCAAAAGTACTGGTCGAATGTTTTCGCGCGCATAAGGACCGTCGATAAAGCACTTCCGAGTGCTTTTAAGTTCGTAGAAACTTTTTTTTTTCAATTTTCTTTCCGTTTACTTCAACGCCGAAAAATATCAGATTATCAAGTTTTAGCGGAACCGGCTGTATCGAAGCTTTAGGCAAGACTGTCCGCGGAGCTTTCGAGCTTTGTCTTTCTTCCTCTCTACTCTTCGATTCTTATCGCATGTCAATACATTATTATTCTTTCAACAGAAATCGAAGTTCAATCGAGCTTCCAAGTTACTCATACTTTATAGGCACTTATTGTAAACTCCCCGGCGCAAACTTTTATAACTTTAGAAAAGCTCACAGTGCAAGTTGCCGTCACGCGATTCCTATAAATATAACTTGCACTTTTATTCCTTGTGCTCTAAACATTTTTTACTTTCCGGCATTTATTATTCTTTGTCTTATTCTTTCGTCGGCATATATTGTATATATGTATTGGCTAACACTTTTAGCTACTTTTGCCATTAATTATTTTGCAAAGTATTTTTGCACCTCACTGTACATACGTAAGCGTAGATAATTACAATTATGGATGGAATCCAGGAGTTTTCTATTGGCCAATGATATAAAGTCAAATGCGCAGGGCTCGTACAGACCAATGCGGGGGATCATCCAGAACATGGCGTCAAGTGAGGAGCTACCTTAAGTTGGTAGTTTATAAAACGTATACATTTAAAACAATTTCCAATTGGATAATAAGAAATTTGGAAAATTTTCATTTTTTTCATTACAGTTACAATGCCTTTTTATCCATAATTTGAGTTTTCATTCAAAATCCCATTGCATTTTATAAAATCCATTACAAAGGGGTTGAAAAAATTTCTTCTCGCCTGTCGTTCGACTGATCCAATTTCACGATTTTTCTCCCTACGTGATTGAGTTAATAATTTTTCTAAAACATTAATATGAGATGCTTGCCAAGACTTCGTTTAAAGCTCTCAAGTAATTCATGCATAAAAATATACATGATTTCTTAATGTACAGTGTAGATTTATTGTCAATAAAAAGTATTTGGAGCAGAAAGAAAGATCTACCCTTACCATCTGAAAGTATGGAAGTTCTACTGATTTACCAATAGCTTACTTAGCTTGCTTACTTCGGTATTCGACTGAATCGATAAGTTTTCGCTTGATAGCAAAAGCTTTCTCATGTATCCAATGAAAATGCTATTGCCTTGATGGTATACGGAAAGCTGTCGCCATCTGTGCGAAGTTTTGCGTATTACTTTATCTAGTATCACGTGTCACGCTCATCTTGTTCGGCATTAAAGTAACTAGATGTGCGAATGGCAGCCATTTGCATTTTCCCAGTTGCACGAAGAAGCGTATCGTGCATACATATAACATATATTGCTGGAAAAACTTGTGCTATGTTTACACGATTAATTGATGACACATTAATTGATGACATATAAACTAAATAGGGGATAGAAATTAAAATGAAGCTTTAGTATATATATGTACAAATGGGATAGCATAGGATTAAGAACAAGGAATATATTGTATATACTATACTTGCACTACGAAAGAATAAAAGTTACCCTTATCGTACGTCAATCCTTATCTTTCTACAATTTGATTCTACTCACATTTATATAATTTTTATCTTTAGATTAACTGCAATCTTCACATTGATTCTATCCATTTTTTTTTTGTTTAATATGTTTACATGTTAGATTCAATTGAAGTTACCGAGAACTGTAAAAAATGATACTGCCGACGAAAGCATCTATAATTTCCAAAATCTTATCAGTGTTCCATAGGATTTTATTACCTTGATCTTTGCTTCAATTAAGTTTTAATTGGTACATACCGTAGCAAAAGTCTCTAACGATAAATAGACGAAGTTACCAGCCGTTAAACGAACAGCACGTTGCCCTCTCATTATTATGATTTCTATGGATTTTTTAACGTCCTTCGTGCAACGATACCATTGCATAAAGTACGCAGCCTGGGCCACTGCCTCGCTCTTAAAATTCATTGATATCTGCATTTTCTTTAAACCGTATTATTAATTTAATAAAAGGAAAACTCA